>KN042424.1:2228941-2241315 GCA_000739165.1 Podila verticillata NRRL 6337
TTCTCCGCATTCATTTCGTGATTATGCCTTCCCATGCCATTCTTTCATTCTCTTCACACTGGTCCCTCATCTTCCTGTTCTCCCTGCCTCCTGTCTCCGTGCCATGATTTTCTCTTTCTGTCTTACTCTTTTCGTTTCTCTTTTTACCCTTCTCTCACTTTCCGTCCATCTTCCTGGTCGTTCCTCCCCTTTCTTCTTGTGCTCGTTCTCATTCTTGATCTCATTTAATCTTTGTTGTTCCGAGTTCTCTTTCACTCTTACGTAGACCATCTCTCTGTTTGACGTCTCTCTTCCGGCCTGGCTCCACAGTGCCTGGTTTTGGCCTCACTCTGATCCTCTTTCCGAGCGGGTCTGTGCCCTTTCCATGCCTCCTTCCCTCCCTCCCTCATCACTATTTAAATCGCTCGACTTCGTTCAACGACGACATTGCCCTCTTACCCTCTTTCTACATGTCAAGTCCAAGGATCACATAACACCTCCAGCCTATTCACTTCCTGTGCTTTCGGTGTCGTCCCTGCTGACCACAGTGCTGCATCACTTACTCCCTAATATACTCCTCCTTGGCCAGTGCCGACCAGCAACAGATTGACGGCATCATACAGCAACCCGCTATTTATGTTCAAGTCAATGTCTAATTCCTCCAGTCCAATCATCCAGGGCTCTCATGTAAGTCCCCTTTGCAGCATTGCAAACTTCCTGCATCGCATGCTGTAGTTAAGTTTGGTAGCATAGACAGTTACCTTTTGGACGCCAAACCTCGCGACCTCCATCTGATCAATCTGTTACATCTCGTCCACACAGCCCACCTCTGGCTTCTTCGAGAGTAACCCTCCTAAATCATCGAAAGTCCTTGGCTTTCTGAGGAAACGGTCTGGCACGAACCATGCCGGTCGCGATAGATCCAAGTCCATGGTCGTCCCTCCGGGTTCGGACTTTGATCTGCAGCTGCCCAAAAGCGCCACTAAAATGCAGGAACCGGTCAGACGGCAAAGTCAAGATAGCAATCTCCATCTGCGATATTTCGACCCGATACTTAGCAATACCGCATTCAATGGTGTAATGCGACCCAAGAGCCTTGAACTGAGCAGTTGCCTTGGCCGATGCTCTAGTGGCGACTTCAACAGTAAGAATATGCTTTAATATGTTTCGCACGCAATATTCATCTAATTGCTCGCAATTCCTCTTCACTCACTCGGGAGCTTGACCATTGTAGAGCCAAACATAACCTACCTTGATCACGACTCGCCTACACCAGTCACATCTACAACCCACGAGCAAAAGCCACCACTATTGAGTACACCCATAAGAGGTGGCTCTGAATTCACTCGCTCTTCCACACCGACAGGTCGGAGACCGACCTTCTCTCTTTCTCTGCCTTGGCGTCCACAGTCCGAGTACTTCAGGAGCAACACTATACCGAACCCACGCTGTAAACTCAGTAAGGCGCAGCGCAAATTCATAAGGGCATTTCCGGAGCTGGCTGATGTAATTACCGTCCCAGTCGCCTACTGCGCTCCTTGTATGGCGACGCCTCCGCAGACCCCTCCGGCAACATCATCCGTCTCTGTGTCACCCTCAACCCCATCGCCTTCCAACACATTCACTGCTCTGACGTCGTCCGACTTCTGCACATCTGTTTCGTCCACGTCGACACTGGCATGCCGAGGGCATTTTAACGACTTTGCCTGTGCCCTCGAGCGTGAAATTCTATGGCATGGCACCCTCTTCGTTACTGGCACCCACGTTTGCTTTTATGGAAAGCATTTTGGCAGGACCGTGCGGATTATTGTCGATTATGGAGATTTGGTATCGATTGACAAAGAAAAGAAGATGGGCGTCTTCCCAAGCTCAATACGAATTAGAGTCAGCACTTCACCTCAGAGTCAACTTGCGGACGAGAGTCAGACGCTCAAGGAGTATGTACTCACTGGCCTCATCAGCCGGGAGCAGGCGTATGCTGATATCGAGAGGAACTGGATAACCCATCGGCAAGTGATGAAGAACTTCACCTCTCCTGACCTGGCGCGGTCCCACCAGCAGTTCGATTCAATTGATAGACACTCAACCCGATCTGTCTCCGTCTCAGATATGAGAGAATTGGCCACGAGAGCTGGATCAAGAATTCGAGAAGGCCGCCTTGCTCCAAGGTCGTATTCTGTTATTTCCGACGAAGCGTTCTCAAGTACTGAAAACGTTGATCAACCTGGACTACATGAGATACTGTCCTCAAACCAGAATATTTCCTCGGTACCATTGATGGTATCGGGCAGGATTAATCAAGAAGAAGAATGGGAAACATCGACCACCCAACAGAAAATATCTCTAGAGAACCGTCGGGGATCCACCGCCAGCATGGCATCTTTATCTGAAAAGCAAGATGGAATTGGGATCGTTGGATTTCTTCAGCGAAAACAGAGCAGTTTGTGGGGAGGCAAGAAGACTCCCACCCCAGAGCATCAACTATATACATGCTCTCACAAGTCATTAGAGCAACAACAACAACAACAACGACAACAACAACAACAACAACAACAACACACACACACAACACACACACACAACACGACAACAACAAGAAGAAGAAGAAGAGGTGATATCACTCTCCACTGGTGATTTGGAACTACCAGCCGACAGAGTATCTTCTGTCTCAGATGATGTTGTTGACACTTACTTGACCCAGAGTGAACGTTGCTGGATATCAAGACCCTCAACTCCGCTCATCTCGCGGTCATTGACGACCACAGAGGTATCTCAGAATCAAGCCACGTCTGAGACTCTCCATATGAATCTGTCATCCTGTCCCATGGAGCAGGAGCAAACTACCGTAGATACTACGACAACCATGATGTTCTCCAACTCCAATGCCAGCTCCAGCTCAAGATTCAGCGACCATAGTGCTCCGCTCGACTCAGCAGACACAGTCGACAACTTATTGACACCAGAATATGTTGAGACGACAGTCCCCATACAACCTAAGAGAGCGCTCCCTGCCACATTGCCGGCAGGACCTGTAGTATGCAGTTGCACCCGCCATTACAAGCATGCAATCATTTCCAAGGTTATCTCGATGCCGTTGGAGCTTTGTTTCGAGCTTTTGTTTTCTGGCTTGGGTGCAGGACAGGGCGATAAACTGGGGTGTGACACTCACCGATGTAAGGATGGATCGACCGACATCAAAATTACACCTTGGCAATCTCCTTCTTCGTTAACGCCAGTGGACTCGATCACAAGGAGATGGTCGGATGAAAAGCGTCACCTCGAGTACTCAGTTTCTTTCAAGGTTCCCATGTGTAAGGAAGGCTCTCAGTCTGTGTTATCAAAGCGGTTCTAATGGCTAATTCTGGTCGAATTATTACTAATTAGTGGCCAAAACATCGACAGCATGTTTCGAAACGCAGCAAGTGACTGAGTACAGTAAACACGTCATTCTTATCCATTCTGAGTCCAGGACACCTAATGTGCCGTATGGAGAACACTTTTCGACCGTCAACCAGATCTGCATGACCTGGGATTCACCAGGCAAGACAAAGATCCAATGCTTCACGGAGGTCAGGTTCAAAAAGTCCATCATGTGGAGTGGCAAAGTTGAGGCTGGTTCTTTGGAAGGCTCTGGAGGATTCTACAAGGAGCTTATCCGTCAACTGGCGGAACTGGCGGACTCACCTCAGGGTGCTACGTTGGTTGAAAAGGCGTACAGGCCCAACACCATGGCAGAAACTGCCTCGGACTATGGAGTCAAGCTACAGAAGGCAACAAAGCCCACTCCTGGAACCCCATCAATGAGCACAACACCGACTGCAGCAACTCTGCAAACGGAGCCAGTAGTCTCACCTTTGAGTATTACCAACGAACCTGCCACGCCAATTCCAAACCCGGACACAACCTCATACTCGTTGAGTGGAGCCCCCCTTGCTATGGAACCGATTGAAATGAGTCGAGCTCAGCCCTTACTCTCCCAGCAGTTCCTTCGAAGCCAAGCCCAGACCCAGCCCTTGACGCTAACCTTGCCATTGAAATCAGGCACTCGCGTGTCACTGGACTCTTTGGTAAGACCCAAATTCGAGGCAGTGTCAACGACTGATAGCACCTCGTCGATTCCAGAGAAAAAGTCGCCAGTCGTCACCTTCATTCAGTCTTCGGCATCACCTGTGTCTCCAGTTGTTGGCATGGTTGGAAACGATCAGGAGGCTGTAAACTCTGCTGCCTCCGCTTCAGCGATCGAACCATCAAGCGCAGAGGCATCAAAACTTGCCTTGCCCTTGATCCCATCGTCAGCCCAGACAATGTTGGAGCTCATGAAGAAGGGTCTGATGCTTTTTTACAAGACTCCCTCGACTACACTATCGCCATTGACGTCTTTTCAGCCTGGGAGTATTGATAGTGCAGGTTCTTTAGGCGACATCTGGTCCAGACCAATTACCCCGCCATTAGCCAGTGCAAATTCAACTCATCTCCGACCCGCAGGAAACAGAGTGAAGTTTGCTTCTACCATCTATCACACTCGGAGAGCTATTGCCAGCGAGCGGCATCACGATATCCGTGCCTCTGCTGAAAAAACAGCATCAGATTCAGCCTCATGCAAAAGTGCAACCCATCAAGACCGCGACTCCCGACGCCTCTCGAAAACTTTGTTTCGTTTCCTTGTCATGGGCATGGCAATCACCGCTCTGAATATTTGGCAGCTGTTCAGTGTTGTCTCATCCATGGTGGAGGTAGTCCACATAAAACAAGAGCTCGTCAATCACTCTTTGAAAACAGCTCTCTACACCAGGCCGCGGCACTCATACGACATGATATCTCCGATGTCACCAGCTATGATCCAAGCTGAACCAGAGTTCAGCCCCACCCATTCTGAATCGGTTCCTTTGCTCCGGGAACAAACAGATTTGCTTCGTGCGGAAATCGTGGAGTTGTTTGGACTTTTGGAAGCTGCACGTCAAGACCTTAAAAACTCTCGCCTAGCGAATGAATCATAGCACTTTTTATTAGCTTTTTTTAATTTACCCAGAGATTTCTGTGAACTCGATCAACTTCTCGTGTGAAAAGTTGGCTGGGTTCTTGTGGAAATCATGGAGCAGTGCCAGCTTCTGTGGGTGGTCTGACACATAGTATTGCTGGAGTCCGAATGTCAGGATCTGAGCCTGGTCTAGAGTCAGAAACTTGGGGTTTGTGGAGATAGTACCGTTCATCAGGACGATGCCCTTGGAGTCGATCAGCTCTGGGTAGTGAGTCAACGTCAGGTATGGTCGTGCGTTCTCGCCATGGGTTTTGTACTCGAGCAACGAAGTGAAGATAACCTGATGGAAGGCGAACTGCATCAAATAGAATTCGACGCCATCGCCGTGCGACAGTGGAAGCAGAAACTAGATCGCAAGAGAACAAGATGTGCGAAAAATCGTGTTATTTCTCAACGCCACTGCTAGCGATCCAAGATCTTTAGATCTTGTCTCAGCTCTTAAATATTGCCTTGAGCAAATAAGTCACGTACCAGGGGATACTCTTTGGAGCGGGTGATCATCTTTTTATAAGTTTCTGCTGGGACAACAGCGGAAATGGTGTCCTCTTGATCCAAATGCTTCTGAACCCAGATCTTTGAAATACTTTCCGCATCCAGATCTGCTACTAACGATAGCTTCATGACCTTATCGAGGGACTAATTCACGAGTCAATAGAAGAGCATGAGTCATCGAATAAACGAATTGACAAACATACCAGTATCCTTAACTACTTACATGACTCGATCCAGAATCAGATGGCTTCGAGGGAGAGCTTGCAGGTGGAGAAGTAAACTGGGATGCCGTAGTCTGCGTTTGTGCCTGAGCCTTGATCTGCCCCTGGATATGCTCCTGGACCTGAGGCTTCGCCAAGGGTTGGATCTTCTTGAAGGCTGTTTGAGAGGCGGGAAGAACTTTGGCCTTGAGTTCTTCAATGGTTAACACTCCCTCCCTAAATGCGCCAGAAAAATAGAGGACCTGTAAGAGACAAAGCTATAAAGCTATACATACGATTCCCATATCTCTAAGCTTTACATACCTTTGGGCCTTCTCCTTCAGCTTCTCGGCATATTTTTGCGTGTAATCAATATGCTTCGACCTTGTGATGATCCTGGCATGACTGAATCTTTGGGAAGACGTGATCCTCGAAGCAGCTAGGAAAGTTTGAGAGATGGAGCGGAATGTGGATGCCATTTTCGATGAAGTAATTAATTTCACAGAATCGCCGTTGTGTACTATGTTCTTTCAGTATAGCTAAGCCACGTATTGCCACCAATGTTAAAAAGAATGATGTATTTGTAAGTGCAAAAAAGTAAGAGCTATTGAAGCTGGCTGTTAGTATCTGGAGCCGTATCCTCCGCTGCCACCATATGATCCGCCGCCGTAGTTACCGCCGTAACCTCCGCGGCCACCTCCGCGGCCACCGCCGTATCCTCCACGACCGCGGCCTCCGCCGCCACGGCCACCGCCACCGCCCATATGCATCATATCAAGCAAACGAGGGTCAATCTCCTGGCTGGCCTCTTTCAAAATTCCGACCAGCTCCTTAGCCTGCTTGGCATTGTCCATGGTGAAGAAGGTGAAGGAGGATCCAGTGTTGCCTCCACGACCGGTACGGCCAATACGATGGACATAGTCCTCGACGTTGTTAGGAAAGTCGTAGTTGATAACGAACTTGACATCCTTGACATCTGTGAGCAAGAGGAAACCAAAGAGTCAGTATCAGACAAATCGACCAGTTGCATACGATTCGAGGCTGTTTGTTGGTGTAATTGTTGGCCTGGGCTCCAGCAGTTCACAATCGATCTTGATCCCGTATCTCATAAGGATCGGTACTCCCAAGACAAATTGGGCCACTCCATGAGAAGGATGCAAGTGCACGAACAAAATTTTGGACGTCCAATGAACTATCAGAGTCATTGGCGTTTCCGTTTTTATTCTGTAATGTGCACCGGCGTTGTCCTAACTCTAACTTCATCTATTTGCCTGTCCATGTTCTTAGATTGCGCGCGATATATTTCACAAGAAACAGCGCGACCACAAAGAACGGGATGGAAGGCAATCAAATGAAGTCCGAGTCCATCATCCATAGACTGAGATAAGATGGCTTCCGTCGCTACGAGATATATCACCATATAAACAGCAGCGACGGAACAATAGGAAGTACGCCCAGAATGTGCCCAATGGGGTTGCACGGGCTGTAATGATACAATCCTGGTAGCCGATGACCGAGGTCTTCATGTGTCCCTGTGATACAAAATAGAACGGTCTTCATTGTTCTGGCGCGAACTACACACCGATTCCAGATATATTGATGTATGTTGTCGATTTTGTCCTGGGTCGATCTTTGTCGAGAGTTGATGGTATATTGTGTTCATTCCTGACAGGCGTCGAGCAGCACTTGGAGTGAATTCAACAAGGAATACTCGTATTCTGTTAAGCAAAAGCATAAAACACTTACCAATACCACGAGAGGCGACATCGGTGGCAACCATGATAGGCGATTTTCCTGACTTGAACTCGTTCAGCACCCAGTCACGCTCATTCTGGGCCTTGTCACCGTGAATGGCAAGCGCGGGCCATCCGTCCTGGCGCAGGTACTTGGTGATATCGTCAGCAGTACGCTTGGTACCAGTGAAGATGAGGGTCTTGTGCTCGCGCTCGTCCATGATGCGCTCCAAGTGCTTGATGAGCTTTCCACGCTTCTCGTGCTCGGCACAAACCTCAACTTGCTGTGAAATGTTGTGGGAGGCAGAGAGACTCAAGGAGCCCACATTGACCTGAATGTAGTCGTGCAAATAGTCCTGGGCCAATCGTTGAACCTCTTTGGGCCAGGTGGCACTCCACATGAGGGTCTGGCGGTCAGGACGAATTTGGTCGACAATCTTGCGAATCTGAGGCTCGAAGCCCATGTCCAACATACGATCAGCCTCATCCAAGACAAGATAAGTAACGCGACGCAAATTGGTTTTACGGGACTCCAGCATATCGATCAAACGACCAGGAGTGGCAATGCAAATCTCGACGCCGCGCGACAGGTCGCGGATTTGGGGTCCACGAGGGACACCACCGTAGACACATGTGTTCTTGATGCGGGAAGAACTTCCGAACTTTGTGCACTCCTGCTGGATCTGGACAGCCAACTCACGAGTTGGGGCCAAGATAAGAACAATAGGACCATCGCCGGGCTCAAGGAAAGGCTGGGCGTTGATGTGCACAATCGAGGGCAGACAGTAAGCGAGAGTCTTTCCGGAACCAGTCTCAGCAATACCAACAACATCGCGACCTGAAAGAGCCATGGGCCAGCCCTGGGCCTGAATGGCGGTAGGGGCCTTAAATCCCATTTCCAAGACCTCCTTAAGGACATATGCTAAAATGTAAATATAACACTGTCAATTACAGACTGCGAAATAACAAAATCAAAACAAAAAGTATATCCTATATATATAGGGGAACCAGCTTACGTGGGAAGCCAGCCTCGTCAAAGGTCTCGATGGGCTTGGGAATGTTGGGACCGTAAAGAGTCATCTCATGCTTGGCACGGAAGGCGTCAACGTCAGCCTGACTGCGGGCAGTGACAATGGGGTTCTCTTGATAGAAGTTCTTCTCGAACTTGGGAAGGGTGGCGAGGTCGAACTGGGGGCGGGCCAAACTATTGCCAAGGTTGCTCATTCTATCGCCACCAGAGCCACCGTAGCTTCCGCTACCATAGCCTCCACTGCTGCTGCCACCATAGCCTCCGCCACTGCTGCCACCGTAACCACCGCTGCTGCCACGGCTGTCATGAGAGTCATAGCTGTAATGAGAATAAGGAACAAGGATCTGTTAGGAAAAGATTCACAATGGTTCCGTCACAGGGTAATTAGCAAGTCTTCTGGGACTTACGGCTTGCGATCACGTCTGCTGTTATCGTCGTACGAACGATCGTTGCCGCGATCATAGCTGGAGCTGCCGTAGCGAGAAGACGAGGATGAGGGGCCATGGGAGCCGTAGGACGAGCTTCCACCACCACCACCATAGGATGATCCACCACCGCCGTAGGATGATCCACCACCGCCGAAGGATGAAGAGTAACTAGACATTATGAACTAGGAGTGAAGAGGTAGGGGGATGAAGAATTGTGAAAGATTAAAAAAAAATAACAAAAGCCGCGGCAGTGGGATGTGAGGTCATCAAATTTTTTTGATTAAGAGGACTGCTTTTTTTTTTTGTTCAAACTGGAGAAAGTGGAGGGGTAGATGCAGAAAGCTGTAGAGTCAAACTATCTTATCATCCTAATTCTCAACTCAATGGTGGATCCGATCCATCGTCTAAGCTCCTCTCCTTCCTCTCCGTTCAAGAAAGCAGCGCTTTTGTTCTCATCGTCCTATGATTCCACAACAACATCCCCACCCACCCCAACATCAACCTGCTCGACCTCCGCCTCTCCCTGCTTTCCGCCCGCAATGACCACGTCTCGCCCATTGTGCTCGTCCTTCCCTGGGTCAAGCTCCCTGGACCCTGAAGCCTATCCCAAGCAGCGCCATCACCGAGGCCTATCCATGAACTCCCATTCGTCATCCACAGCCCTGACGCTGGCACAACCGCCACCATTCATTGATCAACCTGACTCTAGTGTAGACCAGGCGAATGTGCTTGCAGCTTCTGCCCTGCCCCTACTCGACGATTCTTCTAAACAGCTCTCATTACAGTTGACACGGTCTATTGATCAGTTTTCTATCCTTCAGGAGCTCGGTAACGGGTCTTTTGGTTCCGTATTCAAAGCGCTTCACAAGCCTTCTGGCGAGATGGTATAGTGCTCTCTCCAGTATTATAATATGCTTGTGCTACGCCCCCTCACGCGACCACACTGACAATTAATGACTCCTTTGCTCTGTAACCTTTGGTCCATGTAGGTTGCCATCAAAAAGATGAAGAAAAAGTTTTCTACTCAGGGAGGATGTCGCTCGCTTCAAGAAGTCAAAGTGAGAAGGACTCCATTCTAAGCGACACCTGACAAAGATTTTTCATGATTTGCTCACCTGTCTATAACCATTCTCCGCCTTACATTTAGGCTTTGGAACGGTTACGAGCAGGACCCAATATTGTCACGCTTCACCACTTCTTCCTGGACAAAAAAGAATTGCACATGGTGTTTGAACTCTTGGACGGGAACCTTTACCAGATGATAAAAGATCGGAATGGGGCGTACCTTGCAGAAGAGAGTATTAGAAGCATGGTGTAAGTTGTCATTGGAATATGAGATCAATGCATGTGGTGCCTTACTGGACTGCTCATGCCGTTACCCATGCTTGTCTTTTTTCAGCTTTCAGGTCCTCCGAGGACTGCACCACATGCACTCCAACGGGATCATGCACCGTGATATGAAACCGGAAAACCTTCTTGTAACAGGAAACACAGTGAAGATCGCCGATTTTGGACTCGCGCGGGAGATCAAATCGAAACCTCCATACACAGCCTATGTCAGCACTCGCTGGTGAGTACAAAGAAGGCGATGTAGGCATATGATGTTGACTTTTTAATGACATTCGCTTTTTGTGGCTACCGATGACACCTAGGTATCGAGCTCCAGAGGTCTTGCTGAAATCATCAAACTATTCCTGTGCGGTGGACCTATGGGCAATTGGAACGATAGCCGCGGAACTTATCACTCTTAAACCACTTTTCCCAGGAGTGAGTGATGTGGATCAGATGAGCAGGATATGTACAGTCCTTGGAAATCCGGCGCCAAGACCTACACCATCGTCTCCATCGAGCACGGATGGACTCACATTGGCGGGGATAGGTGGCGAGTGGAAAGACGGGGTGAACTTGGCATCACGAATGGGAATCTCGATTGCTGCAGTACGAACGTTTATTAACTTTCTTTGAATCTGTTTTAAAAGAAGTCTGTGCCAGTGTTAACCAATTGCGTGTTTATCATAATCGCGGTCTAACTATAGCATCCTTTAAAGTCGTTGCAAGACTTGATACCCAATGGACAACCTCTCGCTTTGCACTTGATTTCCAGTCTTCTTCGATACGACCCAAGGAACAGATCCACAGCGTTTCAGGCACTGCATAACTCCTGGTTCAGCGATATGGCCGAGTCACTAGCACTCAAGGACCTGACAGACATTCAACATTCACCTGACAAAAGAAGAAGCATGTTTGCAGGGCTTCGTTCAACCTCGTTCAAGAAAGAAGGCAAAGAGCAAAAACGGACCCTTTCATTGTCATTGCCTACACCAACATCAAAACCAATGGTGCGAGATAGCAAGCCAAACTTTACCTTGGAGAACGTCACACAAACACTAGATCTCAAGGATACAGCAATGCTGGCAAGCGGATTTGATCTACCGGAGATATCACCCATCTCACCGTTCTGGAATGACGCCTGAACAGTACTCTTCCATAGAAATACCCTTAGAAAAATGTAAACTAATGTAATATACCAGCGAACATGAACATTCATTTTAGGCACATTTTCTGGAGAAAACATGAGAGGGCAGCACCAGGGCAGAGAGATAAGCAAATGGTAGATTATGCTAAGGTGCATGCATGTCTTGGATCGCTCAAACACCACTGACCATGTGATATTAATGAGGGCCGGCGCTAGAGTCAACGTCTCTGAATTTACATGCCCACTTGAGTTGCGCTCATTTCTCCTATAGCAACGCAACCACATATGTTAAAGTGAGAGTTGCTCCAAAATATGACCACGTGTGCTCATTTCAGCAAGTGGCATTGAACGTGTCCTTGAGCATCTTGCTCGGAGCGATTAGGTCGAGCTAGGAATTCTTGGAACTCATAATTTCAGGAGCACCAAGTCCGTTCACACTAATTACTCCAGGAAAAGTCCATGTGCCGCCGAGAAGTACATATCTGTCTTGATCTCAAGTGACAAAGATTAATTTGGCGCACGTGACATGTGGCTTACGTTCCCTCGATATACTGCAAAAATCCTAATAAGTCATGCGAGGGCGTCCTTAGTTCACTCAAGTTTCTAAAAGCCGGTCATAAAAATTGTGGACGTGAAATTTGCTGCATTAAGGGGAGTCTCTATATCGGCGGAAGGGTTTCCGCCGCCAATTTAGTGGATGTCGCATGGAAAAGCAGTTGTGAATATGGCAAGTCCATCGTTTTGCAATGCTTTTGGATGCTGTTTGTTGGAAACGTAAGTCACAACATTGGCGCAAGTTCTAGGTCATTTTCAGAGCTTTCTGGGAAAATTGAAAGACTGTTTTGGACAAAATGGTCAATTAGACACGTCAAAGAACTTTCTTGACACTTAGCACTTAAATGAAAATGCAACATTCTACGGAAAATTGCAGTACAGTTTCCATATTCTCTCAAACCTTTCCATATTGCAGTATAGTATATATTATTCAATGGCGAACA
>KN042424.1:2241521-2252480 GCA_000739165.1 Podila verticillata NRRL 6337
TCGGGGCTAAGTCGAAAGACCTGTTGCTCCGCCGCCTATTGAAGGGAAAGTGAGCACATGTCACATGATCAAAATTATTCCTTTTCAGACGAGAACAAGAGAGAGATGAACTTCTCTCTGACAAAAATGATATTTGGAGTCAGAAGTCGGATTGGTAGGCTAAAAACCATCGAATTGAACAATCAATTGGCTGTCACACTCATCCTCATTTAACCAAAACGCGTATAAATGACATGAAATTGAGTTGATAATTTAGGGATTCATGAAGGGTATATCATCAGATTTGAAACCTGTCAATTATAATTTTCCAATTGAAAATTTTATGATAATTGACAGGCTTCAGATCCGATAAGAAACCCTAGTGATTGGTCAGTTTAAGGTTAGATGGGTGGCTGATGGCATATGTGGGGAAAGTTGAGGAATAATAGGTTTTATTGTAAAGATTAGGGTTTCAAATCCGATAAGTAACCTCACTTGAATCCCTAGTAAAGATCAAAGAATATCAGTGTTTTTGTCTTTGGCAGGCATGGGCAGGCAAGTACTCTGCCCTGAGAGAGAAGTGCTCATTGCAAAGATCAAATGCTCTCTTCAGACCACTAATGAATTCAGCCTTGTGGGTGAAATCAGGCACCACCTGGTCTCTTAAAGCCACCAAGCTGTCTATGTAGTGGTTGACAAGGTCTAAGAATGAGATGGGTTTGCTATCTACTGGTTCCTCAGCCTCCTGCTCCATTCCTGCCTCTATAGTGGCACCTTCTTTTGCTTTCCAGGACTCTGCTGCTAGAAATTCAGTCCCTGGTAGGATCAGCATACCCAGTGCAACATGCTTGCAAAATCGACCAGACTGTGCAAAGGCTGGACAGCTACAACTTACAAACTTGCCATTTGTATTGGGGTGCACTAGTTCCATAGAAATAGTGCACATTTTTTAGTTGACCGAACATATCACATTACTGGTCTGTGCTCACTATAGAAAAAGGAGTGCAGATGGAATGTAAAAATACAACTCACTTCTTCTGTTCTTGTCACTCATTGTCCCTACACATATATACTTTACATCTGGAAATGGAACACCATTAACTCCAGTTCTGCCCTCTGTTGCCAGCTCATAGAAGAGGCCCTCAGTGGTGTAAGATGTCACTTTCCAGTATGACTTGCCATTGCCAGGTGGTATCAATAAAGCAGCATCCAAATGTCTGTCCTGTCTGGATTTCATGTAGGCCCTGGCAGCATTCATGATGGATTTTTTGTGCAGTGCACCCTTGGTCTTCTGTCCAACCTCCATGAAATGTAGGTTGCAATGAGTCTGGTAGTGCAGTACTGCATTGTTGATGAGGATGTAGATCACATAGTCAAGCCACTGAGGTATCTTGTCCTTGAAGAAATGTGTTTTCACTACACCTTGAATACATCATGGCACAAAGCTGCTTGCAGATCTATAATGGTACAAAAATAACAAATGTATTTTAGCAACATGATTGTAACAGGACAAGTAATGCCACACATCAGGTGAGTAAAGATGACCTTTGGCATCATCTGCCAAGGTCAAGCATAGGTGTTGCATGCCTAGTGAGTATGGATTAAAATATTTCTACTTACTAAAGGGTTATTGGGACAAAGAAGAAGGAGCAAACCACCCCCATTTCTGTACTCTTTTTATAAGAGAACGGAAACGAGGTGGCTTAGTACCTGCTATATTTATTAAGGGTACTATCTCTAGTGAAGTCTACCCAAATATACAACAGCTCCCTCCCATGGGGGAGGCTGAAAGCTGGGGGCATGCTGTATGTTTGGGGCTTCTCTTGTGCAGATCACAATTATCGGGAAATAAAAAAAAAACAAAAAACATGAAATGATAATTGGATTTGAGGTCTAACAGCCTCACATGAATCATTTGATCACTTATTCAGCAAAAATCAAAAAAAAAAAATCCGAACTGTAGAGAAACCCAGTGGGAAAAAATCTACAATATGATCATCAGGGGAAAAGCAGAAAACAACCCCTCAAACTCATGCTTATGAAAGATGAGATTGTTGAGTACACCTGTGCCTAAGCACTCGTTTAGACCTTTCATCTCTATACTTGGCATTCTCAACATCCAATTTGAGTGGTGACTCATTTGGGTCAGGATTAATGGTCTTAGCAAGGTCTTTCCATGGATGGCCACATTTACCTTTAAGAAGCTTGTTCACCTCTCTTACTTGCTTTCTCTCATCAGAGTTCACAGTAAATGCCAGATCAATATCCGGATTCTTGTGCTTATGCATAAAAATCCTCTCCTGGTTCTCATCAGGGATATTGTTCACTTTGATGTGGTCATCATAATGTTGATCTAAGTTGAACCCTTGCTGTTCATCCATAGCTATAGATGTCTCTGTTGTTGGGTGTGAGTCTTTTGAGGAATGCTATGCAGAATGCATCTCTGGAAGATTGTGACTCTTCCAGTAGTCAGTGATGCACTTCTTCTCAAAGAAGTTCTTTGGGGGTTCCCAGGTATTATCTTTGTGTCCATATCCTTTCCACTTAATCAGGTACTCCATCCCCTCCCCAGGCTCATTTCTGTGGGCAAGAATTTTTTCCACTTGATAAGCTCTTGTCTCTTCAAAGTCATCTTCTAAGACTAACTTTAATTGAGACAGAGCAAACTTGCAACCCAGTTCTTCACCTGTACCATCTTTTAAGACGTATGAGCCACCAGTGGTTTTTTGCACAACAGTGTAGGGTCCCTCATAATGAGCAGCAAGTTTGTCACCTTGGATAGGATCCAATGACATAACTTTTGCACTAACTGTGAATTCATTGAGCAATATTGTTTGATTGAACTCAGCAGCCTTACAGCATTGATATTCTTTAGTTTTGGTTTCTACAGCAGGAAAGACGATTTCGCTCATGTATTCAAAATGCTTTAAGAGTAACTCATGGGATGCAACACCATCGGCAACTCTCCAAGTGCAAAATCAGCAAAGAAGGTTTTTAAAAGCATCCATAGCTCTACCTACTCCTCTTGTACCACTGCAGTTGATGAATACTCCCCAAGCATCAAGGAGAAGTACTGCACAAGAAGTCAACAAGCAAGAGATTTCCTTTGCCATTGTACCACTCCCCCTGGTCTTCATGGTGAAGATGCAGTGGAAGGTACAAGTGCCTTGGAGTAGCTTGTTCGAATTCTTCACCCCTGAGGTTTGCAGTGGTTGATGCATTCCAAAGGTGGAAGAATGCATTCAAGAGGTAATTGTGCAATAAATCATGGCATTCTTTTGCTTGAAGAAATGGCATGTGTACAGTGGGATCTTGTCACAAAGTACACCAGCTAGGCAATTATACATGAGTGGAGATGTGCAAGTGCTCTTGGCTGATGGTTGTGGTGAAGACCATCAAGAGCATCAAGGATGTGGTGGATTCCACATTGGGCCTTGGAGCTGAAGGGTCACCATCCTTGGCAACTGGATAGTTACTCATACCATTTGCTTGCCATGCAAAAAATAAAGAGTATGGTAATGAGTTGTGAAGAGCAGCAACTTTTGTGTTCATAGCCAACTGTGCCTTATTGGCATGTCATGCCCATGAGGCTTTGTGGTCCTGACACTCTTGGCAAATGATACTACATGCTGTTTTGACATGGTTCTCAGTGACTCCGTTTCCACAAGGATGATATGGGGTGACAAGTTGATGCTGCACTTGCATCTTCTCAGTCATCTCAGTCATCACCTTGTTAATGAATTCTTTACCATTATCAGATTGCAAAACGCAAGGGAAACTGATGAGGGAAAATATGTCAAACAAAGTTTTAACAACAGTGAAAGCTTCTTTATTCTGGATTGGTCATAAAATTACAAACTGCATACATACATCCACTAATATGAGTAGGAATTGGCACTTCTCCTCACCTTGTTCAGGGAATGGACCAGCTAGATCTACAGCCATGTGTTCACCTGGCAAATGAGCATAAATGGTAGCCAGAGGATGATATCCCTTGTGAGTGATATTATTACACTGACATTCATGACAACGTTGAACAAATTCCAAACAATCTTTTGCCAAAAACGGCCAAGTTTTGTTCTTTGTGTGGATGGACTTAACCATAGCATTGGATCCGATATGACCCAAGCTATGCACCTCACTTAAGAGAGACTTATGCTCCTTTGCAGGGACAGTCGTTCTTGGGGTGTCCTTATCTTGAATCAAGTGAATATAGCCATATACTTTTGAAGGGGCTGTTCCTGCAATCTTTTCCATCCACAGTTCTTGAGGGAACTGGAAAGATAATGCATTGGGAAGGATGTTCAAAATTCCTGGTCAGTACATGACCTTAAGTTTATATTCTAAGATAGTTTCTTGCCATGCTGTTAACATTGTGTTCATCTCTTTTTGCAAGTGCATAAAAATAAGAGTGTGATGGTCCATGTACAACGTAAAATGGTGACCCCATAAGTAGTAGTGAAGTTTCTTAAGTGCAAAAACAATAGCAAGCAACTCTTGCTGGGTAGCAGAGTAGTTATGCTCACTCAGCTGTAAAGCTCAAACTACAAATGAAATGTATTGAATATTCTTAGGATTCTTTTCCCCTTCTGGCAACTGGTACAAAGCCATGCCAATACCATAGTTTGATGCATCTGTGGCAACGTAAAATGGAAGGCTAAAATCGGCATAATGCAGAATGGGTGCTTGAACCAAAAGGTTCTTCAGTGTGTTAAAACATCTGAGCTGAAGTTTATTTAAGGTGAATGTCCCAGGAGTATTCCATAGGGCATCCAAGGGAGCAGCAATAGTACTTATTAGGGTTTCAAATCCAATAAGTAATCTCACTCGAATCCCTAGTACTTATCAAAGGTATGTACTCACAAAAAAAGTTAAACATTCCCATATAAGACATGACCTGCTTCCCTATGGTGGGTGGTTTCCAATAATTAATATTGGCTAGCTTGTTGGGGTCAACTCACTTGCCATTAATATCAATAAAGAACCCAACAACATGACCTGTGTGCTGTAAAAATTGCACTTGGCTTTGTTTATTATGAGTTTTGCCTCTGTTAGGTGCTTGATCACAGTCTTCACATGCAGAGCATGTTCCTCACGATTTTTAGAGGTGATCAGGATGTTGTTAATGAAGTTGCACACAAAAGGTAGGTCACCCAAGATACGTGACATTCCTCTTTGAAACAAACTAGACAAGGGCTTAAGACCAAATGGTGCTTTTTTAAACATGTATTGTTTACCATTGTGCATAAACGCCATGAGTTTTCTATCATCTTTATGGATAGGAAGTCTATGATAAGTGTACTGGGGTGCACTATTTCCATAGAAATAGTGTGCATTTTTTAGTTGACTGAACATATCATGTTACTGGTCTGTGCTCACTATAGAAAAAGGAGTGCAGATGGAATGTAAAAATACAACTCACTTCTTCTGTTCTTGTCACTTATTGTCCCTACACATATATAGGTAACCTTTCAAGCCCAAAGCACAATGTGTTGTCCCATGAATTCGTGACTCTCTTGCTGATATACACCATGACCATCAACCAAGAGTATTTGTATAATATCAACCATGTAATATAACCACTGTAACAAATTGCACAATGTATTTCTACTGTACACTACCACGTTTTCCAAAAAAAAGATATGCATAATTCTTTGCACATTTATCTCTTGAATACACACCTCCATGCCTGGAATGTGTCCTCCTTTTTAAAACTTGCCACTATAGTTCTTGCACATGCTACTCCAAAATACTTGTTCCTTCCACTGCATCTACACTGTGAAGTTCAGGGGAGAAGTACAATTGCAAAGAGAATCTCCTGCTTGTTCATCTCTTGTACAATATCCAACTCATGAACTCAAGCTGTATATCTCTACTGCAGTAGTACAGGGGTGTTGGTAGAGCGATGGATGTTTTTAAAAATCCTATTAGCCTGCCTTGCACATGAAGAGTCTCCATACTTTATATCCGGAAATGGAACAATAAGCCTGGGTCAGATCAATCATGGTATAGATTGCATTGCCACCTGCAAAATTCATAATATCCACAATGAGTTGAACAGGAAAGTTATCATCAGGTAAGAGCACATTGAGCAGGCATGGGTCCAGACACACATGATACAAAGTCTTTTGACCTTGTGCATCTTTCTTCACAGCCAAGGCTAAGGTGTTATTAAAGGCATTACCAGGAGGAGTGAGTGTGATTACATTGTCCTCAAGCCATTTTTTTACAGTATCATTGAGAATCAGCATTTGGGCATGTGCAAAGACTTGTGGTCTTCTGAAGAGTTCTACCCCATCAGGCACTTCCAAATACACCTTCATCTCCAGTACTGGGCAATAGCTAGATTTCGGAATTGCAGCATTTGCATCTAGGTCTTCCTTAATCTCATGTATAAACTCCTCTTTTTCCTTGATAAACTGCTCTGTCTTTTTGACGTCAGGCTGCATAAGAGGTTTAAGAGTTGGTTTATCATCCTCCATGGGAGTGGGAGTCAGATCAGGGGACAATTCTGGGTCTGGCAACCCTCTCAGCTGGAAGCCATAGCATGCAAACAAGTCCATACCTATAGTAATAGCTTGATCTTGTTGGATCACTTCATACAGAGCTGATACCTGATTTTTACCACATAGAACCTCCATGAGTTCAGTCTCACCAATGCATTCTGTTTGGAATTTGTGACGTAAATGCGCCACCAACCTATGCTACAGCATAAGAGACAGTCACGGTCACATGATCAGACAGTGCATAAGTCCCTGTCTGATCTACCTAATAAAGATCCCTCTCTTATTCTCACTGACTCCTGTGACTGTCATTATTTCTTAGGATTTATCTGCCAGTTGAATGATTCCAGTCTTGGGTTTGACAGGAATTGAGTACTGTTCAACTATTGTAGTACTTATGAAAGAGTGTGTAGCTCTGGTGTCTACCAATGTGTCATGAACATCTCCATTGATGCGAATTTTGACAAATGGATGATTATCAAATAGTCCTTTCTTACTTGCTCTGATATGGAGAATATTATCTTTATTTGTACCTTCTTTTGTCTCAGCATTTTCCAAGAGGCTGATGGTGAAACCATTATGCATTAAGCTATTTGGGTCATATTCTGGTCTTGATTGACCATAATTAGCAGCAAATCCTATATTCACCACTTCCGTTCTAGTTCCACTTTGAAGCAATGCAACTGCAGGTCCAAGGTTGGCTGTGACAGCAGCTGAGTCAAATGACATATAGATTATTTTAGTTTCCTCTTCTTGTTCAATAATCATGCTGTTGTTGCTGATTTCTGATTGGCTGTTGTTTTCACCATTGAACATAATTTCAGAACAAGTAAGATTAACTTGGCTGAGCAATGATGCAACTTTATCCACTGGGTGATCATGGCTGAGTGATGACATCATTGTCAGCAGTTTTTCAGCCAACAGGTGCTGCTTGTCCTCACAAGGCAAGACTGTCAGAGAGCCATAAACACATAGATTTTTATGTGCCAATGACTCCTCATCATCTGACACATCAGGAACTAAGCCTAATTCAAAATCATTCTGATTCTCATTCTCAGCCTCAGGGGCATGAGAATAGTTGGTCTTTTTTCTTCTCTTCTTTGTTTTCTTTTTTGTAACAGGTGTCTGATCACCTTGCATAGGGTGAGGGGGCATGTCACCCTTTTCTCTGTCCTCTGTACTGTAAGTGCAGTCTGTATTGTCTCCCTGTGATAGAGCTGACTCATACCTTTTGTCTTCTTTCACTGACACTCTCTTCTCTGCATCTTCATCACTTCCACCACTCCCCTCCCTCTCTTCAGAGGGAAGGGTCAGTCCTTGAGTGTCACTAGACTTATGTCAGTTCACTTGCTCTTTTCTTTTCTTTCTTACTCTTCATTTCCCTTCACTGGCAATGCCTTTTTCAGCATTACCAACAATCTTCTCCATCTTTTCAACCAAATTAAACATATCTTTATTCTCATCCATCTTTGCATTCCAGATATGAAGAATAGCAGAGGCTATGTTTATGATTGGAGACAGTGGACCATTCTTACTGGACATGGTACTACTTTTGACCTCCTGTATGTATGGGGTTAGATTGTACATGGGGGTTAGCAAATTGCTTCATGTCACTGGAAAGTTCATTCCCATTTTCATGTTCTGTCACATTGGACTCACCTTTGTACTGTGAGTGCTGCTGGTGAGGCCACTTCCTATGTTGGGACTGAGTGCCATGGTGGTGCCCCTGTTGTTGATTGGCATTGCTGCCTGCAACCGGAACAGTATTAATACTGTTGCTAGCATTGCCATTACCACTGCCACCATGGTTATGGTTCCCTTTGCCATTGCTGTGATGAGCTTTGGCTTTTTTGAACTTGGATTTCAACAATGATCCTTGCATTTCTGCAAGGTTCCTCTCATCCTCTTCCATGGTCTTGTGTACTCTCTTCCTCTTGTCATTCATGCCTCTGTACAGTGGCATATCATTGGGACCATGAATATTCTTCACTGCATTCAGGAAGAATGTAAGTGACTTTGTGTCAGGCATTGGCAGCTGTAGATGGCATACAAGTTGATGTAGGACTTCTCCAATTTCCATGACAGTGAGCATCAGTGAAGGAACAGACATTTTCAGTGTCTCAGTGATGTCTGCACACTGAGGCAACTCTGCCACTTGATACACTCTTGACATTCATTCCAGTCAGTGACCATATTCCTCATAGCTTTTGGTTTTATCCCATCCACCTTGAGCAAATTTTTCAATGGCTGCTGCCTTCTCCAATGTTGTGAGGGCACAATTGACAAATGTCATTGCTACACATTCCCATGGCCAAAGACCCTCTTTGTCTTTTTCCACTGTTGCTTTGGACATAAATTTGATTCGATCATCCAAGCATAGGATCTGTAGGATGCATCAGGCATACTTGTGGGTATCCTCTTCTCCCATTTTTACAATTGTGGTCTCTTGTGCTTAGTGAACAAACCATTGTGGATCCGAGGTGATGATTGGGTACAACTTGCATTGAGTGTCCAAGAGATCAGCCAAGGTCTTGGTGATTACGTTCACATGACAGAATCAAGGGTACTCACTGTCAAGCACAAGGGTCATGCTCTTGCCTCCATTCTGGATGATGATCTTCTCTGCTCCAGGGCCATTCTGATCCATCAATTTCGCTGATGTCAAGCCCTGCTGAAGGCCATGAACAATTGAGGTCCATTGGATGACACTGGCTTGAAGTCTCTCCTTCTCCAGTCTCACATGGTTATATTGACCTTGCAGTTTTGCTCTGTTTTCAGGTGTTGTGCTTAGGGTTTCTTATCGGATTTGAAACCTGTCAATTATCATAAAATTTTCATTTGGAAAAATTATAAATGACAGGTTTCAAATCCGATAAGTAATCTCACTTGAATCCCTAGTTGTGCTGTGGTCCTCAAGCATGATGAACAGTGCTCCAAGAGTTCCTGATGCCACCTCCAAGTTTTTTTTGCATGCAGCAAGGGATGTATTGGCTTGCTCCAGGTTGATGGGTACAACCTTGATCAATCTGCTTCCTCCTGCATCAAGATCCATTTCCGAATCTTCTTGACTTTGTGAGGGGTCAATCAATGGGTTTGACTCAAGAGAAAGTCTCTCAATATTGTCAATGCCTGATGCTTCGTCCTGTTGACTGGCAACACTACCTTTATCACTCATTGTGCTGCAATAGTGAAACAAAATAATCGTTTATATATCTCAGTTAGCACCAGTCTTGGTATTCACTTAGTGCAAATTGAATAAGGAAAATTTTTTCGTCTTTTTGAAAGAAATAATCTCAGAGCTGAGTCTTTATTTAAGTCCCCTACACCAACAGTACTTGAATGGGATATGAGTGACCAACCAGAAGAAAACGTTTCTTTTCTCTGTGTTGTGTGTCTCAGAAATTTGGTATTTTTCTGAGTCACACCTGGCAAATAGCTGTCAGTGATGAGTTGCTGTAGCTATATGCACTAGGGTTTCTTATTGGATTTGAAACCTGTCAATTAACATAAAATTTTCAATTGGAAAAATTATAATTGACAGGTTTCAAATCCAATGATATACCCTTCATGAATCCCTACTCTCAAAGTTCCTTGTTCCATCACACAGTTGCATGTCATACATGATGGAGCATAAGAGTAGAATTCAAGACTGTTGTTCAATCATTCTATATCTTTGCTAGAATAGTCTAGGTCACGACCCTTGGAGTCAGGTTCATGATCCATTTCGACATCCTCATCCTGCACAGCCAAGTTATCTTCTTGGTCTGATTCAGAGTCAGCCTTATGCTTTTGGGCACCCTGGACAGAGGCTTTAAAATGTAGATGAGTATACTCTTTATCGCTGCCTTGGTGCCTACCACTGTCACTCTCCAAATCTGACTCAGAAGTATACTTTTGAGCAGGGAAACGTGAGCTAGCTGCCTTGTGGCATGGCTTGGAGGAAGAGGCTTGGTCACTTGCTGAGGCCACTGCTCTGGCTTGCTCACCAATAAATGCCTTGTACTTCTGCCAGTGTGCCTCACATACACATGTCTTGGTCTTGTCCTTACAGATACAATTCTGGTCTGAGTGTGCTGGGGTATTTGGGAGGGTCTGACACAGCTCCCAAGTGCAAGTCATTGGTATCAACTTGACTGAGTTACCTCCAGTAGTGTGACGGTTGGCTCTTGAAAAACTACCTTCACTGCTCTGGGTCTCAGATTCTGTGTGTGCTTGCTTGAATGGACATTGGTAATTCGTCTCATGCAACATGGAGCCTTGGAGGGTCAATGCTTTCTGAGTGAGGAGATGCTTTGCCCACTTTTGCATTGCCCATTCATCCTTCTTCTCATGCTCTCCTGACAGTATGTTGGGAGCTTGAGAGATGAATGTCAAGATTTCTGAATACTTCACATTACTGAAGTCAGGGAACTTGGTCTTGAGAGCCATATGTCCTTGGGCTGGTAAGGTGCAGTAGATAGCATCATTAAGGAAATGA
>KN042424.1:2252644-2262971 GCA_000739165.1 Podila verticillata NRRL 6337
CAGATCTCCTCAGCTTTCAATACAATATCTTCTTTTCCCCAAACTCTTATACTTGCCCTGACCCCGACCTTGAAATACTCTTGCTCTGACCCGACTCTGAATAAACTTATCCCAAGTTTATTACACACTGCATCTCCTCTGCTTTGGTACCTTGGATCAAGGCCTTGAAGCAGAAAACGAAGGTACCTGGACCCTCATTAGGCTCACTCTTGAGGGTGAATAGCTTCTGGAGGACTGCGCCTGTGAGGTCACTCAAATGGAAAATGTCCCAGACTATCGACTCTACTTTTGTAAAGCTCCGATTTGCCTCAGGTACATGCTTGAGCTGTGCTGAGAACACCTCATCCATCTATGATGGTGCAAGTGCCCTATGCATGAATCTCCACAAGGCTTCATCAAAGTTGTCAGTGAGATAGCTCTTGTAGTGATCCTTGTATTTTCATAGAAACTTCATGACCTCCTCAACTAGTTGATGATCGAAATCCACTCTGGTTGTCCCTTTGAATAAATCTGTCAGGCTCAGAGTCAGAGGTGCACTGGTGCCAGTTGCTTCCTTAAAGTGAACTTGGTCAAAATCGATTGTTTCAGTCCCAGCAAAAACAGGTATGATCTTGTGTCCAAGTTGAGCAAAGGCACTGTGTTTTTTGTTATTGAGATTCGGGTTCATGCTAGTCCTCTGTGAAATATCAGCGGAAATAAAGGATGAAGTAGAGCTTGCAAAAATGGTGGCTGCAGCTGTGGAAGGTGGTGTGCCTGTGAGTTTTGCAAGGGTCTTCTTGAGTCTTTGAACGATCTCTTGAGTCCTCAGTACATTTGCATCAAAGGCTTCCATTGCATCATCCATGCTATCCTAAAGTGCTGGTCTCTCTTCTTCCCTGGCCATGTTGATATAGGCTAACAGACTTCGTTCCTTTTGCAGCTTGCACATGCACAGCTTGATCTGCATCTTATTCTGCTTGGATAACATCAATCGTGAGCTGGGCTATGGTCTCCTCTGCAGGTAGTTCCATGCTGTTTTCCATTGCAGCTTGTAGCTTCAATTTCGCCTCCTGTTGTTCCTTTTGTGACAAGGGGGTGAGAATTTTTCGTGTTGGTGTTGTAGCATTGCTTTCAGCCGTTTCTTGCATCTCAGTTTGGTGTTGATGATGGTCTTGAATGTCATCTTGTTGTTGTTGTTCTTCATTTACATTGTCAAGAGGCAAGCACGTATCTTCCTGTGAGGTTGACATTGTCAAAGGAATGTTTAAAAGAAGGAAATGTGAAGGTTTTTTTATTTTTTTTTTAAAATGTTGGTAAAATTGCAATTAGAATGCAAGTGAATGTAGTTGGTAATGAGGGTGTCAGTGATGACAAATGTTGGAGGGAGCATTGGTGTGAATGGTTTAACAAGAAGAGAGCTTCCTAGTTGTCAAAAAAACGTGTTCCGTTTCCAGATATAAAGTATATATGTGTAGGGACAATAAGTGACAAGAACAGAAGAAGTGAGTTGTATTTTTACGTTCTGTCTGCACTCCTTTTTCTATAGTGAGCACAGACCAGTAACGTGATATGTTTGGTCAACTAAAAAATTCGCACTATTTCTATGGAAATAGTGCACCCCAATACATCATCCATATGTAATGGCTGCAGTCTCTTCTTCCTACGTGGAATTCAAAAGTTCTTAAGGGTGAGTTCATCATCTCGCTCTAAAATAGCACCAAGATGCTGTGGGTAACCACCATCAAGACCAATACAGTCTACATCCTTGATCTTGTTACCAATTTTCATAGCCAATAACATAGACCCATCGTTGTTGTTTTTACATGATGCAGACTTGGATACAAGAATTGCCATTCCATTAATGTCGATGCATACCTGTGTCCTTAATCCAGATTTCCTAAGTTTGTAGGAAAACATGTCTACTTTGTTCTCACCATAAGTAGCACGAGTATCATGTCCATCTAAAAGTAGTGTAATATGCTTAAATAAAGGTGGGTTCTTCCAATTTGCAGACCTTACACGAATCTCAGGGGTAGAAAACATGGTAGACAGACATTCTGTGATATACTTATCAAACAAAGCCTTCTCTGTCTTGAAGAATGTAGTATACACTTGATGAAACGATGTTCTTGGCATAAACTGTGACATAGAGTCCATTGTTTGACCTGCTACAAAGTAGTATAAGAAAGCAATCCCTTTGTCAACTGCTCTGTATGGACCTGGGAAATAAAACTTTGGCCATATAACTGTCAAGAAAAAGAACACAGGAATAGCACCCAATCTATGCATTAAGAGGTCTCTCATCCTCTGGCTATTTTGGATGGGCTTCATCTCTGATCTATGGAACTTCTTAGTCTTTGGGCACATAGGCCAAGGTTGATCCAAAAATTGCCATTTCTCCTCCAATAACTTGGCAAAGCATTTCTGTAATTTTTTTTGGGCATAATACCAGCCATGTTGAAACATATTTGTGAAAAATATGCCGTTCTCTATGCCTTTATCAGTACTTTACAGATTTAAATTACAGTGGCAACTGCAGGCATGACATCATACCAAATTATATGTATGATAAACACACACAGTGTGAATACCTATATATCAACCATGCATACAAGACATATGCAAGGTAAATGGAGAGATCTTGGCAATAATATTATTAAGACAAGCATAGGGAAATATGGGGAGTGGGGTTGAGGGCATCAGCCAAAGTGGAGTTTCACTCCAAAAGCTCCCCCCAAAATCCCTGGTGCACTTAGTGGACTATAAGTGTTGAGATCACGATTTTTAAAAGCTTTGACATTTTCTATATTCCCCTATCATGTACTTTCCACACATTGGTGGATATGTAGTATGCATGCATTATTGGGAGATGGATGGATCACCATTGTAGGATGCATATGGTTTTCATGCACATAAATGGCTATTACTTGCTCGATTTCTTTCAGGGTGGGCATTGCAGCAACTTGTTTAAATTTTTGAAAAGAACATCACATATATTCATCTTGTCAACTATTTTCTATACTATTCACGAAAACCATGAAAGCTGGGTACCCCCTTAGATGGATGACAAGTTACATCACCCTATTGGGTTTTGCCAGCATTATCCAGATTTTTATAAGATGTGCTACAACTGCCCAAGGTTTTTTAACAACAATCCAACACCAACTTTTTTTAAAAAACTGTCAACTATATATAACCTAAAATCATGGAGGGGGATGGAAGCCTTAAAGCGGATGGCAAAGTTCAAACCCCATTTTTTCATAATACGATTTTTTTAAAAACCATCAACTAGGAGTATCTCCATGTCCGACTTGACAAGTGGACATGCTCCTTATCAGATTAGAAACCTAACTGATACTATCTGCAGCTGCAATGCATCTACAATTCACACAAGATTGGATGGATTGCCAGTCTCCTGGATGGTAATGAGGAACATTCTTTGGGTGTTGAGGTCCTGGCACATTGTAGAGGTAGTCAAGGTCAATGGTTTCTCCTGGAGGAAAGACTGTGGTCTTTGGGGGTGATTTTCAGCAAGCAACCCCCATGGTGCCATGAGGATCCCAGTCACAAATCAAGAATGCATGCCTCCATTTTGCCAAGATTTGGCCAACGTCAAGACATTGAGGCTGAAAGAGAATATGAGGGGCTCATCCAATTCCTCCAAGTTGGTGAGGTAATGAGCCCACTTTAATCTCCAATTCCCAGGATGGTTTCATCAGGATCCCTGATTAGCACATTACCCATCCAATCCTGCCTGATGAGACAAACCAGGCTAGAACCAGCAGCTCCAACAAGCAGTGCAAATGAGCAATCTACCCAGGCATTGGGACTAAAGGGCCATCTCCAGATACTGGCCGATTGTGCATTGTTGTCACCCTCTAACACCCATCCCAGTCATCTACAGTGCAACTGATTGCATACCAGATGAGGACTCTGCCAATGCAGGGCACTACACACAACCAAATCGACTATGTCCATTCCAACTCAAGTTAAGCCTTTTTTTTAATAACAATGTAGCATTGTTTCAATGTTCACTAAACTATCTGTCTTGCCGTCCTACTTGTCATGTGGTGGAGATGGTGTCTACTGATTGTCATGTGGCCGAGGTTGGCCCCATCCATCAGAAAAGCATCGCCAACCTTCTTTCAGGTTGATTCTTGTCAATTCCTCCTCATCATTCCATCAGTGCCAGATGGTGCCATCTAAGCAGACTCTTCAGGAGCTCCTTGTCAGCCACTTGAGGGTCGTTTTGTGTACCTGGACATGTCAAGCCATTGTGGTCAGCTAAGAGGTCACCACACTGGCAGTAGCCATCATCGACAATGAACCCTCCAGCACTGAAAGATGTATTGTTACCTTAGAACTCAGTGTGTTTGCTAGGCCTTGGCATGGGTCTGTCAAGACTTCTCCAATTCAACCATCTTGCTGCAGCATGTGAGCCAGATACTGGTGGTAGTAGCATCCTCCAGGAACTTGAAAAACTTGTGAGTAACTGATTGAGCCACAGAGAGAGGCACCTTGAAAGGTGCCTACCAAGACATGGCTAAGGCAGTAAAGGTGAAAAGTAACATCAGCTGGCTTGGCAGAAGGTAGGCAGAGACCCAGAGTATCCATGAAAAACGACAGGCTGTACCCACAGAAGAGGCGCAGGCATGATCACTGGTACTGGACTGGTTGAGCAGGACCGGGCTTGTTGTTTCAGACATTGATTTCATACTGTTTCCTGGCATCGATGTTGGCTTGGATAACTGCACTGCAGCTCCATTTGGCAAAGCTCTCAATTGCTTCCTTCTCCGTAATCCATTGTACTCCAGCAGTCGATGGGCAATGACAGAGTTGGTTGTTATCCTCTTCAACTTGGTGGCAGACTCGGCATATCCTGCTTCGGTAGAGGTTGCCATGCCTGGAAGCAATCTCATTCATGGTGGGGAGCATCCTAAGAAGTTTCTTCATCCATCAAGGCCTTTGCCGGGTGAAAGAGGCACTCATGACGATGCCAAACATTGGTTAGTTGCTGTGGACAATGCTGAGGGTTGATTGCCAAATGATGCTGTTCCTGAGAGGCAGAGCACGTTTTGTGAACCGTTGAATGAGCCAAGAATGGTGATGTCTGAGTGTTGTTTGCTGTTGTAGGATGTTACGAAGGTCGTCCTCCAAGAGTTGGTCATAATGGAGTGCAAAGAAATGAAATTCAATTTGTACAGAGAGGTTCACAGTGTAAGGTGTTGTGTTAGGCAATGAGAGGCACCAGCAACCCCATCTACATGAATGTTTCCAGCATTGTTGGCATGACCTCGGATCCTTATCACTCGAACCTGCAGAAGTTGGTAGATAACAAATCCCAGGCCATCAAAGAGGTACTACCACCATTGTGGTGGGAGTGAGTAAGTATGGTGTGATACATTTGCATCTGCTTACAATCCTATTTGAAGATCTCTGCGGCCCTTCATGTCTTTTGCAGTATGATTTAAGGATTAGTTTGTTTCCATTTCTTGTACCATCGAGTCACCATAAATTTAGAATTGAAGATCTTATATGGAGTCTCCCAATTTTTGCTTCCATCATATTCAGCACATTTGACTGTCCACCTCATGGAATGTGGCAGCTCGATGAACATAGTTTAGTTTATATGCTAATTTGAGCTATTTTGAGCTATTCCTGGGCGTACTTCGCGCCTAAAATCTTCGTAGCATCACGGAAGACGTAGGTAGCATGTGACATGTAGCGCGCCACTCTAAATAATCTTGCAAAAAGATTTTATGGTGCCAGTTTTATCCTCGCCTTCAATCATGACATTAATTCAATGCAGAAGTTCTTTAACAGATGGAAGAGTTTAAGAGAACTAGTATCCTTACAAATAGTTAGGAATAATTCGTCTTGAAATTGGGTGCTAGCCGTCTGTATGGTTTAGCCAAACTGATATGGCAAAAGAATGAGCAGCCTCATTTTCTTCGATTGCTTCAAAAGTTCCAACTCTGCACAAAATCCTTAGCTATGATAATGTAATTGTTGCATTTCGTATTTTATAGGCAACAGTGATCAACATGCTGCCTGTCTAAGTTGGACACAGCCGGGAGCTATTCCTCAGCAGTCAGCAGATTGAATTTGGATATTTGGATGTTAACTAAGTGTTGCAAATTAATTATCTCTGTGAATATTCTCTGGTACTCTCTGCAGCCAGAAATCGTCACGCAATGACTACGTTAACCATAACTCGTCCGGAGATGTGCATGAGAGTGCAAAAAGGAATATATTCAGGCTGCCGATTAACATCTGACCAATGTGCAATCATTGATAGCAAATATGTGCGATTAAGGATATTGCATATGGGTACGTGATTGATTCACAAAGTATATAAATGTGCTTCTCTATTGTTAATAACATGACATATTATGACACAACCTAAGCCGAGTTTGGAAATATGAGTCACAATGTAGAATGGTAGGGACTCAAAGTAAGGCACTTCTGCTATGACACTATATAGTAATGCACATATATTGAGGTTTCTCCTTATAGCAGGACTCTTCAATTGGAGCATTTATCATTCATTGGAAGTCCAGGATTCAATTATTTTGATCGTCTCTGATTGAACCCGTGTAGGTTGATTATTTATTTCGCTTTAGTATGGCGTGATAATACCACTGAGTAAACGGCAATATCACTTAATTAAACTGCAATGGGTGTGCATTGGATTAATTCAAAAAACGAGCCAAGCATACACCCTTGATGTGAGAGCAATTGTTTCAAGTTCAACGTCGTAAAGGTATCTATGAGCTCCTATCTCATCCAAACGACAGTGATGAAAGGTAACATGCAGTTAGCAGTGTCCCATGCCTGAAATCTATGCTTGGAAATGACGCGTTTCTTGGTTTCTTGAATGGAAACTTAGTCTGTCATGTTGTAACACGAGTATGAAAAATGCCATATTACGTTGATCACGGGTGTATCGATGTTCAGGACGGCTGTGAGAAATTCGTTCTCCTGCATGCACTTTTATTGTTTGCTACAAGTAAGCAGAGACATTTCTGGGATAGCTATTCCGTGGTACAGATTTCCAATGCTGAAACTTGCTGGACAGACAGCACCTTGGAAGTCCACGTTGATTTATTGTGTGTCTCAAATCCTTTTCTTAGAGACGTTACCAGTAGTCATTATTGGAGTGCATGCTGACTTTGTGCAGTGTTAAATAAGCTACGAATGTGTATGTCCTCCATGGATGTGTTTTGGTTTCGAATGAAGGCTCATGCTGCACTTGTCTTGGTGATGTTGTTATTATGATATTTTACAATTCTTACTCATATGGCACACTTCCTACGGTTTTTTTTTAAGCAATGTTTCTACTTTCACTAAACTGTCCGGCTCACAATCCTACTTGTATTTTGGTAGAGACAGTGTCTACTGATTGTCACATGGCTGGGTGTGGCCCCATCCGCCATGAGATCATCGCTCGTCAAGAGACATTATTACTAAAAGAAAGGGATCCGTCCTCATCCTTCAATTAGTGCCAGATGGCGCCATCCCAACGGACTCTCCAAAGCTCCTTGTTAGCCACTTGGAGGTCATTTTGCACCTGGACATGTTGAGCCGTTGTGGTCAGCCGAGAGGGCACCACATCGGTAGTAGTCATCATGGGCAATGCACCCTCCATCACGGAATGATGAGCCATCACCTGAGAACTCAGTGCACTTGGCCTTGGCATGGATCTGTCTAGACTTCTCCCATTCAACCGTCTTGCTGCAGCGTGGGAGCCAGGTATTGGTAGTGGCCGCATCCTCCAGCAACTTGACAATCATGTGTGTGACTGACTGAGCCTTACATTTGTTCTTGGGTGGATATGCAGTTATATCATGCATGTTGGTATGGTGTGTTATAGGCACTGATTGAAGAGGGGATTTCAAGTAAAAAGTATGGAATGCTTATGTGGCACCTATAAATCATGGTGGATAAATTATGTAAAGTGTGTGGGGAGTTGAAGGATAGCAAAAAGGACTTTTATAAAACAAGTGGTTACACATGTAAGGAGTGTAAATAGAAGATATGTGCAGGGTACAGAAAGTCTGATGAAGATCGCACTTCATCTGTCTTGAAGGAGATACTTCATGAACAGTAAGAGATAAATCATGAACTTAGAGCCCATATGGATGATATGGAAATGGAGATGAGGATGATAAGGAAGGCATTAAAGAACCTCTCAACATCATGAACAATGGGTGTATGTACCCAACTTGCATTTTTTAAAAACTGACTCGAAACCAGTTCTTCATGGCTTCACATTCCAGAATATAACACAATGCCAGGCTCTGTCGAATCTCTTGTGAATGAAGCTCTTAAAGAGCATGCCCATCTGATTTCAGATATGGTGGGTTTTCACATGTCCCATCTAGACGTGAAAGAAAAGAAGGATTTACAAAGTTCTCCAAGTTGTTCTGTGACAGTATCATCTTATGGGGTATGTGGAATGCACTGGATGCAACTGGGAAAGGGATAACTATTGGCAGATACATAGCAGAAATTAGCAGTGGAAGTGGAATCTGTCAACTCTGTGACTTCTGGATTTCTTTATGAAGACAACCATTACTTCACCAAAAAACAGCGTAAGTTGCATAGAAGATCATGTGATGGAATGTATAAAGCAGGGTACATTGCAATAAAAGTCTCCCTTGATGATTGTCACATAAAAAATATACTACAACAGTTGCATGTCATACTTAAGCAACTTGAGTCCAACAGGATAGTGTTGCATGATATAGACCTGACTCATGATTGCAGGTATATCTCCACAAGACAGCATCTCAGCAAGCATCTTAAGAGGAATGGCATTAGAACTATCATAGATGATAGGAAACATGTAGGTGACCATTGTATCTCTTGGTTGGGTGAAATAGATGAGACACACCACAAGGTTTACAACAAATTTGTGCAGATGTTGGAAAGTGCAGCAGTGCATGAAAGCCTTGGATCAAGGATAGATGCACTTGTGGTGAAAGAAGGAAGTTTTGCCAAGAAACTTCAGGCTCACAAGGACCATGGATATACCCATCTTGAGCTGACATTTTATGATCCCAAGTTGCTATCTATTGAGGACTATAAAAGCCACATGAATGCAACCAAGGATTTATTGTCAGGTTGCACTACATTCAGATGCTCCTTTGAAAGCCAATGGGAACAAAGGGCCAAGGGTATTACATCCATGGTAGCAGTCTACTTCCCTAAAAAAATCTTTGCATACTGCCATTGGTGGAACTCAGTCACCTCTAAGAAGTGTGGATACATTTGGAAGAAAGTGCCAGCCAAACTTGTTCCTCTGTTGTTGGCTAATTACTCCTTCAACAATCATCTCATCTATTTCATAGAGGTTTCTATAGATTCCAATGAGAGACTTTCCTATAACAGTGTGAAAAAGTACCAAAGACTCCCAGGATGTACAGCCATAACACTGGCGCCTGGTGGTGGTAAAGGAATGTTTCCTTCTCAAAATGCATGTCCATATGGTGTGCTTAAATTTTTGGAAGTGGGTATTGTGGAGGTGGACAATATCAAGATTGCATGGTCAAAGAGAGGGCATGGTCAACATAGCACCCCACTTGCAGAGATTGTTGAGGTTAATGCAGAAGATGAGGATGACGTCTATATTAGCAAGATTAAGATCAGAAATGTATCATCCTATAAGCCTGCATACACAGCTCTTGAACCAAATACCCAGTATACTGTTGTTACTGCTGGATATGCAAAATACAGGCAGGCTTATTACATCCATTTCATCACAGAATGTGGGCTGAAGATCAGAGCTGGTAAGTCATTGACTAAAGTTTGGGATTCATGGAGAAAGCAGTTTGAGGATAGGAGAGGTTACATAGATATTCCTATGGTTAAACATATGATGCCTAAAGATAAGAACCAAGAGGACTCCCATTGGTACTTGATAGCTCCAATGAAAGGCAATGTTCTTGATATTACAGGTACCAATACAAGTAGACCCATCTTTAAGAACTCCAAGAAATACTGGAGAGATAAAAAAGGCAGCTTCTATGACTTGATAAACAGTGATTTAAGTCCACAAGAATGCAATGTTGTTGATGTGTTATGTTTGTGGGAATATGGATGTACTTTAGCTGAACTCAGTGAGTGGGAGGAGACAAATAGTCTCATGGATATAGGCAATCCATCCATCTCCCAATAATGCATGCATACTACATATCCACCAATGTGTGGAAAGTACATGATAGGGGAATATAGACAATGTCAAAGCTTTTAAAAATCGTGATCTCAACACTTGTAGTCCACTAAGGAGCATGTCCATGTCCAACTTGACAAAAGGAAGACTGCTGTCCACAAGTGGACTGGCAAT
>KN042425.1:0-95214 GCA_000739165.1 Podila verticillata NRRL 6337
CACGCAGCTCGTATCGCCTGCCGTTGAAATCGACGGATCTCCTTCGCTCCTCTTGCCATAGACCTTTAGCCCCGAGCTATATGCAGCCGTGTTGTAGCTGGCGCATTATTCACTCTCGCGTTAGGAAGTGTGCTGAGCTATTCGATCTCATTCAGTGTTTCTTTGGTTTCTTTCGAATGGAAGCGGTCGTCCCCTAAAGAAACATAATTACGTGTTGGGGAAGCACTGGTCCCAACCTGCGGTCCGGATGGCGTAACTATGGCGTTAGCAGGTGTTGGCTCACCAACGTAGGTCTCATAAGGCTCACACCGCTAACAATGGCTTGGACAGACAACTGGCAGTTTGGACATATCAAGTTTTGCCCTGGAAACGTATAAGCCAATCACCAGTTGTCTGTCCAAGCCATTGTTAGCCAAAATGCAAGCTGAAGAGAAACTTTTTTTCATCTCGCGCTAACCCAGACATGAATTTTTTTTTTTGTTGGTGGATTTTTTTTTTGTGTGGGAATGGTTCACACGAAGATCCAAGATTGCCAGTCCACTTGTGGACAGCAGTCTTCCTTTTGTCAAGTTGGACATGGACATGCTCCCATGTTGAAACATATTTGTGAAAAATATGCTGTTCTCCATGCATTTATCAGTACCTTACAGATTTAAATTACAGTGGCAATTGCAGGCATGACATCATACCAAATTATATGTATGATAACAGACACAGTGTGAATACCTATATATCAACCATGCATACAAGACATATGCAAGGTAAATGTAGAGATCTTGGCAATAATATTATTAAGACAAGCATAGGGAAATATGGGGAATGGGGTTGAGGGCATCACCCAAAGTGGAGTTTCACCCCAAAAGCTCCCCCCAAAATCCCTGTGCTGAAAATACAATCTCTACCTACCATACATTGCTACTACTATTTGGATATTTCATCAAACATACCTGCACTTAGTGGACATTATGTGTTGAGATCACGATTTTTAAAAGCTTTGACATTGTCTATATTCCCCTATCATTTACTTTCCACACATTGGTGGATATGTAGTATGCATGCATTATGGAGCATGTCCATGTCCAACTTGACAGAAGGAAGACTGCTGTCCACAACTGGACATGCTCCTATTGGGAGATGGATGGATCACCTCTGGTCTTCACAGCAGAGATGCAGCAGAAGTAACAAGTGCCTTAGAGTAGCATGTTTGAATACTTCGCCCCTTAGGTTTGCAGTGGTTGATGCATTCCAAAAGTAGAAGAATGCATTCAAGAGGTAATTGTGCAAGAAACAATGGTACTTGTTTACTTGAAGAAATGGCATAATGTGCAGTGGGGTCTTGTTGCAAAGTACACCCACATGGCAATTATACATGAGTGGAGATGTGCAAATGCTCTTGGCTGATGGTCATGGTGAAGATCATCAAGAGCATCAAGGATGTGGTGGATTCCATGTTGGGCCTTGGAGCTGAAGGGTCACAGCTGAAGGGTCACCTATGAAGCTCCCACACCAATGACAACAGACAATGCTAAAACAAGTGATATCATGGGAGTCATTGGACAAGTCAAGGATGAAGCTCCTGCTCCCAAAGCAGGCAATACCACTAAATCCAGTACCAGCTTGGATCTAGATAGAATAGTTGGGGATGAAGCAGTGGACACTGGAGCAGATTTTGAAGATGAAGGATCATTATCTTCATATGAATGAATCATTGACAGTGACAGCCCAGATGAATCTGACAGTGCATTGAGTGTTCTGTTTCCAGATATGTGGTATACATGTGTATGGACAATAAGTGACAAGAACAGAAGAAGTGAGTTGTATTTTTACATTCTGTCTAGGGCTTCTAATCAAATCATTCAAATCAAATTCACCCCTGTTCAAATATATAGGTGCACTAATCCTATATAACCCATTCAAATCAAATTGAATTCACCCCAGTTCAAATTCGATTTGAATCCAATCAAATCAATCGAATTCGAATTATCTGATTCAATTAGAAGCACTAATTCTGTCTGCACTCCTTTTTCTATAGTGAGCACAGACCAGTAATGTGATATGTTTGGTCAACTAAAAAAATGCCCACTATTTCTATGGAAATAGTGCACCTTGATACAAAGTCTCATGATTCAAGCAGCATGACAAGGATTCTGGTTCAGGGACTGCATGTGGTCCAGGCCAACCTTGATGTCTCACTGTAGCCACAGATGAGCTCCATCAATTTGAAGAGGAATCCAAATATCTTGACATGCCCACCGTGAGACAGTGCCCAAATGCCCTCATTGTGCTAGGGGTGATGGATGGACTATGGTGCCCAAAAAAACGAGCAAGACAGTTCTGTGGCCATTTTTATTATATGTTGGTATAGGATCAATTCTACAACAAAGTAATGGGAGAAAAATGAAGAAAGAAAATAACAAGTGATAGATAGGGCTTCTAATCGAATTTGAAACCTGTCAATTATCATGAAATTTTCAATTGGAAAAACTATAACTGACAAGTTTCAAATTCGAATAGAAGCCCTAGTGATAGATGTAAAGGCTCCCAACTTGTCCATTCCAGATCTGTCAGAGCCACTGAAATCAGACAATGTGACCAAGAAAAGTTAAAAGATACACATCATCACTGCACCATACCTTAGCTCTGAAAGTCACACCACTTCTGATGGGAAGTAAGCCACATCTCACATGAGCCTTTAATATAAGTAGAATTCTTTCTAAAACTTTTGTTCCTGATCTGTACCACACGTTCTCTTCCTCTATCTGATTCTGAATAAACATACTCCAGCTCTATTACAAGCCCATGGAGCACTTTCTCAGCCCAATGCCAGCCAATTTGGAGCTCTCATGTTGGACTGGCTTGACCAATCTCTGGAAGCACATTGTCTGTATAGGAGCACATCCATGTCCAACTTGACAGAAGGAAGACTGCTGTCCCCAAGTGGACTGGCAATCTTGGATCTTTGTGTGAACCATACCCACACAAAAAAAAAAAAATCCGCCAACAAAAAAAAAAAAATGCAAGCTGAAGAGAAACTTTTCGTCATGTTGCACTAACCCTGACATGAATTTTTTTTTTGTTGGTGGATTTTTTTTTGTGTGGCTATGGTTCACACGAAGATCCAAGATTGCCAGTCCACTTGGGGACAGCAGTCTTCCTTCTGTCGAGTTGGACATGGATGTGCTCTGTAGGCCCTATGTTTCTGCCTTCAAGAACCCTTAGAGACACATGAAGGAGGCAAGCACCCAGCAGCAGAGGAAAAAGGTGACATACCAGAAGATCTCGGCTCATGAGCATAGACATGTCATTGGGGCTGTGTGGGTGTGCTGGTTCTGGTATATTTCACAAAACAGCATAGGAAACGTTGTGATGAGAAACGAAAAAGGGTTTATTTTTCGCATTCTGGTGGATTAGACTGCGCGCCACTCAGTCATGTGACTTTATCTTTGTCAACTAAAAACTATGCACTATTCCTATGGAAATAGTGCGCCCCGGAACAGTGGGGAAAAAAATTGTAAGACTATGAACAATTATGGTTTCTGTGAGCAATACAGAGCAGTGTATATCTAACATACACTTTGATCCATCTTTCAACTTTGAACACTAGTCTTGCCACCAGAACAGAAGTCTGTACTAGAATTGGATAATATTCTGGATGTAAGCTTCATCATCCGTAATGACTTAACGGTAACAGGCATTATTTTTACGATCCGGTGTGCTTTAAGGACAAGAAAGACGTTGTGGTATTGCTCCTCATTGGTGAGTGTGGTGCCGGAGTGGACTCCCCAACTGGCGGCATGGAGTGCTTGGGCAGAAAAAAGCCGTGACAGTGCCATACTAGATCTGAAAGTGTGCCTTATATCAGAATTCAGTATCTGTTCAATCTTTTTGTGGCGGATCTGTCTGGCCATGGCTATCCAGATTGTTCATGAGAGACAAGGCGGCTTGATGATCAATGTCGCTAGCAGGTGCCTCAACAAGGACTGCCTCAGCGTGTGAACCATGGATGGTGTATCAAGTCCCATGATGGGGATGTTGCCTTGAACATTGGAGTCCCGGCCACAAGCAGCATCATGCGCACTCCGCGAAAGGCTCTCTCCCTGTTCTCGCACAGCTTGACCTCTCCTTTAGATGTTAGTACTTCCAATGGCCTTATTTTAGATGTGGCTTGTTGCTTTGTGTGATTGCGCAGTCAGGCGCAACTGTGTACATGTTGTTTGTTCACTTTCCGTCTCTGTGGTTGTCCCTCCCTCTTTTTGTTCTCTTCTCACCACTTTCGTCATCACACGTCAGCTCGCGACAAAAAGCAATGGCCTCTCGTGCAAGCATTATATTCTACTACGACTTAATATCCCCCTACACTTACATGGGGTTCAAGGTCTTCAAGCGGCTACGTCAGCAGTGGCCTGGTGTCGATGTGACACTAAAGCCAGTCCTGCTAGGGGGAATTATGAACGTAAGTGACGCGACAGCCTACGTTTTCTTTCTTAACTCGAAAGTTAATGAACATACACTGCTCTATCTTTGCTAGGCCGTCAAGAACAAGCCGCTTTTCGAATTTCCGTCCAAGCTAAACCACATGGTAAAGTCGTATCCTTTCATTTATTATCTGCTGATTGTTAATTGTTGAGTAATTGCACTGTCTAATATTGCGCCGAGCACCGTGGGAAAAGATCGCAGACTTGGGCAGAACGAGTGAATTGACGGGGATCCCCTTTAAGTTCCCGGCCCAATTCCCTGTCAGCACTGTCTTTCCTATGCGTGTGTTGACCGCGATCCAAATCCACGAGGCAGAGAAGTATGAAAACTGCGTTGACAAGGTACGTGGGGGCACGTTGAAGTTGAGTAAGAGCACGATATGAATGAGGTGGATCGCTGACGTATCAGTTCCTGCATTCGGTTGATGCGCTTGTATCGAATATTATCTCATAAGCTATTTGTAAGTGGTTATCCAATGCATCAAGTTCACATGTGCCGCAACGTTCTTTGTGTATTTACTCCCACCTTCTCTTTTTTTGTCAGGACGAGTACTTTGTGCATGGGCGTAACATCAGCGAAAGTGAGGTTATTCAGACCGCCCTGACCCCTATCGTAGGAGGCAAGGTCCAGGACATGATTCATTTGGCAGCTGACCCCGAGATCAAGAAAATATTCAAGAATAACACGGACGAGGCGGTTGCCAAGGGTGCCTTTGGTGCCCCAACTCTGCTGGTCAAACAAGCAGGATCCGATCAGGAGCATATGTTCTTTGGGTCCGACCGCTTTGAGTCTATTGCTGGCTTCTTAAAGGTTCCTTACCCTGGCCTTGCCTCACTCAAGAACAGCAACAAAGCAAAGCTCTAGAATACTTCAAGTGATAATATTTATTGCAACACGATAGCTCGCACAAACAGCACTACATATGACCCTCGTCAATGACTGGGTATGGCTTGATGTTCCAAATTTCATCTGCGTATTCCTTGACCGATCGATCAGAGGAAAATTTGCCCATGTTGGCGGTGCAGCGAATGCTCTTCTTGGACCACTCCGTCTGGTCCTTGTAAGCTTGGTCAACAGCTTGATTAGCAGCAATGTACGAGGCAAAGTCGGCAGAGATCAAGTAAAAGTCCTTTCCGACGGTCAGGGTACTGATCAATGGCTGGAAGATCTTGGGGTCCTCAAAAACACCTTTCTCGATAGCAGAGATAACACCTTGGAGTGCCGAGTCCATAGGGACGCCACGGTATCGCTGAGCATGGCGCAGGTCCTCCACCTCGTTGGCCATGCATCCAAAGATAAAGATGTTGTCTTCACCAATCTCCTCCAAGATCTCAATGTTGGCACCATCCAAGGTTCCAATAATGAGACCTCCGTTCAAGACAAACTTCATGTTGGAAGTTCCCGACGCCTCAGTACCAGCAGTGGATATGTGCTATTTTCAAATCAATACATGTTAGATACAATGTGGACACGGTCAGAGCTTTCCCACGGAGATAAAAGCAGCGTTGTTCCTACCTGCGAGATATCACTGGCGGGGACAATGACTTCGGCGACAGAAACATTGTAGTCGGGAATGAACACGACCTTCAAAAGATCGCCTACGGCAGGGTCCTGGTTTACAACAGCAGCAACGCTATTGATCAGTTTGATGACTAGCTTGGCGATGTAATAACCTGGGGCAGCCTTGCCACCAAAAATGACGACACGGGGCTGAACGCTAGCCTTTTGAGCGGCAGTCATCGACTTGATAGTACGGTAGCGATGAATCACACTATGAAGTGATGGCCAAAAAAAAAAAAAAAAAAAAAAAAAAGTGAGTATAATCTCCATACCAGTTGAATACAATACTAGAGCGGAGAGGTAGCATGGATGGAGATGCAACATACACTAGAATGTTCATGAACTGTCTCTTGTACTCGTGAATGCGCTTCACCTGAACGTCAAAAAGGGCGTCAGGGCTGACTTCAACGCTGCAGCGCTCCTTGATGAGTTCGGCGAGACGAACTTTGTTGGCACGCTTGATGGCCATCCACCTCTTTCTGAAAGCTCCATCGTCGATCTTCTTGGTCAGTCCTTTGAGAAGCGACAGGTCTTTAAGCCACTTGGTGTTTCCCAGCGTTTCAGTGATCAAGTCACTTAGATGAGGATTGGCCTGGTGCAGCCATCGGCGAGGAGTGATGCCATTGGTCTTATTGATGAACTTTTCTTCGCCGTAGTAGCGAACGAAGTCTTTGAAGATCTAGGGAACAAACAAGAAACGAAGTATCTATTAGAACTTTGTACCTCGCAAACCCTCAGAGCAAAAGATGAAATCGGACCTTACCGTGGTTTTAATGAGGTTCGAGTGCAGTGCAGCGACACCGTTCACTTTGTGGGAGCCAACAACAGCCAAGTGCGCCATGCGGATCTGTTGGGGCTGAGCCTCTTCGATAATCGACATGCGGCTGAGCAGGCCACGGTCATTAGGAAACTTCATCTCCACCTTCTGCAGGAAGAACTGGATGATATGCATGCCAATATAGATGATTGTTAGCACAAAAAATCGACTGCAACAGCGTTCGTGCTGTAAGAACAACAGAACGAACTTACCAGGTTGATGTCAAAAATGATTTGCAGGTGTCTGGGCAAAAGATACTCAAACATGGGAACAGACCACTTTTCCATGGCCTCAGGAAGGACTGTGTGGTTGGTGAACGCAAAGGTTTTGGTCACAATATCCCAGGCATCGTCCCAGCTCAACATTTCCTCGTCCACCAACAAACGCTGGAGTTCGACAATGGCGAGAGTGGGATGGGTGTCTTGTGAGGCCAAAGAAAAAAGAATATATGAGGACGTTGTCACTGGGATTGCTCAGAACGTTCTGTCTTTTGGGTGCAACATACCGTTCAACTGAATCGCCACCTGGTCCGAAAAGTCAGACCATTCTCGCATCGACTTCTTGAAACGGCGAACACTGGACGTTGATTATGTTTAGTTCATCACCGGAGACTTAACGTACCTTGCGATGTTAACCTGTAAACTTACATGTCATGGAGCGACGCGGCAGTCCAAAAGTATTGCTGCTTCAGGCGCAATTCCTTTCCAGCCATTGTGTTGTCGTTGGGGTAGAGAACACTTGTAATCTTCTCTGCGTTGGTGGCATCTTCGACTGACTTCTCGTAGTTACCCTCATTGAAGCTGGTCAAATCGAATGTCTTTGTAGGCTTACTGCGCCAAAGACGAATGTTGTTGCAGTTCTCGGTGTCATAGCCAGGAATAGGAACATCGTACGCGATGGCCTGGACACTCGACGCAGGGATCCAGTTATGGCGTGTAACGCCGTACTCGTCTTGGATAGTCTGAACGTGGCCTCCAAACCCAATTTGGATGGAGATGTCCAGGCGAGGCAACTCCCAGGGGTTGTCAAAGTTGAGCCAGTAGTCAGGATACTCGGTTTGGTATCCATCGACAATTCTATGTAGGCAGCATAAGATATTGCATAAGATTGGTCAGAGGGTCAAGTTACAAATCAAATAGCAGATTCATGGTGTGGGGAACTCACCTCTGCTGAAAAATGCCATAGTTGTAGCGGAGGCCGTAGCCCCAGGCAGGGTAGTCCAAAGTGGCGAGCGAGTCCATATAGCAAGCAGCCAAGCGACCAAGGCCTCCGTTACCGAGCGCGGCATCTACCTCAGACTCGATGACCTCCTCCATGTTGAAGCCGAGCTGTTCGATGCCCTCTAATTATGGCAAGCCGCATCGTGAGATGAAACCAAGGGAAGTGGAAGACATCATGGGATACAATGTTTCAGCAAAGGAATAAAAAAAACGGTGAAGACATTGGCACATATCGGCGGCACTTACTGCCATAAGTGTCTTTGAGGCCCAGGTTGAGAAGCGCATTGTCCATCGATCGACCAAGCAGGAACTCGAGGGACAAGTAATACACACGCTTGGGATCAGCCTTGGAAAGTTGCTGTAGATTTGACAGAAAAGGGCAGAAGCACGTGCACAGAGATTAGAGGTTTAGGGAGTGTGCGTGTACATTTGTGCCAAACTCAAAATGTACAGTAGGATGCGGGCGCAAGCTGAGCACAACAAAGAAAGATGACGGCATCATGCCTTCCATTTTTTTTTTTGCTGTTCAAATCACTCCCAACAGCCCTCCCACTGACACCCGTGAATGAGTTCGCGTTGACGCGTTGAAAAAACAAAGAGACACGAGATAACATACACCTTGGGTCTCGTTCCATCGACTGATTAAGCGATCGCGGGTGCTGTTGAAAAGAGCGGCATATCGTACCAGAGTGATTAGTTTCATCTTTCCCCTCATACAGACTTTTATCAAGCAATATCTTTGGTACCTGAGAGCAACAGCCTGGTAGGCAGAAAAGTTATCCATGTTGTATGCAGCACGAGCCAGAGTAGTGGTGACATGGTGGACGATGCTTTTTTGAACAGCGTTGATGTCTGGATGAACGATGTATGAGGTTCATCCCAGCGAAAAAAAGTAGATAGGAGCATGGCAAGATGGACAGCTCAAGTTTAGAGGAAGGAAGTATAATGTTCAAACGGACTTTACATAAAACAGCTATTTTACCATTGGCCTCTTTCTTGCTTAAGCGCTCCCAGAGTTCGACAGTCTCCTTGGGCCACTTGGACTTTTCAACGTCGAGCTCTTTCGAAGTTAGTCCTATGAAGCATTGACCCAAAGCCAATAATACGTGTGTCCATATATTCATCGTTAAATCCTATTAGTTATGGCGAAAGTGGTGTAGATAATAGCAGATAAAAACAACTAACCAGACAGTTCGTACCGGTGAAGTTTCTGCGGTGATGCATTGGTCGTTTTGGGACCATGCTATTTTCAGGCGCTTTTCCGTCAGCCATCATAATAAGTTCGCGGAGAGTAGTCAAGGAATAGGTGTGTGAGTGCAAGTGAGAGAGAGAGAGAGAGAGAGAGAGTGTGTGTCTGTGGGGTGCGTTCTGCTTGAGATACTGTCAGTGAAGGGTGTGGGAAAGAAATACAAATCGAAGTCGAAAAAGGGGGAAAGTCCAAAAAAAAAGAAAAAAGTGACGGACTTTTGTGGTCAGTGCTTGGAGAAGGTTTTATTCTTCGTTTGCTATCATTGACGACATCATTATTCGGACCCCTGCTTCTCTTCGACTTGTTTCGGCCACCAGGACGGGAAAAAGGCTTTGGCGCGCACATTGGCGCCCTCGCGATCCATGACGTCAAATGTGTGGCCCTCGGCTACGTTTTCCAGCTTCACAAGGGCAAGGCCAATGTTTCCGATATTCGATCCTGTTCTTCCTGAAGCTCTAACAGGTCGCGCAGAGGATGATGAGGCAGCGGGAGTTGCTCCTACTTCAGTCTTGGCAGGGAGCAGTTCAGACTGAGGCGGAATCACTGGAGTAAAGTTCTTGTTGTATTCGATTATCTCTGGTTCTCTGTAAATGAATGCAGAACAGAGTGTCAGGACAATAGTCGATTAGTACGCATGGATCTGACTGACGACCGCTGTATGTGACCAAAGATACAGGGTGCAACGTACGGTGCATCTGGGTTAAAGTACTGTACTGGCATCACTCTCTTGCGAGTGATGCCTTTGTGATACGTTCTGATGGTCAGCTCCTGGCCAACATAGCACCCTTTTCTAAAATCAACTGTTTTCCAATATTTTCGTCAGAGGCCGTGATAAAGTATTTTCAGCTGCGAATCCGATGTTATACTTACCTCCGTTCATGTAGTCCAGATTGCATTCCAGAGGCAAACTAGTTCCAGGTATGAAATCATCCATCCCTTCAGGCACCCCGTTCATGATTCTACGAACGTGGTATTCTTCGAGCAATCCACGGCGATAGTTCTCTGGAAGATTCACTGAAGTAACAAATATGTGAATCAGCAGAAATGCAAATAAATTTCGTAGTTCCTAGCAGACTACTTACATGCGTGTCCCTTGGGAACGATGGCACGGTAACCCATCAAATTGCTAGCACGATTGTCCAACGATCCGATCGAGGCGTTCATTTTTGCCAGTCGCACCATTACAGCCGCGCTATCCAGGCTCGGGGTCTCTACGGCAGGAGCATCCAGAACCGAGTACACATCGTATGAATCAGTCACGCCTACCATCTTGACCTTCGACCTCAAAACAAACCGAGCAATGTGCTTGTGCAAATCTGGCAGGGCTCTTGCATCACACTCGATTAGAAAAGACGGATCAGCGTTTTCTTTGTCCGAGTTGGCTGGGTGAATAAAAACATCGTACATGACGCGTCCCTAGAGTAGATTTATCCAAATCAAAGTATCGTTCAATGCAATGGTCCTTGTGGAGATACAGATGCCTCTGTTGCGTTTGAAAATACACAGATAAGCCAAAAAAATCAGGTGCAGCTTACCTTTGGGCTAAGGAAAGCAGCGAGGAACCCTCCACCACCGTTTTCAATTCGAGGCATGTGATTGGTGATGAGACCTTGGAGGAACTTTGAGGCATCCTTTCCCCGAATCTCGAGCAATCCGCGAGTGGGAAGTTGAATGTAAACTCCCGAGTTTTCGATTGAGGATTCTTTCGACAACAAAGTGGAATTCTGTCGAATGATGGATGTACGGGTGCAACAACCAGTGCCTGAGACTAATCTTGACCCTCCACGGATCATGTTCCGAAGGAACACTGACCTTGTTTGATTGAGCATGTTCATTTGATTGAAAAGACTTCGCAACGATCACGATTCATCAATGAATATGACTGCGCTCAAACGCCACCACTTTTGCAGCTCCTTCCTTGGTGTTGACACCCTCGGCCTTTTCTTGATTTCGCGTTTGACCAGAAGAAACAGTCAATGCTTAGCCCACTATTGCAAAACAATTCGTTGTCTTGGGTTGTGCATCAGTCACATGCATTGGCGGCCTCCATTCCACCTCTGCCCCCAAAGACAGCCCCAGTTCACATTCATGTGTTTAGTTTCGGTCACGGTGTGATCTCCAGCTCGGAAGCAGGCCAGTTGGTCAAGTGCAAGGAATACCAGCTTTTCACCAATTGCACCAGTCAGCCATCCATCCTATTTTTTGGATTGGTGTCCTCAGAGCCCGAGGTGCTGTAAGTAGCACATCATATCTCATGCCAATATCTACCGCTTCCACGTCCGCATTCTGATTATTAGAATGATGCCTGGTATCGTAGATTGCGCCCTCTGCTGTTTTTATACGACAGTGCGCTGAAAATATTGGAGTGCCATGAGATCCGACTGTTTGACAGCTCACGAATAGGATACATTGACGTGACATTGGACTATGTTCAAAGTGAGTATAAGAATGCATAAGTCGATATCAATCTGCCAGTGCGGTCGCTACATGAATGGTCTGACTTCAAGTCCTCGTCGATATATAGCTCTGAGTGTTACTGCAGGGCCAAAACTGATTGTTTTATGTCGAGATAGCAAGTCTCCGAACTTAGACACGATCAATCTGCTCGAGTGGTCGCCTCTGCTGCCGAGCATGCTCCATACTCGATTACAGGTGCGCGAGGTGCTCGGAATCGTTGAGCTTGAGAGTGGTGACAAATGGCAACTCCTCTACTATCCACCAGGTGGCAAGGATTTCACGCTTTGCTCAGCAGTGAGATCAGAGTTGTTTGTTAATCCCAACCTGATGCAAGAGCGCCAAGTCTTTCACATAAGAACAGCTATTCCTGACGTCTATCGTAGTAATCTACGCTACATTTATGCCTCTACCTGTCGGGCTCCAGACATCCATGCCGTCCACCGCATCTGGGTTCATACCAGAAAAGGAGAATTCGCTTATTTCGAAGGCGGCAAGCTGCAGTGGAGCAAATCATTGCCAGGACGCGTATCCAAGACGTAGGTGGACAGCTCAATATTATTTAAAATAAGGACCCGAGGCATAGCGCACCACTCACGTCGATTTTAACCTTGGCGGGGAAATAGCGAGCTTGTAAGATCAATAGGGAACGCACATCGGTCATGCCTTTCAGTTCAAACAGAGTACTCTACTCACCTATACGATTCATTGAGTGGAAAGCTGCTCGAAGGTAAGCACCAGACACCGTAATATGTGTGTGTGAAGCCTCCTGGTGTCTACTTGTAGTCTCGCTGACTATTGTTCTCGTACGTCCTCAACAGAATGGCCACACAACAAAAGCGTGCTTTTCGCTGATGTATGGAGCTGTGGACGCTCTGTCGCTGTTGCCCTGCCCACCAGCATCATGGTGGACTGTCTCTCGTACAGCACATTCCCAGTAATGTCCATAGATACAAGTATTCCCTTAACGACTTCTTCACAGAGTGCCTCTCGAGAAAAGACGAGCTTGGAGTGTGCTCAAGGCATGGTGGGCCTCCAAATGGACATCTGGCTCCAGAAATCGGAACGTTTCAAATCGGCCCTCTCCAGCAAGCGTGACACGATTCAGAGATGCCGCATTTCGCTATCCGAGGATTCGCGATCGATGTTCGCTCTTGGACGACCCTTGTCCACAAAGTCATTGAATGATTCACCTACCTTTCGTACGAAGAGAGATCTATATCGGAGACGAGTGCTGGAACGCCTGACACCTATCATTGGAGCTACTGTCCAATCCAGCTCCACAGCCGCCTGTCCTAATCCTATTTCCTCCATGGAGAGTACTGCTGGTTGGGTAGTCTCTTGTACTCGGACATTGTTATGGGTCTCTGTTGAAATCAAGAATGAGACTGAAGGTATCTTAGAGAACTTGCGCCTGTGCACTGTTGGTCTGTCGTCTCGAGGTCACACGGTTTCCACTCTTCACCCACGCAGCACATGCAATGTTGCCTGCGTGATGGAGATACGTGACTACAGGGCAAAGTCAATGATGAATAGTTTACCGGGTCAACTTCGGCTGCACTATAACCAGCCATCGACTCTTGGCTTCTCTGCGAGAATGCCGTGCACAGTCGCCATCCCAAGAGTGGCTCTTGTTCCCGCTGTTACGCCGGCATGGAATGTGGGCCTTGGTGAGTAGCCCAGCTGCGACGTTTTGAAAGAAATCCCGTTGTTTTTATACTGATTACCGACTAAATTTGCCGTAATCGTAGCTGACTTGGTTCTACCGTACTTTGTTCGGTACAACTTCAAGCACATACACAGAGACAGGATCCAGATGATGATACAGGACGGCTTGGGGCTTTCCTCCGCGGACAACGCACTGGAATATGGTTCGGTGGAAGAGGGCCTGGTAGTGACCATATCCAGCAAGGATGACAGCAGCAGGACCTGGACTGCGTGTTTTCAAGCCGGGCAGGAGAGCGACGCCCAGTGTGCAGCACACCAGGCCGTGGAGATGAGTTCAAGTTTTTGCGTGTAGCTTGTGCATCAAAAGTAAAGTCGAAAAGAGGAAGGCTTGGCCTTGGCGCACTCAAAAAAACCTTTTCACTACAATTCACTGCACTTCATTTACTCTTTACTTCACTTCGTTTCTTTTTACCTCATTTCATTACTCACAAGCAACCAACCACTAACACACTATCGCAATGGAGGCTCCCAACTACGGTGGAATCGGATCTTCCCAACCTCCGCGTTACACCCATGAAGAAGAAGAGGAGGCACCTCTTCTCGCGAAGGACAACACCGCGGGAAAATACACAGCTGAGGCTCGTTACAACGATGTCTGGGCCACAGGGCTCTTCCTCGCCAACATTGGTGCCTTCACCGCCCTCAACATCTACTCCTTCCGTGCGTACAAGAGCAACATTGCCGACCCATATATCATTCTTGAGGGTGGCGAGCGTGTCGCCACCAATGTATTCACTGTCGACCATTCTCTGTCCATCCTCGTCCTGTCCTCCATAATCGTTTCGTTTGCCCTGTCCTTTGGCTATTTCCTCCTGATTCAACGGCACACCGCATTCCTTGTGAAATTCTCGTTCCTTTTCAGCGTCTTCCTCACCCTGGCCTTGGGTGTACTCCAAATTATGACTGGCTCGCTCTTCTGGGGCTTTGTCTCCGTCCTAGCTGGCCTCGCCGTGCTCTTCCTCTACAAGTACTGGGCATCCCGTATGCAGCTCTCGGTCCACATCCTCCAGACTGCCGCAGCAGTAACGCGCAAGTACCCCGGTACTCTTGCTGTAAGTTTAACAGTTCCGGCGAAGGCCCTTTTCTGTTCCATAGTAGTAGATGGTATCATGTGCATGTGTTTTCCAACTTTCCTAACAATACATTTCTCATTCCGAGATATTAGGTGGCCTTCTCTGGTCTTTTCGTTCAGATCGCTTGGTCAACCCTCTGGATTTTCTCGTTGGCCGTCAACTATTCGGTCTTCCAGCGCATCTCTAACTGCAGGGTCGAGGACAACGATGGTCGCAGCCGCCTGACCTGCGATAATAACGCACTGTACTTTGTCGTCATCTACTTCAACTTTGTCATGTTCTGGAACACCGAGATCATCAAGAACGTTGTCCATGTCACTATCTCAGGTGTCTTTGGCGTGTACTACTTCTTTGAGGGCTCACCTCAGGGCACTCCAACTTCACCTACTCTTGGCTCAGCCAAGCGTGCCCTGACCACATCTTTCGGCAGTGTCTGCTTTGGTTCTCTTCTCATAGCCCTCCTCCAAACCCTTCGATATATTCTCAACTCGCTCCGCAACGACTCGGACGATGGCATCATGGCTTTCTTGGCGATGTGTGCCAGCTGCATCCTCTCTTGCCTGGAGGGTCTCTTTGAAATCTTCAACAAATTTGCCTTCACGCAGGTCGCCATGTATGGCAAGCCTTTTGTCCAGGCTGCCCGCGACACCTGGGCCCTAATCAAGGACCGAGGCGTCGATGCCATTGTCAACGACTCATTGGTCGGAAACGTTCTGGGCATGGGATCGCTCTCAGTGGCTTTGGCCAGTGGTCTTTACGGATACTTGTTCCTCGCCGTGGTGCAGCCTTCATTCTATGATAAGAACGATGAACCCATTGTGTACGCCATTGTGATCTTCCTCGAAGTTATCCTGGGCGTCGTGATGATGTCGGTGCCCAGTAATGTTCTGGATTCAGGAGTGACCACAACTTTTGTGGCTTTGGCCGAGGACCCACAGACGCTCTACAAAACGAAGCCAGATCTCTATCGTGCTATTGTCGAGCAATACCCTGACATTAGCCGCAACGTCCGTGGAGAACTCGTTCATCACAACTAAGAGGACGTGGCTCTTCGCTTCAGGTCGAATCCCGTGAACTTTTCTTCTGCCTTAGCAAATAGTTGGGTAGTACCACAATAAAAAAACCATAAAAAAAAAAAAAAAAAAAAAGAATATGGATGAATTTATGAATGATTCTGAAATAGTGAAAGTTATTGTTGCTTGCGTTCACCCCCGAATCGACGGATAAAGGCTTGGAAATGACGGTCGCGACTTTGATTCAGGTAGTAGGATGACTCGCGTTCGGTGAGCTCAATGTCGATATGGAACGAGTCATCTTTTTCGGAGAGATGCTGAAGGACTTGACGCTTGGCTTTATCTTCGTCCAATAGACATTTTTCGGTGTTGACCGCGACAGAGAGAGAGATCAGGTTTGTCAAAAAGCCAGATTTCTGAGTCGAATTGACAGACTCGAAGAGGGAAAAGTCATCCAGGGACTGAGATAGAGACAGAACCTCCAGTTGGGGCATGGCATGCAACAACTTGTTCAAGAACCCAATATCACGCTCACCCTGAGGCTCATCAGCATTATAGCCCAATCGGAGAGACTTCAGCGTTTTCGTGAAGGGAGCGCGGATGTGAATGTCTTCAACACTCAACTCGGCTAATTTGAGAGGAATAGAAGAAGCTGTCGAGGACAAGATGATTCTGGCAAAAGAGGAACCTACGCACTTGTACTCTAGAGACTCCAGCTCAGAACAGCAAGGCAATGACAGGAAAGAAACCAAGGCCTCCTGAGAATCTTTGTAGGCTTCGTTGAAGGATAGGTTGCGCAGACGGATTTTGGCCTTGTCGAGTTCTTGACCTAGTTCAAAAACTTGTTGCTTGGTCATGGTTGGACCAATCAAGGCGGTCTCGGAGGAGAGGATTGACTTGAGGTCAAAAGTGGAGGTGTTTATAGTAGTAGCAGGTGCGGCGGCCATCTTGGTTACGGCAGTTGGTTTTGCGCATTGGATAGAGCACAGATACTACTTATACGTTTTTTTTTTTTTTTTTTTTTTTTGGTTTTTGGTTTTTTTGGTTTTTTTGTTTGTTTTGGAGGAATGGAGCAAAGGAGTATTGGAGTGGAGCAAGGGAGCAGGCACCAGATTACGGACTTCAGATTCCAACGTTCCCATTTTGCCTACGTCCGATGAAGCGTGTGTTCTCTCTGGACAGGTGACAGATTGACTTACTAAAGAACTTTCTGTTTTTTTATCAAATTATTTTCTAACATGTTCTCACTAGGATGCCGCGTAAGACGCACATGTTCCTAAATCCTCTCCATGACTCAAAACACTCTCCCCAAGAAAAATCAACACAATGGCGTTTGTTTAAGCACTCTCGTTAGAGTGACTCTTGTCCTGATGTTGGGCCATGGCAGCCTTGACCTTGGCCTGGGCCGACTCGCGCTTGTCGATCGAGGTGGCCAGAACCTGCGAGCGGAAGGAAAGACCCTTGGTTCGCTCAATGATCTGCTGGTACACGGAGGTGTTGTTGGTGTTCATAAGGACGGTGTTCTCCTGGTAGTCAATCTTGGCGTCCACACGGGTGTCACGGATCAAGTTAACGATCCACTTCTCACCCTCTTCCTTGGACATGTTCAAGGTCTGAGACAATTCAGCAATGTCGATCTTTTGGTGGATGCGGCAGTAAGTCTCGCTGATAAAGCAGCGGGCGTTCTGGATAAACTCCTCCTGGATAGAAACCAAGAAGAAGTCGTTTTCAAGAACCTCCTCGCACTCAGCCAGCTTCTTCTTGGCCAACTCGAAATCAAAGTTGACGTAGAGAGCCTCAACAAACTCAGTGACGGGATCCTTGTACTGGTATGACTCGTGCTCAATGACCTTGACAAGATCCTTGAGCAAGTTCTTGCGGCGCTTGTTGGTGATGACGGCGGCGGTGAGATAACGGAGAATCCAAGGGCAGGAAGTCTGAATAGTGTTGATATACGCTGGCTGGAAGAACAGGTCGATGACGGCATCACGACCCTTGGGGTGGTTGAAGAAGACAAACAAGGACCAGTGAAGGAACCAAGTACGCTGCTCCAACTGGTGGAGAGGAGAGGCAAAGTGCTATTAAATATGATACGAAAAGTCAGTCAGTTCCTTTCCTGTCCGTAGAACGAACCGTTCATGTCAACCTCGAAGCAACGATATGGGTCTTGACATGCTTCACGTACTGTCTTGTCGATATTCTCCTTCAGCTCCTGAATGGCCTCGAAGGCAACCTCCCAGTTTCCGACCAAAATCTCGGAAGCCAGCTTTCCCCAGAGGGCAGAAAGCCCAAGAGTATCGTCGGTAGACTAGATTGCACGAATAATCAAAGAGGTTAGGTCTTCCAAGAAAGATTTCGGTAGTTTTCCACCAAATGTGAAATATCTTCATTCTGAGATTACTTACCAAAACCCGGTAATGGTACAACATATCCGCAGCACCACCATAGTTACCGCAGCTGTACTGGAACTGACCGAACTTGTAGAGAGTCTGGATCATCTCGGGGGTCATCTATATCGGTTACGGCAATCCATCCGCAGACGAAAGCTCCGTGTTAGAATCACCATCGAATGTTCTAGAGAAATGGTCACATTGTCCATGGTTTCCGAGCTCAATACCGGTCTCGCTATCATGATATTCTCTGTATACATACGCCGTAGTTGTCCTTTAAGAATTGCAAGTTCTGGAGCTTGTCCTGACGAAGGGCAGCGATGACATCAGGGTTCTCAATGACATCCATGACCTTCTGCGCCTCGGCCTGAGAAGCCTGAAGCTTCTCCAAAATCTCCTCGCGCTTCAACTCCACGGCTAATATCATCAAGTTGAAGAAACAGAAACTGTTAGCTACTTCCACACAAGAAAAACGTCAAATTAGACAATAGCTTATTCGATATTGCATCATTTACCAGCAGGGGACTCGCCAGCATCCTTCAAGTCTCCGTTGAGCTTCTCGATAAAGTCAATCATGTTGGTCTTCAACGAAAGCTCATAACGAGCGTTCAACAACGAAGCAGGGGAGTAGTACAGCTAAACATTAGATGCAAATTGGTCGGCGTAGTTACGTCAGTGTTTGAAATAGTACTTGTTGTTTTCAAATGCCCTTCATGTCCAACATCGTTTCGTCGAATGTGTGCCCTTATCCTGCTCTCCAACAACCGCCTTGATGCGCGATTATATGATGGTGCCATGGAATAGTAATAAAGAGCCGCCATGTCGTTTATATCATTTTTCAATGAATTATGCTCTTTTTTTGTTGGTTTGTTGTTGTTTGCTGATTTGATCAATTTCATTAGTTCAGAATTGTGCATCAAGTACCTCGTTGATTTCGAGGAACTCGAGGAGGGGGAAGACAAGATGGATGTCCAAGAAAGGGATCATCTTTGAGGTCAAGTCATACTGGGCCGACATGATGTAAGTGATTATCTCGCGGTGCGAAGGAGGAGAGATTCGAGTAAAGAAAAGAAAAAGAAATTCTCATTCGTGATCAAAATCAAGGCACCAACCAACATCAAGATTGATGAACAACAGTCCGCAAGTGGAGAGGCCAACGTAACAAATCCGTGGAAACATTTCCACATACTTCCTGCGGGGCCAAAGATGAATCCAAAAACAACAGGCTTGCAGCATCTGCGACATAGAAAAATACTTAGTAGTCACATTTACTGGTTCGCCCACCCATCACTTTGCTATCGGTCTCTCCTCCAGCTCCTCTTGGTCGCGCAGTCGAGAGCGTGCTTCGGCTTCCATGCGGAGATATGGTGAATTGATCATCATGACCGGAATGACACCAAAGAACAAGCACCAAACCGCAATGAAAATCAGGGGCGGGTTGATCGTCTTGGTTCGTGAGAGGTCGTCGTCCTGGAGAGCGCCCAAGACAAGCAGGAAAATGACGCCCATAAGCTGGCCGAATGCCCACAGGATCGATGTCGACGAAGCTGGCGTCACAGGGTAAGTAATCTCCACTGCTAGCTCCAGAGCCGCTGGCAGGACAGCGAACGTGGCTATGCCCATCAATGCAGACACCACAATGATACCCACAAAAAAGTCTTTGCGGACTACAAAAATAAACACCACAAAGAATGCCGTCGCAACGGGTACAAGAGTCTTGCACAAGCCTTTGTATTGCTTGTTCTTGTCCATCACCGGTCCAGCGATGCCCGCTGAAATAAGACCAGCTACCACCATCGCTGCGCCAAAGTAGCCTGCATCATTGGAAGTGTAGCCGTAGGGCTTGGTGAAGTTGGTGATGAGCGAAGTAATGGCGTTGAAGCACGCCACAAACGTGCCAAAGACGCACATCAATAGTAGGAACTGCTTGTTGGATCCCACTTTGCGCAGACTGATATGGAAAAGTTCTTCCTCCGTGGCTTGCAGGGCTTCGGCGGCGGATGGAGATGGAGGCGTGGGCGGCTTGTCCGCCACGAAAAATGCAGGAATAACAGCAACAACGGCGAGGATAGCGCAGAAAAGCAAAGAGTTCTTCATTGAAGCTGCATCCGTAGTAATGGCTGGGATGATCAGCTGCGCCAGAGCTGCAGCAAATGCATTCGCCACGGTGCCAATCATGGTGGCGGTGGTGCGGCCACGTTCTGAGAACCATAGGGCTGCAAACTTGGGAGGGGTGTTCAGGAAGAAGGGCTGGGCAGCAGCAGCAATGATCTGACCAACAAGCGTCAACGCCAATCGTCCTCCAGAGTGACCGGGGCTTGAGTCAATAAAGTGAGCAAAAAAGCGGAGCCAGGAGCCAACAATCTGGAGGACGCCACCAAAGAGAAGGCTGCGCTTGATGCCATGCTTTTCGAACATCCAGCCGGAGATAGGAGCCATGATAACATAAGCGACAAAGTAGAGTATGGACGTCAAGTTGACAACTGTGTCGGAGCAGCTGAGATACTTGGCTGCAGAGTCCGAGACGGATGAATAGGTGAGCCAAATAAAGCCGGTAGTAATGTTGAGGAGAACTATGGAAAAGAGACCCACGTAGCGAGCCTTGTATGTTCGATAAACTCGCTCACCGACCACCCCTTCACTCTCCTTTGGGGTATATGTGTTGTGAGGTATCATACTTAGAATAAAAAGAAGGGAGGGGCGACAAAGAAGAATGAGGAGAAGGACGTAGAGGAAGAAAAGAACGACGTGGAGGTGTACAATAGCGCGAGAGAGAAAGAAATAAGATATTGGGAAACTGGACAGAAGAGGCAGCTATGAATTGAGAATCAAAAAAAAACAATGAAAGTGAACAAATGAGGAATGAATGAACAACATTGCTGATCCAGAGTTTAGCCGAGGTTTTTGACAACACCAACAACAACAAAGAAAAACGACGCGTCCAAACATCTACTTGAATTCAGTATCGCTAGCAGCAGATACCATGATTCGATAAGCAATACGGGCGCAATTCCAAGCAGCAGGCGCAACTAGCAAGAGATATAATGGGAGGTTGATGGGTCTTGCCCTGCGTCTAGCACCAGCAGGAAGATCAAGTTCAAACATGCATAGACCAAGGAGTGCATAAATCACCTTGACGCTAATGAATATATCTTTGCGCAATACACAGTTATAAGCGATAAGAAGAGGACACCCTGAGGAACAAGAGGTTTGCAAAGGCTTTTGAACTGTTTATTTTTGTCCAGCAACGGGACGGAGATACCAACGCTCACAAGTCCTGGACAATCAGGGCGGTGGCAGTATATCCTGCCTGCTCAGCTGTATAGTCATAGGGGAGACGAGAACTGAGCAATCACCTCGGTGATTGCCTTGAAGCTGGCCACGAATGAGCTAAAGGCGACCAATAGGTACAAGAATTGTCGGTTTGTGCAGACCTTCTTGATACTGACATCGAACGGTTCTTCCGCTGTACCTAGGAGGGCTTCGGCAGCTGACGGCGATGGCTGAGTTGGTGGGCGGTTTGGAACAGGGAAATCGGGAATAGTGGCCATAATATTGAGGATACCACACACCAGAGTTGTTTTCACCTTTGCTTTGTCCCTCGTCAAGAAAGGGATTACCAACTGAGCAACAACAACTGAGAAGGCGTTAGAGATAGAGCCAAGCATGGTGGCGGTTGTGCGTCACGCTCTGGGAACCAAAGAGCGCCAAACTTGGGTGCAGATTCAAAAAGAAAAGCTGAGCACAAGACGTAATTATTTGACCAACAAGCGTTAGAGCGACATGGCTGCCAGGAGATACGGGGTCCAGTCGACAAAGTGGTCAAAGAAATGGATCCAGGCGTCAAAAATATGAAGGAGCCCCAAAAGAGAAGTGTTTTTTTGACGCCTCGTTTCTCCATCATCCAGCTAGAGACAGGCCCAACAATGAAATTGGCGACAAAGACGAATATGGAGGTCAAATTGACGACTGTGTCGGAACTGTTGAGATACGCTTGGCGGGCTCTGGGACCGCGGTCTAGGATAGCCATACGAAGCTAGTTGCTAAATTCAGAATGGATACTGAAAGGCGGCCTCGGAACCACGCTGGGTATATACTGTACTCGTAGGGATTGTCAGTTGTTGTGGTCATGACCTTATGAAGAGGCGAGGAGAAAAGACTTTTACTTTTATGTAGCCATTTATGTGGCCCATACCCTCTTTGAATGGTGACACTAACCCAACCAAAGCCCAGACCAACATTAGCCATTATGGTGTTATTTGTGTATTTGTGTGAATAAAATTTAAATCGCCATATGTATGCTGTTCGTGGTGAGCTATGCTGTCAGATTCTATTCGCTATAGTCATCCTCAATTTCCTCCAAGTCGTCCTCATCCATTGACTCCTCGTCATCCTCCTCCTCCTCGTCGTCCTTGCTATTCCGTCCTGATGATGGTGCTGACGCGTCTTTGGTTTCTCTTTCCGCGCGATCCTTGCGTGCCTCTTCAATCATCTTTCTCTTGGCCATGACGCTCCGCTTGACACCCTTCCAGTAGCTACCGAGAGGGGTCTTTTCCTTGTCTTGGTGGCGCAGGAATGAAGACACGCCAGTGGCATCACTTGGCGAGAAATCGGCCTTGGCCCTCTCCTGCTCAATAAAGCGTGCGTTCTGTTCCAGCTTCTCGACCAAACCAGCAAACTGCTTTGTCAATTTGACCAGACTCGACTTCTTAATAAATCTCTTGAGCTGAACAATTGCAGGGATCACGAGTTCGGGGAACGAGATCGAGGTACTGAAGAGCGCGTAGTATTCAGTCATCAACTCGTACACTTGCTCACCAACACCATCCTGGTAGACACGCGAGCCCTTGTAGTCTTTGCTGCACTTGAATCCAAGATCCCATTCCAGAGGCTTGAGGGTGCCCTTACGGCCTGCGCGCTTCATCTCACCGCCCTCCAGAACTTCGAACAGGAAAGGAGCCAAGGGAATAAAGGTTCCGGTGTTCTCGACCACCTGGATCAAATTGCGAACGATCTGGAAACGAAGAGGGTAGTATGTCGAGGTGGGGATCAAACGCAGAGCGCCCAGTGAGACCTGAACCAAGGGATAGATAAGGGTGTGCAGGGCAGTTGGCTGCCCAGCACTGGTCAGCGCGTGTGTTGACACAACTTGAGCCCAAAGTCCCAAGCAGTGAAGGTACTGCCAGTTGTAGACGGCCTTGAACGATTCCTTGGTCTTGACGAGAACAGCGTTGCGGAGGTGAATGGCCAACTGACGAACATAGACAAAGCCGTGCTGGTACGAGCGATCAAAATCCATTCCATAGAGCTGGGCAACACAGTTTTGCATCAAATGCAGGTTGGGAAGTGTGTGCATGGTGGTGGTCTTGGCGAAACGAACAAACGTAAGGTAGACACCCTTGAGCGCCAAATCCAGGTAGTTGGAGCCCAACTGAAGGCACAAGGTGCGAATAGTCAAGAATGAGATGATGCGGACACGGTCGGATGCGCTGGACCAAAGGAACAAGAGGTGCTATCAAGAAAATTGAGTTATAAGAGGTTAGCATCAAGCCGCGTTTCTTGGGTCGCAGAATCGGTCGAGTCGAGTTTGTACCTTCAATAAATCCTTAGCAATTTTGGGAAAGCCAACGAGATAGCGAATGGCCTTCTCAGACTCTCTGATCACAAAGTAAATCATATCCTGGTCAGTCAGTTCTTTGAGCAAGAAAAGGGTGTTCTGGAGGAAGGACTTGATCAAAGGCTGGAGAGTGGTGTATTTGGATCCAGAGTTGACAGGCTTGGGCTTGCCGCTTCCGGTAGTCTGAGTTGGCAAGTGGTGATCAAATGTAGGGATAACGTGCTTCAAGCAAGTAACAACCAGCTTATTGAAAACGATGGGACTGTTGATCTTGTAAGCATAAGTGCGGTCGTCCTCGGCGTCGTGTAAGTGTGCGCCGGCACGGAAGGCGAGCAAGAGGCGGCGCAATGAGCGAAGAGAATGCTTCTCCACCAGGGCTGTTTGCCAGGTGGCTACCATTTCCTTAGTAACCAAAGGAACCCCGTCCATTGTTTCTTCCTCGACAGGCTCGTCAGCCTTTTTACTCTTCTATAGTCACAGTGATATGGTTAGCGCTTGCCGAAAGAAGGCGCCAAAGTCTCCTTTAAACATACGCTTACCTTTGTAGGCTTGACCTCCTCCATCTCCTCGTCCTCATCACCTTCCGTGACTACATCGTCATTTTCGTCCTCATCGTCTTCTTCTTCACTGACAAGATCCTCCATCTCGCCGTCAAAGTCCAAGAGCTCGCTGTCGTTCTCCTGCAAGTACTTGTAGAACTCTGGGTCCTTTTCCTTCAAAGCATCGAGCTGAATCTTCTGGGCAGCCTCCTCCTTGGCAGCCTGCTTCTTCTTTTCAGCGGCGGTCTGCTTCTTTGGTGCGATGTCGACATCCGAGCCATCATCCTCTTCCACAATGGTATCAATTCCGGCAAAGTCTTCGTTATCTGACTCAGGCTCTTCATCGTCCGAATCCAAATCGTTGTTAAAGAACTCGTCAACGCTCATATCCTTTGTCCTGATCATTGACGCCAAGAGAAGACTTTAGTTAGATCAAAAGCTCGTTGTATCATATAGTTGCAGGTCCAGGACCGAGTATAAAGTGGGTAGATTGCAACTTACTTTTCATCGCCAGAGTCCTGCTTCTCGGCCTCCTCCTCGTTCCCACCGTTCTCGTCCTCGTCATCGCCACCCGACGATCCACCCTGGCCCTGGGCACCGCGACCAAACTTCTTAGGGTTGCGCTTCTTGTAGATTTGGGTAGCCTTCTGCTTCTGGCGACGCTTTTCAATAGCGCCCTTCAAGTGGTTCTTCTGGAACTTGATGGTCGATTTTTTTGCCTTTGCCATTGTCGAATGTAGAGGGTGGAGGGTGATGAGAGAGTTCGACAAAAGTGAATGAACGACCGATGGTTAAAAAAAAAAAAAAAAAAAATAAACAGCGCTAAGCCACATTATTTTTTCTTTTTTTCTGCTGTTTCCCAGTTCGTTCTCAAGCCAACCCTTCACATCCACTCACATCATCAAATAATGGTAAAAACGACATGCCAAGACATCTCGCCCGGTGTTGTGGCTATCCTTATGCATCATATGTTTCCTTCTCACAGGCTGTTGTGTTATTGTGGCTGTTATAGAAAGTAAAAGTCTTGTCACGGTCAGTTGAGGACGCCACCCGCCAGCGGTCGAACGACATCCATAAAATCCAACGTAACCTGGATCCCACTCTCCACCCGTTCGAGAAAGCACGCGAGTACACTCGCGCTTTAAATGCCACTAAAGTTGAGCGCATGTTCGCCAAACCCTTTGTTGGCGCTCTCTCCGGCCATGTCGACGGTGTCTACTGCATGGCTAAGCATCCCAAGAAGTTGGACTGGCTCGTCAGCGGTGGTGGTGATGGTGACTTGAGACTATGGAGCCTGTCTGAGCAAAAGTCGATTTGGAGCACTGTTGGCCACAAGGCTATGGTCACTGGGGTATCATCTTTTCTCGATGGTAACCGGTTCCTCTCATGCTCTAACGACCGTACAGTCAAGATTTGGGACCCCACCGACAGCTCAACGAGCCTGCCTACAGCAACTTATACAGGAAAGAACGCCTTCTCTGGGATTTCTCATCATCGCTCGGACAACATGTTTGCAACTTCAGGATCAGCGATCGATATCTGGGACCATGATCGCGCAGAACCCGTACAGACTCTGAACTGGGGCGTCGATACCATCAATACCGTCAAATTCAACCAGACAGAGACTAGCATCATCGCCTCAACTGGAAGCGATCGTACCATTATTCTCTACGACCTGCGCACCTCTCAACCCATCACCAAGCTAATTCTCGCTATGCGCACTAACGCCATCGCATGGAACCCAATGGAGGCCTTCAACTTTATGGCAGCCAACGAAGATCACAACATCTACGCATTCGACATGCGCAAGATGGATAAGGCACAAAATATTTTGAAGGACCACGTTTCAGCAGTGTAAGTCTTCTGACAAACACTCATCACCACGTTAAGTGTTCGCTAAAAGTCTATACTGATACAGCCTTTTATCCGATCTTGGTTCTCAATAATGTAGTATGTCGGTAGACTACTCACCTACAGGAGAAGAAATTGTCACAGGTGGATACGATCGCACAATTCGCCTTTACAACGCCCGTCAGGGACACTCGCGTGACATCTACCACACTAATCGTATGCAGCGCGTCTTCTCTGTGATCTACACGATGGATAACAAGTATGTGCTTTCAGGGTCTGATGATGGCAACGTGCGCCTGTGGAAGGCGCGTGCATCCGAAAAGATAGGCGTACGCGATTACCGCGAGCGTGCTCACCTCGAGTACGCGGAGAAGCTGAAGGAGAAGTTTGCACATGTTCCCGAAATCCGCCGCATCAACAGACACCGTAATGTGCCCAAGGCCATCAAGACGGCCACTCAGAGAAAGTCGATTATGATCAACAGCCGCAAGGTCAAAGAGGAGAACGTCAGGAAACACACAAAGAAGGAGACGCTCTCCGACAGGATACCAGAACGCAAAAAGGCCATTGTTGGCGTCAAGAAATAAGCATGCTACGACATCATCTCTATCCTTAGTTTCATATAAAGCATCCAAACATTACCAGTCAATGTGTTGAGATTTAAAATGTTTATATTTGGTATGAAAAGAGAAGCCAGTGCTCTAAGCCAAGGGAATTCCCGTGTACTCGCCCAAGCCAAGGGAAAGGTTCAGGTTCTGGACAGCCTGAGTCGCTGCGCCCTTCAACAGGTTGTCGATGGTCGCTACAACAACCACACGCTTGCCGCTCGAGTGCACGCCGAACCCGCCGATACGAGCGAAATGCTTGCCTGCGTTCTCCTTCACAAGTGGCACGCCCTTGATCACATGAACGAGCTTCTCGTTCTCGTAAGCCTGCTCATAAATCTCGCGGATGTCGCCTGAGGTCATGGTCTTGTTCAGTGGCATGTTGACAGTCAGAGTGATGCCTTGGAAAAAAGGTGCAACATGGGGCATGAAGTTGACCTCATGGCCCAGCTGGTGGGAGACCTCGCGCTCATGGATGTGGTTTGTCAGAGCGTAGGGAATCAAGTTGTCCTTCAGATGGTTCACGTCGTTGTTGGGCGAAGGCTTGGTGCCAGCGCCAGAGTAACCAGACACACCGAAGATAGAAGGTGTGCCTCCCAGGTGTGCCAACAATGGATAAATTGAAAGCTGAGAGCCGGTAGCATAACAACCGGGGTTGGAGATCCGGGTAGCTCCAGGGATCTTGGAACGGTTGAACTCTATAAGCAGGTATCAGGCAAGCAAGTGTTAGACTCAGTGGACAATTAAGTTAATATTTCAAGTCTTAATAGACACACAATTTTACCTGGAAGACCATAGGTCCAAGAATCAGTGAAACGGAAGTCAGCACTGAGATCGCAGAGCACCATCCTCTTGCCCTCCTCCACACTCTCAACTGCATCCACAAAGGGTTTGCAAATGCCGTTTGGCAGAGCCAAAATCCAAGCGTCGACCTCGCCAGCCTTTGTCTTCTCTTTGACCTGCTCGGCCGAGAGGTTGACGTAGTTGATGGGGCTCTTGGTGTAGCCCTCCAGAGGCTTTCCCTCAAGCTCACGGGAAGAAACATAAGAGATCTCCATTGAAGGGTGATTGTTGATCAAGCGAATCAATTCTTGGCCAGTATAGCCACGAGCGCCAATCAAACCAATCTTCTTAACGTCACGCTGTGCCTGAGTTGAAGTGCTGAACATACGGCGGCCACCAGCGAATGAGGATGTCTTTTGCTGGACAGAGGAAAATGACCGGCGCTGACCATTGGCAAAGGCAGAGCTACCAGAGGTGGCGGCATTGACAGCGTCTTTGGTCTGAGCTACCAGAAACTGTGACACTACCTTTTCGATGGCTCCAACGTCGTCCAGACCCTTCCAGAAAAGAGTTTTTCCATTCTTTGTGAAGCTGCCCTCAGCCTTGTCGAAGTGCCAGCCCTTGTTTTCGTCAGCCTCGTCCACTACCCAGGTCAATGCGGGATAGTCTTTGGAGAGCAGAGCCCAGACATTGTCAGTAACGTTGTTGAGGACGGCAGCCTTGGTGGCAATGAACTTGTCTAGCTTGGGGACACCGCTACCAGACTCGTCGTCATTCTTAACGACAGCCAGGACCTCGTAAGGTTCGTCGCCATATGCCTTGAACCCTTGCTTGCTGTTTTCGAGCTGGTGCAGGTACGAGGAGACGCTGACGAGACCAGTCTTGACTTCGGGATCCTCCTTCTCCATGATTTTGCGAATGCGATCCTTGTCCAAATGCTCAAGCGAGTTGTGGTGGAACAACTTGAAACCACGACGAATCAAAGTACCGGCACCCGAGTCAGTGAATAACTCTTTGTGTAAATGTCCAGCGGAGATAATAGCCACCGAGGAGCTACGTGGAAGGTGGTCGAGCAGTTCCTTGATCTCCTTGATCTTGAGCTTGGTGCCATACTTGACCCAAGGCTGCTTGAGCAAATCGGCATATTCCTGATTGAGGGAAATATTTCAAAGTGAGTCAATTATGCAAGAGGGAATGCATATGATAAGTAATGTGCTACCACTGTCATCTTGCTCTTGATTTTTGTCTGTGATCATGTGCGTTTGTTTAGCGCACCAAATATGAATTTTACCTCATCAAGATTGATAACATCGATCTTCTTGCCAGTGTCTCCATTATAGAGACCGTTTTTTTCGTTCAGGTATACGATCTTCAAGGGCTCAAGTACACGCGCCAGCTCGCCTGCAGCAACATCGGCGTTGACGTTGAGGATCTGACCTGCTGGTGTCTCGGCAAGACTGGTCAAGATAGGAAGTGCTCCTGCACGGATCGAGGCCTCAATAACCTCCTTATTCACTCCTGTGATCTTTCCAACAAAGCCATACTTTTCCTTGTCCAGATACTCTGCCGAGAACACACCGCCGGGTAAGGGGCGAGCTCGGGTACCCATCTTCTCCAATGCCTCGACCAACTTCAAGTTCTCGGCCATAAAAACCTTACGAGCAATCTCTAATGTCTTTTCGTCTGTGATACGAATTCCGTCATGGTAGTCAGGAACAACACCCGCCTTCTCTAACAAGTTGTTCAATTGAGGTCCGGCGCCGTGCAGAACAATGGGATACAGGCCCACTCGGTTCAGGAACGTGATAGCAGAGGCCAGGGTATCGAGCTCATCGGTCAACACGGCGCCTCCAACCTTGATGACAGCGAACTTTTGAGATTCGACCGAGGAGAAGTGGCGGAGGTATTGCTCGACCTCCTTGCGTGATCCAATGTTGTAGAGCAGCTTGGTGATGGTCTCCTACAGCGTTCCAAGTTATTCAGCAGAGTTGTATCAATGTATTAGTGTCTATGAAATATATTTATCCCACACCACGTTGGAGGTTGGATGCTTGAAATTGTATCTCGAAGAGATCCTGGAGCGTATCTGTTAAACAGTCACTTTGAGATCGGAGCTGTACCTTTTCTGACTGGGCTGCGGTGGCACTTCCAGAGTAAGACTTCTGTTGCTGGAGGTCGCGCCATGAGGCTCGCTTGGTGTTGGCCAGGCAGCGCGCAGCAACGAAGGGTGTGGTGGATGAGTAGGACGATGCACGCAGAAGGGCAGTGCGAGTGAACTGCTTGGCCAAGTGCGAACGAGGGATCATGACGACTGTTTATGTGCGAATAATATACAAAGAAAGAGGGAACGGGGTGGACCAATGCACAGGACGCAGCCAAAAGAAAAGGAAAGATGGGTGAATGGAAAGGAATGAAGAAAGAAGGAAGAGAAAAGTAAAGGCCCTCCCTTGGTGCCTTTTATTAACTAAATCCTCGTCGCCGATTGGTTGCTTCGAACTCTGACATATGTATGTTATATCAGGTTGCCTTCCAGGATCCTGAGAAAAGCTCTGCCCAATTTTTATTTTTTACCCTGGACCTTTTTTTGTCTATGGCGCGGGGTAGAGTCTTCAAAGGACAGATGATTAGCCTTTAAAACAGGACTGCTCTTTTTTTAACTTTGTGTCATCGACGATCATTTCGATTCGAAATTTAGGTTTTTTTTGATAACAAAGTGTTTCTACGAGAGATCGAATCCCGCTTCAGAGTGAATCGCGTACATCAGTTTCTCCTTCAGACGTTGCCTAGTAGAGAACGCAGGCAGCTTCAGCAGGTTCATGCAGGTACTGCTCGTCGGCAGCCGGCTTTCTTCCACGCCAGCATGTCGGATGCACAACTTAGGATTCAGTTCGGCAAAGCCAAGAAGCGGAGGGCGAGCGCACGACGTGATAAACTTGATCAGTAATCGGCGGTCCTCTTCCGCCATTTCCTGCACCACAGACCAGAAGAACTGAATCGTGGGGTCACCCACCTCAAAGTTCGAATACACAACATTCTTCTTGAGGTCCTCCAGAGAGATCTCTATTTGTGCTCCTCCGAGCATCACCTGCAGTTCTTGCTCGTTAAACATCCACAACCACTTAGGGTCGATCAGATCGGACAGACCCCGAAAGAAAGCCTTGCATTGGCGGTTGATCTGAGTGTTCAGGCGGTAGTGGGCGGTCATATAGATGTATCGAATGCGATTCTGGCGGGTTACTGCAATATTACTTCCATTCGGAACGAGCTCCCTAGTGATCTTAGTGCCCATCTCTAGGAATTGTACAAAGAAACTGTAATGTTAGCAAACATGACTTGATATTGCAGCTCCTGGTCTCCTCCGAACATCGCTCAAGCTATAGCGTGCAACATTACCTTCATCATCTACGGTGAAGAATAATGACAGATCCTCGACGTCGCCTTCGTAGTTCTTCAAAAACATGAGCCCACGATACAGCTCAGGATCAAGCGACGGCAGGTCGTCGAGGTAGTTAACCTGGCCCAAACATTTACCCAAGAAAAATCCTGCAAATGCAGCGTCAATCAGGATGCCTTCATACAAAGCCTTGCCGAGAATACGTCCTAGGAACTCGTAGTGTTTCAACTGCGTTGCCTCACGGGCAAAGGCATGTGGGTTCGGAAACAACAGCTGGTCGGAAGTATTCAAGAACAGGCCATAGTTGGTGTCGAAGGCTTGGTGTACAAGAGAGGTCAAAAACTCCTTGAAAACTCCACCACCGTCGATTCCTGCCTCGGAGATACCATGCTGATCAATAAATTCGATCGCAATCCTGCCTTTCAGTTTCCTTCCTATGTTCGTTACAAAAGATACAAGTATCAGTTTGCACCTTTTCCTAGCCAGCCACAACTAACCAAGGCGCGGAGTATGCTTACCCAGGTGGTTAAGCTGTTGGTAGCCATCCTCAAAGATTGAACCACGACGCACTCTGGCATGACCAACGGCCATGGGGTGAAAGTTCGACATCCCCAGACTTCGCTGTCTATCAGACTCCACAAAGGATCGGAAGATGGCAACACGATCCTCGAATCGGATGATGAAAGGAATGTTGTTCAATACTCCAAGGCGAGGACTTAAGCGAGCCAGCTGTGAACTTCCCTGTCGCCTATTGATCGATCGCTGTGTTCGTGAGCTGGTGTCCTCCGCATTTGGGCGCATGTCATCCCGATCCTCGTTTTCTTCTTCCCGGCTCAAACTTTCGGCATCCAGAATAACGGCTTGCTGAAACGATTGCATATTTAGAGGCATTGACAGCAGCCAATGATCCTTCGGGCAGAACCGCTTCCTTGAACTAGTAAACATTGATGGAAAGCAAGCCCGTTAGAGTCGCACCTCATATGGGCTAGATAAATGCACTAAGACACTTCGGCGGCTACTTACTCTCGAGCATGCAGCTGTCTCGTAAGTTCGGTCACGATCTCTCGCAAATATCCGACTCTCAGATTCCTTGATCCACCAATATTGGCCTCCATGTTGAGGGCATTGTCATTCCACCAAAGAAGAAACGCTACATCCTATTTAAGGAAAGAAAGAACAAATTAGAGGGATAGTATCCAAAATTGCTAGAAACATAGAAAAAAACGAATTGGCACCATACCCTAACAACAGCTGATAAAGAAACAACATTGGAGATGCTGATCGGATTCCTGGCTTCGTCGTAAAATTCGTCGTCACCCATTGTCGCCAAGATTTGACAGTAGAGTTCCGAGATGAAGGCGAGAAGACTCCAAGAATTGGCGTGTGCCGGATCCAGTACTAACTGAACGCTAGACGAGCTGTCTTGCTGGACATATTTCAATAGTTGGTGGTGTAAACTCGTGCTCATGAAGGCGTCCAAGAATATCTTTATAATTGAGATTCCAAGGAATTTTCCGCCCAATGACGTTGGTTGAGAATCCTGGGTTGATCCTAGTGCGTGCTTTGTCTTGCTGCCGAATCTGAAATACATCAGATTGCTGAGGATACTGATTTTGTGAGACGGAAACACAGTAATAAGGTTCAGTAGTAATTGGGTGATCTGACCAATGGACTCTGGCGTTAAAACATCCGGAGAACCGTTTGTCGGTTTCAGTGATCCCAAGATGTCGCTTAAGTGATTGCTGTCGTACGCTAGCGAGAGCCACTTCAAAATCCTTTGATCCAGTCCTTCTGATGGCCTAGGTGAGGAGGCAGTCAAATCCTCTGGTTTCCAATCGGCATCCTCCATGTCCTCGTCTTCATCCACTAGCCGCCTCTTCTTTTTTTCGAGGCTGTCGATGGGAATCAGACCAAGCAGTATCGTCAAGACTTGCAAGTAGGCAGCAGAAACTACGGCTGTCATCTTGGCGACTCTTTGATAGCTGAATGCAATGACATTAGCCACCAGCGGCAAAACCTCAGTGCTGGGCAAGACTGCTATTGAGGCGCACAATCTGGACGACATATATTGCAGGATAGCATCCAATGGAAGTCGAGAGGTGAACGTTGACAACATCTCAATTGACATCCTGTTAGGCAAAGCCGGTACTGTCAGGATATGAATGGTGAAATTGTCAATGGCCGCGTGATAATCGCATGTTTGATCCAAGACTCTACAGACGCGTATTGAAAGGAGAAGAGCACGTGCGACAGACGGACTGTTCCTGTCCTCAACTGACTATAAAGAGAATCAATGTTGACGTGTTTTAGTAGAGGCTCACTTACGGTCAGTGCAATATAAACGTGTCCAACCCTACGTACGTAGTCTTGCAAAAACTGGGCGATCCTAGAGAACACATCGCTGCGTAGCAGAGCTTGACAAAACTGCCTTGCGAAAGCGACAGATCCTGCAGAATCCTTGACTGGATGAAAGGTGTCTGCGAGGGTCAAGGCTTCCACGAGCTTCAGTAATGGATCCGATTCTTCGTCCGTCCTAGTGAAGGTGCAGCGGAGGAAACTGATGTTAGTGGCAGATGATTTCGGAAGCACTAGCGATGTGTTTCAGCATTATTTCCACCAACCAGCCACTGTGCTCTCCAAGGTGCTGCAGAAGAGATGCTGAGAATCGGAGTAGCTTCGATGTCCAGGCCTTGGAGTTGGCAGTTAGGTGAAAGGGTACGATGGCGGCGAGCCCTTGAGCGTTTGATTGTCTGGAAAGGAGTAGTCCTGAAAGTTTGATTAAACGAAAATGGTCTATTGCCGGTCGGAAAAACAGTAAGAATCGCGAGACTAGAGTCTGTACTCTCGACGCCAACTGCTCGATGGTTGCAGTATTGCCGTTCAGAAGTTGGACAGCACAGTCCGCTATTTCTTGGTCCCAGGCAGCTCTGAGAGCTTCGCGGGTTTTTGCTGCCACTATCCTTCCTCTGTACCAGGCCTATCATGCAGTCGAAAAACAATCAAAAGCGTCAGGGTAGGCACTGCGTTCATGTGTTTCCTCTTGGAAAGCCAGGTTCAACAGGTTTTATACCTGGATACGTTCAGCTGACTTGAGCCGCAATCGTTCGGCCTCTCGGATCCGCCGCTCTTCCTGCGCCTGGCGAAGGAGCTTTTGCTTGTCGATTTGTTGTTTGTTGCCACCTAGATTGATGGTTCTCTTGGACTTAAAGCTGCCGTCGAACATAGTCTTTGGAACTAACTTGACTCTGCGATGAGTGTTCTTTATGAGTGATGTTCAATTGAAATGTGAAGTGCTTTTGCTGGGAAATGAGTGTTGGTTACTGAACGATAAATGTAGTTCCAATGGATGTGAGCAAACGAATGGAAAAGTGTGCTTTGGACAAAAGAGGCTGTGAATTCTAACAGTGGAATGGGTCAAGTTTCCGACTCTGGCGAAGCAAGGAACGCGCGGCGAATTCGCTGACAAAGGAACTCCACTTCTCAACGGACTGCTTTTCTCGCTTGCATGTGCTGAGTGCTTTCATGTGGCTTAGTCAGGTCAATTCAAAGCTGTGAAGAAAGAGTGAGAGAGAGAGAGAAAAAAAAGAACCGTTGGTCAATTGCTTTGATGACTCACCGACTGCCAGCACCATCATTTTCAATCGGCTTTATTCTTGATCTCTTGTTTTATCCATTTTGAATGTTCTCGCGGACATTTCCTCGGCTACATCTTCTCTACCGTTCGTCAAAATCATACTTTTCCTCCCCTTTCCTTAACATGTCTGCCTCAGCTGCATCTCATTCGGGCGCAGCACTCTATGCACCTCCTGCGACAGGAGACGAACCGTTGCCACCACCAAAAACTCTCAACACTCAAAACTTCGCGACTATCCTCGAGAAAATTGACCCTTCAACCATTACCTACATCTCTGCCGATCTGGAAGACCCACTACCAACCATCTCTCAAACCCACACCCGCCAAGTTCTTGACCAAGCGGCGCAGATTCTCAGATCAGGTCAGGTTGTTGGCATGCCAACTGAGACTGTTTACGGTCTTGCATCCAATGCTCTCGACTCAGCTGCCGCTCAGCGTATCTTTCGTGCCAAAAACCGCCCACAAGACAACCCCTTGATCGTCCACGTATCTTCCCTCAAGATGCTGCGGTCCATGCTCAAGGACAATGAGATCCCAGAAGTGTACAATGATCTTATCAAGACTTATTGGCCAGGACCGCTCACTCTGCTATTCCCTCGATCCAGTCTCATCCCGAACGATATCACCTGTGGCCAGGCAACTGTTGCTGTTCGGTTCCCTTCGCACCCAATCACCCGCGCTTTGATCACCGCCTGTAATCTTCCCTTGGCCGCGCCCTCTGCCAATTCTTCAGGGAAACCTTCGCCCACCTTGGCCTCCCATGTCATGGATGATCTGGCAGGCAAGATACCTATGGTGATTGACGGCGGCCAGTGCAGCTTTGGTATTGAGTCAACGGTTGTTGATGGACTGCGCGTCCCTCCTGCCATCCTGAGACCGGGTGGCGTCACGTTTGAGCAGATCAGACTGGTTAAAGGCATGGAGAGCGTGCAAGTGTACAAGAAGCATTTCACAGATGATGCGATGGAGCAAGCGCCCACTACTCCAGGAATGAAGTATCGCCACTATTCTCCTGACGCTGAGGTCGTACTAGTGGAATATATCAAACCGTTAACATCCAGTCTGGAACAGGATAGCAGCGGAGCCACAACACTGCAATACAGCGTTATCAAAAACGAGATCAAGCGGATGCGAGAGGAAGGCAAGTCCCGGTTTGGCATTCTTCGCACGTCACTCAACAACACCAGCGCTTCCGCAGCAAGTACTAGCTATCTTCTCAACAGTAGTAGTACCAGCAGCTACAACTACACATCAGACTGTTCAGTGATCGAATTTCCATTAGGTCAGGGATCGAAGCCAGAGGATGTTGCGCGGGAACTTTTCAGGGGTCTGCGGTACCTCGACAGTCAAAAGGTTGACTGCATCTTTGTGGAGGGCATCAGCGAAGAGGACGAAGGACTGGCTGTTATGAACAGGATCCGCAAGGCAGCCTCTAGAACAATCGCATAGAGCCAATTGTATATTAACATTAAATCTACTTGGGTATTTCAGGCTAATGAGATGCTTAAGACGCCAACTTTTTCATCTCAGCCAGTATCTTGCCAATGCGCTGATAGTCTTGCAGTAAAACTATTGAAGGAATACGATGGAGAAAGATTTAGATCTTGCTGTAGCCGATAGTTGTTGACAAGGTTGTACGTACAGCTCTGCTCTTACGTTTGATATCACTCAGTCGAAGATCATCGGCGTTGGTGCAGGCCATGTACTGAATTTGAGGACCCTCAGTCTTGTGAATATATGTCAACACTCGCTCCTAGAGTGAATAGAATGAGTGAAGTTCGTTCGTTTAGATACGAATACGACTCGCTTATGATCACAATAGCTATCGAGTGAGTGGGCTTACCCTGGCATTTATCTCAGCGGAAGCTCCCGAAGAACTGTTGATGGGTAAGGCTGTCATATTGCTTGTTAAGACCGCAGGGGTCACTAATCCAGCTGTGGGTCCTTCTACTCTTGCGTCCTCTGTAGATAGCCGCGCAGCTGCAATTGCTGCTAATGATGACGCTGCCGATACTGGTTTGTTGGCACGGTTGAAATTGTTTCGAGAATTCAAACCATCGGTCGATGTCAAGAATCGGCCAAAGAATTTTGAGTAGCCGTCCTGGACAACATCCGAAATAACTTTGAGTCCTTCCTCGGCCACACCTACGATCTCCTGACCGACCTTGTGTCCCAAAGCCTTTGTTTGATCAAGCCCATCCTGCAAGTTGATGAGCGGCGCTGGTGGAGTTTTTCCTTGGAGGAGTCGAATGTCCGAAGTATCACTAAACATCATCCAATCCAGTTGCTTTGTTAGTCAAGTGTTGCACGTTTGCCTGAGACAGGTAAGGGCGAAGACATGAATAGTTACCTAAGTACTCGAATCTCATTTGACAGACCAAGGGCCTGTGGATCCAATGTCTCCAGAAACGACACAACGGCCATCTAAACAAGTCACAGTATCCCCGGTCAGGTACCTTACATAATTAGGCGAACAAAGTTAGAGAATGCACTACAGTTAAAAGTGATTCATACCATGTTTGTAAGGCAGTATGCTAGCTCGCCCGTGAGATGGTCTTGTACTTTGAACCTTTGGATGTACCTATTCGAATTGCCGGATTCAACAGTATTAGAATAGCCAGGTTCAGTTATCCTATAGAGCACATGGAAAGATCGAAGGAATACACTCACCTCAGGTTGGAGATGAGCATAGGAGGGTTGCTTTTGACAACACTGAAGATCAGCAATGGAATCAGCACGTCGGCACTGTATTGCCTCCGGGTGGAACCAGACAGAGGTGCGGATGACGACACAGGCGTCTCTGATACATGGTCGATCGCAGGACTATCTGGAAGGGGTACTTCCGAGGGGTTGATATCGACGACTGAGCTCTTGGCTTCATTGGTTTTGTCGATATCGTCGGTCTGCTCTTCCTTTTTAACATCCTGCTCCTGGTCCTCGACGATAACAATTTTATCCTTTGTAGGCTCGTCTACTTCAGTAGCACATTCCTCAAGGCTCAATGGTGGTCGCTCATAGCCTTCGTCCATTGGAATTCTAGGTGTGCGTACGTGTACAGTCGCGTGATTGGGATCCAATCTCGGGATGACTCCATCCATTGGAATTCGAGGCATACTCACACTCTTGCTAGAGGACTTGGTTGTCGATAGAGATGATCCATCCTTGGCCGAAGGCACACACTGCGAAAGAGAGGCGTCGGTTTCCGCTACGCCGGGGGAGTTATCTGACACATTCTCGCCTCTAGATGACTCAACTCCAGCCAGCATTTCCTGAACGGCGGGCTCACGACTTAATGCATCTTTGAAGATCAAAAAAAGGTGGTGCGTTCATATAAGAGTAGATAAAAAAATCTCTAATTCAAAATGTTCTTGGATCTTACCAACAACAACACGATGGCAGGAGAGAATGACGTTCATTTTATCCGATGGTGATTTGACTGAGCCAAGCTTCTGCATCTCTGTATGAGCAGAAGTGGAGAGACGGAACAGTAAATTTTTAGACATTTAGCACTTTGAAGCTGCTTTGCGAACGTGCAGACAAAAAGCTACTACTTACCAAGACCGCCTTCGTGAACAACCTGAGCAATATGTTCGACGTCCTCAGGATGCTCCAGCACAAACCCAAGATGCTCCAGCGTCAAGTCCAAAAAATTCAGTGCGGCGATCTTGGCTTGCAGTTGCTCATCAAGTAAGTAGTCCTCGGAGTTTGGTTGGGAAAATATCCTAACAGCACAAAAAATTACAATTAGCATACTTGGGCTTCTCGATTCTTGACATGACATCTCAAGTAGACGACGGTCACATACGCATTGTACATGTCGCGACAAAGCCAGGCTTCTACCCAGCGCTGCATCTCATCAAAGTCATGGTCGCTCCAGCGATGACTGAGTCCTGAGGCTGATCCATACACTTCAAATCGCTGGCGAATATCGTCATACTTGCGCTGGAACTCGTTTGCATATCGGTCGGCATTGGGCAAAGCAGCCTTCCTCAGCTTAATTACAAAGCTATAGCATTGTAAATATTCGTTAGTGAATTGTTCAAAACCAGAGGTTAAGGATTTTAGGTGACAAGTTGCTTGCTCACCTTTCAAGATCACGGACCACGCTGTCCCACTCTAAGGGCAAGTCTGACGCAATCTTTGGGAGCGTTGGTAAGGGGTCCTTGTCTTCTACAGGTGCAGCCGAAAAGATGGAACTGCTAGAGCTGACTGTCCGCCTGGTGGAGCCAATGGAGAGCTCTCTCGCTATCCCAGTCGAAAGTGGAACAATGAGTGTCGGAGCTTCTCCAGGTCGTGTGAACGATTTGTCGAGCAGCAGAGCTTGCACCGAGCCAACAGATTCCACAAAGATTACGACAGGTCGCTTGCTTGAATTGACCAGTTTAAAGTCGGTGACTCCTGCAGTTGATTCGGATGCGTCCTCTGCCTTGGATATATTGTCAAAGAAAGATCGCTTTGTTGGTCCAGATGCATCTGTAGCGATCGTGGTGAAATCATGTCCAGAAGCCATGCCAAGAATCTGGATGGACGATGATGCTGGCTTCAAGACGCCTCGAACACCACTTAAAGTCACGAACAGTGACTCTCCATGATTACTTTCTGGTATTATAACATGGTCCTCGAAATAAGCTCGCGGCGGCGGTTGTTCTTCTGACGAGGATGGACATGTTGGAAGTGCCAAGATTGCCTGTTAAAGACTCACGCTTTGTTAGTCGAGCAGCTTGATCGGTCATATAAACAGGAAGAAGTCAGGTAATGATGATATACCTTCTTGGTAACGAGAAGTCGAATGATGTCTGCCAACTCTATGGGATGCTCCTGGATGCGTTTCAGCAAAGAGTAAGCTTGCGTGCCCTGAGCCATCAAAGTCACATCTTTGGCGGTAGGCTCTTCCGATTCCTTCTGGATAGAGCCACTCCTTTCTCTACTGTCATTGCTAGCAATGCTAGAGGGCCGTCGCGTTAAGCTCGGGACAGAGAAAATGCTTTCTCTGGGAAGGATGGATGATCGAGTTGATGTGGATGCTGACGAGCCAGTTCTTTTGATAGGTGATCCGGTCGTCGATGAAGACACCGTGGCGGCTCTACGCGAAAATGACGTCGTCGGAAGGAAAGACGTGTCCGGATTAGTATCGAGGCTCGCGGTGAGCTCTCCTTCTATGCCTAGAGGATGACCCATGTTCTCTGTGCTGCGGGTGCTTCTGAGTTGGGCGAAGGGCGCAGCGTCGCTCAGTGGTGTTTCTAAGGGTGAACTGCCAGACTTTAATGGTAGTCGTGCAGATGACCCACTGGGCGACCCGCGAGATTTCGTCAGTCCATCAAAGAAGGACAAGCCTGGGATGTTTTGCATTATTCTGCAATTTATGGGGATAGATGAAAGAATGGGCGGATGTGAAAGGAGGCTTCCAGCTCAAACCATGGAGTTGCAAGTAAAATCCATCATCCCCTTAACATATTCAGGTTTCAGAATTGGTTTATGCAAAAGTACAGAATGGATAAATGAATAGAAATAAATTACTTGGCGCGGACGTATTTGCCGACAACCAAAGCGTGGTCTCTCTCGAAAGGTTCCAGAGTCAACTGCTCCTGGGGCTTGATGCGCTGCTCCTGGAGCTTGGGGATCTCACCAGCGAAGACGGTGGCGGCGTCCACGGTCGAATCAATACAGTTGGCCTTGATCGAGATGACGATGTGACCGTTGTTCTTTAAGAAGTGGTGAGCGTTGATACCAATGATACGCGACTGATCGGGCTGGGCAACATCGGCAAAGATGACATCGACCATGCCGACGAGCATGCGGTACTTGTGGGGATGACGAGCATCCTCGATAATGGGGATGACGTTAGTGCGCTTCTTGGCCATGTTGATGAGATCACGTCCAGAGCGGTGAGAGAACTCGACGGCGTAGACGAGACCCTCAGGTCCGACAATATCGGCAACGTGGGAGACAGTGGTACCGGAGGCAGCACCGAGGTAGAGGACCTTCTTGCCGGGGGCGATGTGGATATTGTCAACACCGCCGAGGACACCGGCAGCGACCTTGGAACGGAAAGGGTTCCAGACACGGTATTCAACCTTGGCACCATCAGCACCCTAGATGCAGTTGTCCAGCGATATGGAAAACAGTGAGTAAGGGACGCTCAAAGATCAACTATAGTTCTTTCTGACTGTCAAACTAATTTGGATCATTGAATCATTGCTTCTTACCTCAATGGAGATGCGCTTCTCACCGTAGACAGATTCACCAGGAACCAAGTTCTTGGTCAAAAGGTAATCTTCCTTACCGTGGGCAACAAAGATACCCTCGTGTCTATGAGGCTCAACAGTGACCTTGGCACCACCTCTGGCACCGCCACGGGCGCCGCCGCGGCCACCACGACCCGCACCACCACGCTTGGCAACGCCTATTTTTTTGTTGTTCGAATTCGTTCAAGAGTAGGAGCGGAACGGGAATACAAAGTGTCGGAGAGGTCCGTTAGCCATATTGTCAACAGCTAGCGCGATCCCAGTGTCTGGACAAGCACATCGGCTAGAGCTCTTTTTCTTTTTTCTCCCAGCCAACGAAAGTCTCGGCATGAAGGAGAGCCATAAGATCGAGAGAGGATATGATTGAGTACAAAAAATAACAAGCAAAATGGAACAGTTCATCGAATGTTTCTTTGATCGTTCAACACGTTTTCTCGATCTCTGCACATGCTTCTGCTGAAAATATCATGGAAAGGGAAGGGGAAAGAGAAAAGGGCTGGCAGTTCAGATATGCTCATCCATCGCTGGAATCGCGCTTTCACTATGAATCAGATTATGGGAGGCCCAGCCAAGAAATCTTCTTGACTGTTGATAGAGGCTTCCCATATTCCGGAACGACAATAAAAACACTCTCATGGAACCATTGAGGGCACACACAGCAGACAGAATCCATCGTCTCATCTAGAGAAGGGTGGACTCTCTCGTTGAGTTGGCTCCAATTTAACAAGTTCGTCATGTTTAAGAGAAATGTGTTTTAAAGCGCCATATGTTCCGGAGAGGTCATTCTGATCGAGATCATCAAGCACTGCTGGGGAATTACTTACCACCACGGCCGCCACCACGGCCACCACGGTCTCCGCCGAAACCGCCACGTCCACCACCGCGTCCGCCACCACGGCCACCACGGTCACCACCGAAACCACCACGTCCACCGCCACGGCCGCCACGACCACCACGATCACCTAGAATGTAACAAAGAAAGGTAGGAAAAGAGGTTAGCCACAATCAAAGAGAAACTATGAATACGCTCTGCTCGTGCGACAATCATGATTTGACGACATATTCAACAAATTATGTGTTTAAAAGCTGTCGCTGTATGGAGGCGTTGTTATGAGTCATGAACAAGGTCATCTGATTGTTGCACCAACGCTAAATTATACTATGACAGTTCATACCGAAACCCATTGTTATGTATGTATAAGAGAGTGAAGAGGAAAAGGGTATGAGAATGCTCTTTCTTGATCAAGATGGCTGAATCCAAAAAGAAGGGATGGTGTATGAAAAAAAAAGAAAAGAAAAGCTTACTTGTTGTTTCCCAAGTGTCAACAACACGGAAAATCTAAGCCACAGTTGTTTTGGTGGCGAATACATTCATGCACAGTGAAATAGTTAAATTATCGTTGCTTTCAAGACCCTTTAACGACGAGAAGAGTAGTCGGTGACCCTCGTAATCAAAGGCAAGAATGTCGTCGTCTGGTTCTTGAGATCCACAACGCCCTTGAAGATTTCATGACTCTGCTCTTCGCTTACCGAAGACTTGAACTTGACAAGAACTAGTTTGGATCGGGGCAGTACAATTCGTTCGAGAAGCTAGACGGCATCTGCTATTGCTATTGGACTCCTTCAGGTCCACATGTAACATAAATATAAAGTTGGATGGATGCTTGAGGTCAAAGTCGCTAACTCCACAAGAGTTAGCCGTAGTTGTATCCTGGGCGCAGCTTTTTCAGGGTGGCGCAATTGACAATGCTGAGGGTAGTACGAGTGACATCCTGAAGGGGGTAGCTGGATGTTGGTGGTATGGAATCACTGGGGTCCGATGTAACAAGTATGGTGTTATCTGACTCAAATGAGGCTATCGATGCCTTGCTTTTTTTGTAGTGTAACAAACGCCTACAACCACATCTACACCAAGTCCTTCAAGAGAACGCTTCGCAAGCGTTCTAATGTTTATGATAAGGAATAAGGTGAAGATAGGAGAAGAGAAGTTGAAAGACGCGCAAACAGGGAGGAAAAAAACCCAGCCAACGACCTAATTAATTTTAATTTAATTAACAACGAGCGGTTGAAGGCTTCAATCGATGCGCAAACCCTCGGATGTATAGGACAGCTGGGTATCTGTATTGCCTGTGCGACTCTTCTGGATATCTCAAAAATGTAGGCGGGGATCTTTCGTTTTTTAAGGCAAAGCTCCTAACTTTCACCACAACGAATGCTGTTTCATTTATTCAGTCGCCTTTAGTGATCCGTTGCTTGCTATCGCTGCCTTCCTCAAGATCGACGGTCAAAGAGTTGGCGGCCATCGAGTGCAGCTCGCTCAGAAACGGGGGCAAGGCCTGGTTTGATGTGTTCAGGCCAAGGGGTATCATGTCCTTGAGACCGTCAATCACATTCAAGCCCTCCATCGAGATTTTGATCGGGAATGGCTGTCTTGTAAGTCGGCCAAGGGTAAATTCCGTTGATTGCAAAGTAAAGGGCAGATGCAACTGGATGTCGACCTTACTTAGACTTGGCTGTTTGTTCGGTCCAAAATAGGTGGCTACAAAGTGGTCTCTCCGTGCTATCCTTTTTATATCCACCGCTTGAATGTCCGGCATTCCCTGCGCGTATTTATCTTGGGGATCTACTCGACGTTCATCCAATTCCAAGGCGTCAGTGATATCACCCACTGGCGTCGATATTCCTAACGACTTGATGATTACTGCCTACCTTCTTTTTTCCTTTTTTTTGTAGTTTGTGAAAGTGGGTTATCGTCCAGCTGATTCAATCTGTATCGACTATGGGCTCCTTGTGATTCTTTTCTCAACAGAAGCTCGGCCAAGGACGAGGGTGACTTTCCAGATAATGGCCACTCTTCCGCTTCCGATGCTCTGAATAGCCGTAAAATTGCCTATACCAAGAAATACACGACTCAACTCTATGAGTATTCACGAACATCATGCATCATGCCAAACAATGTGAACGACTTACTGCCAGTATAAAGTCTCTCCATTCTGCCTTGATCGTTCCACTCAGGAGATATTCTGAATTTGTGAACCAGATGAAGTAAATGACAGTCGAGGAAGCAGGGAGAGTGTTCGGTGCCAGGCCGTCATTTACGCTTATCCTGATCCAGATCAATTCTTCGTCCTGCTTGGCTTGCACATGCTATACATGTAGGAACAATGAAACCAGTTAGAGGCTGCTCGAAAACAAAAGGCTAATTCTTACGACTTTTTTTTTAGACGGCATACGTTATTAAAGTAAGGTGACAGGTGATGTGCGAGTGTGTTCTCAATCTGAGAGGCATCGAGTGGCTCCTTTGGTAGGCCTATGTCAAACACAGCAACAATCGGGTCAGAAACCCATTTAACTTCGCCTTATAGTCCGTTATAGAGCAATCTCTTGCAGTTGTTGGCTGCAAATACCTTGATCCTTGTAGTCCAACCTAAACACCTTCCAGGTCTTGAGGTGGGCATGATCTTGATAGAAGGTGAGATCCAAATCGGCAACCTGCCGTGCAGCGAGTCCAAGATTCCAGTCGATCCCAAGAATTCTATCCGCAACGCGTTTCTTGGTGCTCTTTTCTCGCATCGCTTGATACTCTTTCTCAACGTGTTGTTGGTACTGGGCCATGGTCATATGCATGATGTTGGATGCTTTATCATCACTATCCATTAAAGTGTCGCCATGGCTGTCTTGATCTTCTGTTTGCAACCTCGTCAGGGCGTAAATGGTAATCCAACGGACTGCAATGTCAATGAGACTATCCTTCGTATGTCGATTGATGATTCTGCGAAGTGCAGGCGAGTCGGGATAAATGTTGGAATCCATGGGCAAAGCAAAGCAAGAGCCGATTGGCCGAATGAGCCGCGACCAAAATGACGACGTGACCACTTCTCGAGGCATGTATTTGCCACCACCGACTTCAGAAAGGCTTGGCGAAGTGGAGTGTTTCAACATTTCATACTCTCCCCACATACTTCATCGCATGACACCACCATTGCTGCGAGCTCAGATAAACGGAATCCTCCTCTCAACTCTTCTGTTCGAATGTGCCAATGCCAGAGTAGACTTTGTATGTCATAACAGTTGCGTCATATGGCAGGCCGTACTTGTTTACTACCATTCTTTCAGACTGACGCCTCACTTTGTAACTAGGAGGGCCTGATCCTTGGAACGGTCGTGTCAAAAACGCGGTCTGTTGTAGACGATGCCTCGGACACCAGAACTAATACGGACTATATCACAATCGGTACGAAAAGTTGACACACAAGACTGCGTTTTAAGCACGGTGTCACTCCTAACACTTGCTTTTTTTTTAGTCATCCAAGGAGTACACAAGCTGGAGCCACATCTGCCAAAGTTTTATGACTTTTCAGGACATGTCATCGAGTCTGTCCTGGAGAGCTATAATATTCCACCAAATGTAACGGAGCCTGTTTTGTTTGGACGCTAAAGCATATTGCGAAACGGAAGTCAAAGTTGTGCGCTAATTGATTCAATACAGCTTTCGGTCCTAGGTTACCTCAAATACCGACGTACAGAGGTTCACCAGCTTTCCTTGCGAGATAAAGCAGTGGCGCTCAACTTGAAGATTTATCTTGAGCGGAAGCAAGCCATGACCTCTCCAAATCCATTTGATATCCATCAAAGTGCGATCAGAGACGACATGCCCACCAGCGCATCGCCACTCCCAGTATCCATGGCATTGTTCACTGCAAAGACCAACGAAAACATGTCAACCCACGACTATGATTACACGCTTTGGTCGGTTGGAGATGACGAGAGGTAATGATGGGCGCCGTGAAAGTATCCCTTTGACATTAAAGGCTTTGATGATAACCGTGTTTATGCTGAAGTAGCTCGTTTGAGGCTGTATCCGTCAACATTTCCAATATGATTGAGAGTCCTCATGAAGACTACCAGTCGTTCCAGTCCAATCTAGCCGTCGAGGCTGCAAGGTGAGAAGAGGAAATTGAACTATATGGTTGTTCGGATTGGACTCTTCTAACTCGTTTGTTGCACTTGAGTAGATACGATGCCAGCAACAGAATGATGCCCACTATCCGCTCCGTTCCAACAACCTTATTGATCGATGGACACGAAGCCATGTACAAGGACTCTTTTGAGGCAACTAAGGTAAACCTCACATGAGGCTTTAACAAATATAATCTCCACGATGTATCTTACCATATTTGTTTGTACTTTTTGTTTTCGACCATAGGCACTTGCTCAAAGTGTTCTTTCATCAGAACAAAAGGTCAAGGAGGCGTTGGAAGAGATCGAGAGACTGACGATGCAGGTGCAGCTCGCGCAATTGCAAATCAGAACAAGGAAAACCTTAGATCGGCAGGGTGGAGACAAGGCAGTCTATCATTCACCGACCCTCTCTTCACAGGCGTCTTTCAACACAGGGTCACCTACTAATCGACCAACACTGGAACGGTTTGGATCATCCACCTCGACAACTACTATGTGGCCGGACCTCTTGTAAATATTGAATTTGCTACATTTCAGGGCAACTTCTGGGTCGAACACCTCAATAAACAATTGAGGGGATGTGCCCCGACTTCGTCACTGAAGTAGATTGTAGACTTATTTTGATATTTATTCTCTTTCAGCTGCTTAACACAAAACCACGGACACGATATCAATTGGTGAGAGGTTTTCGTTGAATATCATTGCTCTGTACGGACTCAAAGAGTCCACTCCATCGTCTCCAATGTGTTGCGGAGCCCACGATGTGGATAGACATCACACTTCCAATTCCAGATCTCCCGCAGCGACTGATTGTAAACATCTCCTTTGCTCTGTTTCGGCTGGCTCTTCTCCTGGTTTAGTTTTTGGGTCTGGGCAGCAATATACGCCAGAGCCACACTACCACTACGTCCATTGCCGTCCCGACAGTGTACCAGAACCTTCTTGCCCTGTGAGATCTCTTTGTGTAGGAAATCGACCGCCTCGCGAAGGGTCGCCTCAGAGATACGGCTGTGTGCCCCAGGTGCCATTGAGATGACTTTGTGCTGGAACGTAGGCTTCACTTTTGCCCCAGATTCGTCGCTTTGGCTGGGTCTACCGTTCGAGGTTGGGGAGTTGGTCGAGTTGGCATGGGCACTCAAGGATGAAAGTGTTGCTTGAGTGTCCCACGTCTGGCGATACAATCCGGAGATCACTTTGGCGCTAGTTGGTGGTTTTGATAGTTGAGAGTCTGCGCCTGTCGAGGGAGTTTTTTCTTCGGCCTTTGTGGGAGCGATAGATACAGCCAGCGAAGGAACAGTCTCCGTAGGGGTTTGAGGGACCACCTTTCCTGACGTGGTCTTGTTTGCGGAAACTAGTGGGAGAGCGGTGCCAGGTGTTGTAAAATTAGGAGTCACAGAAGCAGCAACAGCAGAGGAAGCGGCAGCAGCTGTAGCAGCAGAAGAAGCTGATGCAGCAGCGGCAGCAGAAGCAGCGGCTTTCTTTTCCTTTTTGGACATAGAGGGTGTGCTTCCCGATGTGCCTGGTGGAGGGATTGCTGCAGCGGTAGCAGAAGTGGTGGTCGTAGCACTCTTCTTGCTCTGAGATGGGGCTTGAGTTTCATTCTTAAGAGGGTTGTTTCCATTCAAAGTCGACGTCGATTTGGTAGTTGAGGGCAACTCCTTGGACGGCGTCGTCAACTTCTGTTCTTGATCGAGCTCACCAATGGACGTAATGGAGTCCGAGACCCGCATCGTTCTCTTGGAGGCTTGAGAAGGTGGCTGAACCATCATGTCGGTGACGGAATTCCTGCGGGTAAGACGTGGAGGGTCCACCGGATCGTCAATTACAGAGTAAATATCGACAACCGAGTTGGAGGAAACGCCGGGAATGTAGTTGACCATGAAGTCGCCTACGGACGTCCTTCGCGAGGGCTTGCCTTCGCCTTGGTTCAGAACATCGGCCAAGGACATATTGGAGCTAAATCCGGACAACGAGTTTGTGCGAGATATAGACCCACCAATAGCTGCTTTCATGGTCTGTTGTTCCAGCCAGGCTTTCTTGTTGACGTCCTTATCACTTTCGGGGATCTTTTCGTCGAAGTCCAGCAGATCACCTACCAGTGACAGGACAGACTCGTAGCCAGAAATCCTGGCCCTAGTCGCGGCGGCATGGTTTCCAAGGTACAGCCCAGGTCCACCAACACCTCTGCCACCCTCCTGGCGAGGGCCGTCTAATCCATAGACCAGGACAGACTGAGGTCCGAGGGTCCAGGAGGTGGAGATGGAGCGAGGGACTCGGACAGTGATGGTCAAGTTCTCTTCCTCGCCGCTCTTTGTGGCCCATGTCCACTCCTGCTGGTCCTTATGCGATTTCCAGCGGCAAGTCAGCCCAAAGTCACCACGACCAGTAGGCAGTAGGCGGGCTGTAAAGACGGCGATGGAGGATCCAGGAATGACCTGGGAGAGCTTCATGGGCAGCTCTGCCCAGACCTCGGGGCCTTCTGGGTTGCGCTGATGGATAAGGTTGGTCCAGACTTGTGCCTGGATGCCCTCTGCTGGGAGGAAGTGGTCCTGCGGCAGGGCGAGTTCGAGTTGGATAGAAAATAGGTCCGGAGCATTTCTATTCTGATGTGAACCCAGAGGAGGCGAGAGCGAGTGGAAGGTGGCCATGGGTGTGGAAGGTTATGGGTGTGGAAGGTTATGGGGAAGTTGTTGGGTGTGAAAGGGAAGGCTCAAGGAAGAGAAAGATAGATTGTGGAAGTGGGGGTGAAGGAGAAGGAGAGCATACAATGGGTAGTAAAGAAAAAACGAAAGGGTGAAGGTGTAAACGAAAGAGAAACGAAAAAGAGGAAAATGCGAATTGGTTGGATACACAATTGCTTGTACTCTTTGTGTGGACCAACGGATTGGAGGAAGAACAGACTGGGAAAAAAAGAAGCCCACAGGCCCGAGCCAACTACAGAGAAAGGGGAGCTTTCTTCACTGCCAGAAAGGGTCATTTGATTGAAGAGAAGTCTTGTTGTGCACACCAACTTCTCTCGCTACGAACGAGCAAAAAGGGTGTGAGAAAAGGAGAAGAGACACGGATGGTAAAAGAGGAAAGGAAGGGAGGACTGGGAAGAGGAAGAGAGTCTCTATTTTCTTGCATTGTTGACCGAAAGGACCTCGGACTTTCTTATCCTTTTGGGGCGTAAGCATGTTCTCCTTGCTTCAATGCATGATATCATGTCCTGAGCATCAGTGCACAAAAAAGGTTGTGTTTTATGCTTTGCGCATGCACCAAGAGAGAAACGGGGGTTGTTCATAGCAAGCGCACTACATGTTACATGTTGCATTGGTCTATGAACAACCCAACCTCACGAGTTGTTTTCAATTGACTATTTAATGTTAATCTTTCCTCAAAAGAGAAGGCGGTAAGGGTATGCTGGGTTCTTGAGCCGGAAGAACTGGAGTAAAATACTGAACATGATGCTCATGATCGCCATCCATACCCAGACCGCGAATCGTTGCTTGGCAGGATCGTCGATCCGAGGAATAGAGCTGAACAGGGACACAATTGCTCCGCAGAGCACAGCGTCTATTGAAAAAGCGATAGCGAGTCAGTTCGGAGAAACAACACGCGAACACTCTCTATGTTTTGCATAATTCAGCCTCACAACTTTACAGATGACAGCCACAACCTGTGTCTCTAAGCCAAATTGGGTCTGAAAACCTGCTGCAATGAAGCTGGGTCTACCATCGCGACTTGGCATAGTATATGGAGGATGACGAATCTGGTTCCACATATGTCCTGAGATCATTACGAATATTGTGAACTGGAAGAAAAAAGGAACTTCGTCAGTCTCTATGTCGTTCGCAAGTCTTTGTCAACCCGGTATGACAGCGAGGTTCAATCCTTTCCACCGTATGTCACTTTTTTTTTGAATGGTCGATTGACTGCTTGACGCTCAGTGTGTTCAAGGGCTGAGAAGAAAAATGAACGTGTATAGTGTGTGTAGTGTAAATACTATGGATGTCATGTCTCTCTGACCATGAGACACATACCAGAGACATCGATGCCCAGAGGTACTTGGATCGAATGACCTTCCCAGCGCGATTGTACATGTAATGAGCAGCGACAAGCACACTAAGGACAGCCAACACATTTAAAGATACGGCGACAGCATCGAAGGGCCGCTGGACCTTTAGTTGAACTCCTAACCTGGCACTCAACCAGCTTGCAAATGCCTCAGCTTGGAAGCCACTGTGGAAAATAATGTTAACATATGCGTGGAACTCGACAATGTCAGTAACCTGCCGAGTAACCTCAAACACGAACTGCTCCATTCCTCGGAACGCGCTCTTCGGAATATTCTTTTGGACTCACCTTTTGCCAAAGTCGTAACGGTCGTTCTGTCCACTACCCATTGGAAAAAACAAGGCCGAGGGGGCACTGTTCATGCCAAACTTTTGGAAAACCGCCTGGCCAAGCTTAAAGTCAAGGACGCCAAAGAACAACGATTTGGTTGGTAGCTTGCTCCATCCTGCAGCCACCATCCGGTACTCTGGGTCAAAGTTTCTATTTGCATCATAAAGGTTTAGAGGAGTACTACACCTACGAATAACGCGAAAGGTCGCAAGGAGGTTCTTTACTTGCATGGCACACATTGAAATTCTGGTGATATGGCTGTGAATAAGACGACTATGGAGTAGTTCCTGGGTGTTGCCATGACCTCGTCAAATGTCGTTGAATCCAGCTCAATTACTCCTCGCCCTTTTGCCGCCTGCGCCTCAAGACGCGAGACTTTCTGCGCGAGTTCCTTCTGTCCATGAATTGTGGACAGTTGAACGACCATCAATATAGTGACCAGGATCCTGAAGAATGAAATCCACATGCTGTGCTTTGTGAATGAGAAAGGTGTCAATCGATGTTGCGAATGAGAAAGGTGTCAATCGATGTTGCGAAATTGTGAATGCACTTTTGAAAATCTTTTTTCTCAGGCCACTGACCTTGACCCCCCTTGTTCAGACGGTTTTTTTTTTTTTTTTTTTTTTTTTTTTTTTGGACACAGTTCCCTCGTCTTCCTCCGCCGCGTTTTATTTCTAGTCGATTTTGACAGCAGAGTAAATCTTGCGAATGAACCAGTAGGTACTGATAAAGCCAGTGGTACCGGTTAGAAGCGCGTAAACGACGCAAATCATGAGCGAGTTGGCAAAGTAGAGCAGTCCTGGTACAAAGTGGTCAATGGACAGCTGGCGGGAGAAATATACCATACTGTATACAAATATGTATACAGCTGAGGAGGCTGGCGCAAAGAAAGAGCGCCACCACCAGTTGTAGTCCTCGTCGCAAAGCTGGAAGTATACGATCACAATGGTCATCTCGATACATGTCACCAACAGGATGATTAGCACCAAGGAAAGGAAGCCAAACATGTAGTAGTACTGGTCTTCCCAGATGGATTTGAGAATAAAGAACAATTCCATGAAGATGACGGCGAAAGGAAGCAATCCTCCGGCGGGGATACTGTCGTCAGATTAAAAAAAAAAAAAAAAAAAAAGTTAAAGCGAGAGCTGGACGTACATGACGACTAGGAAACCATACTTACGTGAAGCGGGGCTGGAGGTACCAGACGGGCTCTGGGATTTGTCGTGGGATCTGATTAGTTCGTCCTGGATGCTCCATCATGGCCTTCTTCTGGCCAAAGTAGGCTCCAACAATGTTTAGTGGTAGTGAAATGCCAAACCACATGACAACCAGGGCAAAAAAGGTACCAAACGGAATGGCGTTGGATGAGTTTTGAGACCATACAAACAGGTTGAGCAGGAAGACAATCGACATCAGGAATCCGGGTACCAACGTCGCTGTCAAGATAGCGTTCTTTGTCCATGAGGTTCCTTTGAAGACCTTGTACAGGCGTGCTGAATAGTAACCGGCAAATGCTCTACCAAAGAAGGAGGTGACCAAGTTAGTACTTTTGTTCAGAAGTGTTGAATTAGTGTGTTCGCTTACCCTGCAAAGACAAAGAGGAAGAGGCCAAAAGAAACGAATCCTCCGCGATATGATGGGTTGAGAACACCGATCAGAGCAAACACTATGTCAAGTGGAGAAAGAGATTAATGAATGCGAAAAGATTGACTTTTGTATATTTGATGACTTACAGACAGTGGTGAGAGTCATGGCCAACACCTGGACACCGGATCCTAGGATGGAACACAACAAGGAACTGTGCTTGGGAGTCCTGAAGACATCGCCGTGGACCAGTTTCCAGCCTGTGGTGTCGTCCTGATCGTCTTTCATTTCTTCTTCGTTGTAGAGAGCAATATCTTTCTTCAGAGTTCGCATCATGATAAGCGCGACCATGCCGGTCAAGAACAGCATGATCACCGTTGAGTTGATGATAGAGTACCAATGGATCTTGACGTCAGTGTTGACCAGGTAAAGATTCCATCGGTTACTCCATGTGATTTCCTTGTCCTCAATCCACTGAACTGAGTAGGTGTATGTAATGTCTACGTCCTTGGCTGTCACAGGTTGAAAATCCATTGATTTGCCATCATCAGGACAAACGTCCGCCTGCCGTTTTCTAAAATTGGGAGAGTTGTGTAAGCGAATTGAGCCACGTTCCTTATATCTCGAGATCAAGGATCCTTACGAGTATGGGTAGACCTCAAATCCAACAATGAGTTTTCCGTCTGGTATCTCTGATCCTTGTCTCTGATAGAGGATGCGTAAAGTAACGTGGTTGTTGATATTGTGCTTTCCCTAATTTGATCCACAAGTAAATGTTAGTAAATGACTTGGATGCTTGACAAAATCCGTTTTGTAATCACTTACAAACTTGAATTTTCCAAGTGGGAATCCTGCTTGATATCTTCTCTGCCGTTTAGTAGAGTCTTCACCGAGTCCATATCGGGTGGCGCCCGGCATATTATCCACAATCCTGGATCAGAATTCGGTTAGTGCGGCGTTTTGAGAGACCAATCGTCACCCAACGACAATAAAAAAACATACCACTCGACAAAGTACTCATTTTCGATAAAATCCTTGGCTAGAGCTGCATCTTCCGCTACAACTTGCTTTGTACATAATGTCTGACACTTGACATCCTTGCCAACGATCAGCTACTTCATAGAACATGGGCGTTAGAAAGGTGATTGAGATCGAAAAAAATATGGACTAGGGAAACCGTACCTCGTAGTTGGAAGTAGAGATGCGATCTCCCCTCAGAACTTCTCCTAAGTTTAACCATGCCTTCTTGGCATTTTCTGGCGGTGGGCACACAAAAGGGAGATCGGCGTACGCGAACGGTAAAGGCGATTTTTCTGAAAAGATCTTGTTGACATATAAGGGTACTCTGTCGCCGTCGTGAAAGACGTTGGGACTCAGTCCGGGGATATAAAATGCTGAAGTGGTTGAAAGTAATCCCAAAAGAGCAAGGATGGCGACCTTTGAGCGGTCCGGAAATGACACCATATTAGGTGATCTGTAGGGTTTCAAGAAATGAATGAGGGATGCGATGAGGATGGACTCGAAGTGGTAGTTATTTCAAGTTACAGTAGTTGAAGACTCATAGTTAAGGGGCATGAATACGATAAATCAGTGCATGACTAGCAGAGGAAAGCCAGCCGGAAACTTTTCAAGCCGCCTTGTCCTGGGCTTCAGACTCTCATTAGTATCAGACACTCAATCAAAGCTCCAGTTGGTTAGCCAGCAGTCTCCAAGGAATCTGGCCTTACTTCCTCAAAGTCGTTCCTAGATTTCCTTACAATTATGTTGAGTTTACTCTTAAGAAATAAAAATAAAAAAAAATGAGGAGAATCTAAATGTTGTAGTGGCCTTCTGTCCGTCAGTTTTTTTTTGGCCATTGGCGCCAATTGGTTAATCCATGACTCTGTTTTTCTATCCATGAGTTATAAATTCCTGCTCTTCTATTGACTAGCGATCCTTCTGAACAGATGTATCCGTGATTCTTGTTCTCCTACACGTGGTCCTTGATTTTGTCGAGGGACCGCGGGTCCTCGCGCGTCTCCTTGTCCGCTATGATACGAAAGTTTCTGACACCGAGGACAAGTTTGAGCCCGAGGTTTAGAAGCCCCTTGACAAGTAAACGACCCCTTCAACGACAACGCACACGAACTAAGACCTTAAATGACCTCAAAATCGAAGACGTTGGAGTCCACGATCTTCTTTGGAAAGAGTTTGCGTTCCTCACCTCGAAGCAATTATTGCCCCATCTCTTTCAAAGCAATATCCACCTCCTTTATTTATTTCCTGGTTTTCTTTGGCAATGTACAAAGGAGAGAGAAGAAAGACATACACCATGAAACTTGTTGAAAACGAACGGTTGGCTGGGAAGCTTTTACATCGCGTCAATGTCCTCCATTTTTTTTTTTTTTTTTTTTTTTTACTTCTTTGATTTACTTGTTCCGTATCCACTCCACATTTCCACCCAAATACTTTCATCCTGGATATCATACCCATATCTTACTCTGCAACAAGTTCTTGTTCATACTTTTGTCTTCGTTAGGCTCTATATTCATCTCATCTCAACAACCATATAACTGGAGGAGAAGAAGAAAAGGACGTAGAAAACGAGGCATTGCCCAACTCTTCCTGTCACCATACCACAAACAACATAGCGACGACCCTGTATCTTGGGACCAAAGAACGAACAATCAAAACAAATCAACAAAAAGAACAATATCATGGCCAATTCCAACCAATGTTCACCTATGATCAACATTGCGCCGTACATCTCCAAGCAAGTATCCATTTTAAAGTTCCTTCCTCACTCACTCTCCAAAGGTCTGTGCATTCTTGCGCACATACCCCACACCAAGCGTCCCTTTCTCATTATTTTTCTCACTCTGTACCATCTCTCATTCGCCATCCTCATTTGATTGAGGACTTTATTAATGACATTTCACCACAACTCTATCACTGATTAGGTTTGTGCGGAGTCTGCACGCTGAGGAGGACGGCGCGTTGGAAATGCCATTCCACTACACTCAATTTGGAGCTGTGCTGATGGTGGACATTGTAGGATTCAGTCAGGTAATGGAATCTCCATGGAATGGTGTTGTAGAGAGAGAGAGAAAGAGAGTGAGAGGATGGGTGTTCAGCGTTGCGAATTTCCTGGGATGCCACTAACGGGAGACCAAAACATTTTTTCTTGCCCTGTCCGGAAACCAACCTTGATGGTTCTTTGCTCTGACATGGAAGCATATTTCTTCTTGTCTTTTGTTACTTGGCTCTGATATAATATAGATGACCAGTATAGCATCATCCAAAGGCGACGTAGGAGCTGAAATGCTCTCTTCACAGATTGGAGCCTACTTTGACCTGGCTATTCGAATTATAGAGTACCACGGAGGTGATGTTGTAAAGGTAGGGAAAATGAATTATTTTGAAAAAAAAAAAAAAAATGTCTTATGCAAGGTACTTGCAATACTTACAACGTATATCCTATTTTAGTTTCTGGGAGATGCTCTACTGGTTGTTTTCCAGGCTGACCCGGAAGCAGACCATGGAGCCGATTCACCTTCGTCTGAAGACAATGTTATTTCCCGTCGAGACAAGGTCACAGTCCGAAAGGCCATTGAGTGTGGATTGGAGCTCCTAGCAAGACTATCAAACTACAGGATATACCTCTCTGAGCGCGAATATTCTAGAAAGTTGTCTGGCGGCTCTGGCCCTACATCGGGAGACGATTCGAATAACCCAGGGGACGATGGAAACAATGGCAATATCATGAACATGAACAACAGTCAGAGTGGGAATAGTAGCAGCAGCTGGAACGCCAACGCCAGCGGCTTCGGTGCCGTTAGTAGTTCGACAAGTAGCATTGGTGCGAGTTCTTTTCTGAGCGTACCTCAAGGCAGACCCAACTCGAACGGATCTTCGAATTCCATTCCTCGCCGCTCTTCAGTGCCCAACAACTCTATATCGCCCATGATTACCCCGACAAAATTTTCTTCCAGCACTAATCTCGACGCGCTGGCGATAACGGGACTGTACGGGAATGGAAGCAACAGCAGCAGTAATAACAACAATAGCACTTACCGGAAACGAGAGGACTCCATCATGTCCAGTAGACCGGGATCTACAACATCAAAACACAACCGAGCCACCAATTTTTTCGCCAACGCCAAGCAGCTCTTTACAAACTCGAATGTCAATGATCGCCAAAACATCCCTGCGGAAGAAATGTCGGAAGATTCGCTTGAGCTTCAGTTGCACATGGCAATGACCGCGGGACCTATCTGTGAGTTTGTATGCTTAAGCGATAAGAACATGTTCTATTGATGTATCTGCTAACATGCATGCGTCTTTTATCAATCCGAAATAGCAAATATCATCATCGGCGACATTGGAGGAGACAACGGACTCGACAACTTGTTGATGCAAAACACTGGACGCCTGGAGTACGCAATCTGTGGCGAGCAAATGGCCACCATCGACGATGCCCTGAATATGGCTCGAGCAGGAGAACTCACCATCACGAAGGACGCATGGGCATGTGTTGTACAAGGGTCGTATCCCTGGGTTGAGCAACGGCGGCAGTGCTATATATTGAAGAATATTCAGCAGGCGAATGACGATCCTCTACTCCGCAGGATCAGGAACGATAAACTGTTCAATACGTCGGTCGAAAGCAATCCTCATTACTACAAGTATGGCTGTACACTCGTTAATTGTTATGAAATACTCTTTGAGGGCGAGTCGCTAATTTACTCATTTGCACATTTGCGCATTTTCGAGGGCAGGTATATCAACAAGTCAGCTATCCACCGACTTATTCTTTATCCCGATAACACGTTCCCTGCACAGTTCAGGACGGTGACCATTCTATTTGTGAGTCTGGGAGATGTCAAGCCTTGGACGTCAGAAGGACTTTCAACTTGTCAAAAGGCAATCTCTCAAGTACACAAAGTGATGTCCGAATATGAAGGTACTCCCACTAGTCCAAGAGGACCCATCTGTTCATATCACTAGATACTAAAGCAATTCTCATCAACGTCAAAATAGGGTTTATACAGCAGTTTGCTGTCGATGACAAAGGAGCGACACTCCTCTGTGCTTTTGGTCTACCATATCCGCGATCTCATGAGCGTGAAGCAGTTTTTGCCGCCAAGAGTGCTTGGGTGATCCGTCGGCGGTTATTAGCTGAAGGGATTCTAGGATTCAAAATTTCGCTAGCTACAGGAGTTATTTTCACATCCATGATTGGAAATGAGTTCCGCCGCGACCCGGCAATTGTAGGCGACACAATCGTCATAGCTGTTCGGATCCTCAAGTTTGACTACGCCACGGAATCCATTGTGTGTGATGACGCAACCAAAGAAGCCTGTACCTCCGACCATGATGGACTCTGTGAGTTTGAGGACATGGGCGAAGAGTTTGTCAAGGGCAAGATCCATCCAATCCGTATTTGGCGATTGATCCACTTTGGAGCCAAGAAACAGATCCGGAAGCCGGACGACATGATGGTGGACGAGACGATTGGATATGAGCCTGAGCGAGAGAAGGTGACTCAGTTCATCAAGTCATGGGAACAAGAACCAGAGAGAAACACGTTGCTAGTTACTGGGCCTCGCGGATCAGGCAAAAGCATGTTTTATCAGCACATCTGCCATATGGCCGACAGGAACGGGTACCAGATCTGTTCTGCAGCCTCAGCCGAGGTTGAGAAGAACACAGAGTACTATCTGTGCAAGTTCCTGCTTCTGGGCTTGTTTGACATCATGAGAAAGAAGGACATCCCATATGCATCTCGATCAAATGTCCAAGATCTCGGCATCACTTTTACAGGTGAAGGAGGTGGGTGGGTGGAGCGTGGACATCGGAGATCATCGTCAGGCAATACTCTCAACAAACCCAATACATCGACATTTCGTCCCTCAAGTTTGCCTGGAGGATCCAGTATAACATCAGCCTTATCCTCCTCAGTCTATCAAGGACAAACTTCAACGCCAATCGACTCTCCAACAACAGCGACTTTTAGCCTATCCGTGCGGTCGAGTCTCATTTCCAACTCTCCTTGGGAGTCTTCTTTCAGTCCAACTATCGGCCAGAACGGTGAACCATCGAAACGAAACTCGACCTACATCACCAAACTACAGGCTTTGATCAACGTGTCTTTACAGAAGATGGGTGAAGGCGACGAGATGATGCACATATTGCACGACATCATTGCGGCACTTTCATCAGACAATTCCGCGCCGGCGATGAATGATCGGGACGACGAGATGCTGGCCGATTTCATTGTTCGGATGCTGAACTATGCCAGCGCCTTTGTCAAAATTATCACCATGTTTGAGGACGTACAATGTGAGTTTTCAGTTTGTTTGCGGCACGTGGAGTACGACGGCTCTGTGGATGATTAACACCTCTATCACTTTCATTTCTCTGGCGCATAGGGACTGATAAAAAGTCTTTGCAAATCATTCAAGTAATTCATGAGCGATGCCCAGGTGTCCTTGTCGTCTTGTTCTCCCGCCCTCAGAGAGATTATGGCGGTAATATCCTCTACAGAATCACTAGCCACTACAAACATCTCGAGATCGCCTTGGACGGACTCAAGCGGCGAGAGATTGAAGCCGCTCTGCTCAAGGCCTTTAAACACAACGGTGTTGCCAAGATCAGCCCCGAGGTTATCGAATTTGTTCAGGAAAAGACCAAAGGAAACCCCAAGTTTGTCAAAAACATGGCCAACATGCTCAAGGACTTTTGCCATGTCAATATTGTTGATGGCGAGTTACTCACGACGGGTCAACAGTCAACTCGGATCCCACCCGAAAAGAACGTGGAGGATATGCTTGTGCGCCAGGACCGCAAGAAAATGATCCTAATGCAATACGATCGTATGACGCCCCGTTTTCAAGACTTTCTCAAGATTGCAAGTTGTCTGGGCGAGCAGTTCTCGCTGGCCGAAGTAGCTGCTATCCGACCACTCGACTCGATGCTTGGGACTCCAGAACCTGGACGTAGCTTTCCTACGATGATCAGTGACCTCGACACCTTCCGATTCCTATCCATGTCAACGGACCAGCAGACCAATGTCCAGTTCTCGGACAATGTCGTTGATAATACTCTGTACACTTTTGGATCTGGATCCACAGCGCGCGACATTTACGAGTCGATCCCGTACGAGGAGCGCGTGGGGTATCATCTCAAAATGGGCCAATTCTATGAAAGCTTTCTGGAGCCGGCTCAGTTTGGTGATCTTTTGCCACAAGTGACGCGACACTACTTGAAGACAGAGCACACAGAAAAGAAGATCAAGTACCTGAAAGCAATCTCGGCATTCTATCTCAAGAGCAATATGCTAACAGACGCGACCGAGAACCTGACCGATCTGATTCGAATCTTGGACACGGAGCGCGGTGCGGTGAGCATAGTCAACCAAGAGGACCTGGCCGAGATTTATGGCATGAAGGGTGAGACACTGTCCAAGCGCATGCGGATCGAAGAAGCAGAGCCAGCACTGTTGGACTCACTAGCACGATATGGCATCAACTGGCCCAAGACGAATCAACAATGGCGAATGGCGCTCTTTATGGAGAAGACAAAGTTCCTTCTGCACTACCACGGCGGCACAACACCAGGACTCAACTTCTCGGGCAGTAAAGCACCCAAACCTAAAGGCGACGCCAAGTCACAGGTGACACTACAGCGTATCATCCACGTCTTGGGCTGTCTACAAAACATTTATTTCTGGAAGACAGACTCGAATGGGGCCATGCTGTCGACGCTCCTAACGCTCAATTACTCCCGCAAGCTGGGTATGCCGTCGGGTGAGCAGACCGTGTCCCTGGGCCGGTACGGACTGCTGAACTACTTCAAGGGCCACAAACATGTCTGCACCGAGTATATGGAAAAAGCAAGACTCTCTAGCGAAGCTGGAGAGACGACTGAGGGGATGTTGCCGTCCATGCGCGGATATGTCAACTATTGTGAAGGCAAAATCGAGCTGGCACACCAGGATTTTGCAGACGCCATTAGCGAAAGCAAGGCATTTGGCGTGGTCAGCAACTTGGCAACATTCTACCGGTCTGTGACTCTCAAGTGTGCATTCCGGATGTGGGAGGGCTCATTCAACGCCCATCAGGAGGACTCGGCCCTGCTCCGCGCCATGTCTGCGGTTGCAATCCAGAATGGCGACTCTGAGGGCGAAACACTCTTTGCGATCCCAACCCTAGCAAACCTTCTCTTGCAAGACCGACTGCGTGACGCAGAGAGCTGGGTGGTCTTGATTGAGCGATTTATCATGCCCAAAGCGCGTCTTATGAACATGCTTGTGATCCATGGGATGCTTGCCTACTACTACTCCAAGATGGGCAACTTCTCAAAAACCAAGATCTATGCGGAACTGATGGCTGAACGGATCGATCAGCAAGGTGTTGCAGCCCACCCGTTCCCGCTTATGAGCTGTGCTTTTACTGTCATGGCCATGTATGAAATGATCGACAGCGCTGCTCAGAACTCTTCCTCGATCAGCGGCAGTACTCTTGGTGGGAGCCGAAGCGACTTGGGGAGCTCGTCGAATCTGGCACGAGAGATGAGCAACGGTGGAAAGAGCGGCGCGTCGAGTATACATCATAGCAGCATCGCACCTTCAGCTTCCAGTTCGGGGATAGCAGTGTTGTCTCAAAGCGACGCCGTATATGCCGCGAAAACAGACACTATCCTAAAGCCAACGATCCAGTGCATGGACCAGGATCCGTTCTGCGCTGTGGCACAGACATTTGTTGTTTTGGCTGAAGCTCTTAGATGTTTTATCGTAGGCCACAATCGTGAGGGTGCACATCGCCTGCACAGGGGCTGGGATCGACTGGAGGCAGGATTGCGAGAGATTCGGTTTGTGAGAGCGTACTTCCTGGCAAAGTTGGGTCGGCATGCCGAGAACTCACGGGACAAGGACGAGTATTACTCGCAGGCTCACGTATTGTTTGTATCCATGGCAATGGATCCCTCTGGATGGATCTGTGACCCTTCGCCGGGATGGAGACCTCCTCAAGACGGCGTTCCATGCAGTAACGAGAGTGGCAAAGGTGTCGGCTTGACGCTCACTCCAAACTAGTCGTGTTATGTACATTAAAACTGTTTATTTATTTCGATGACTCGTCATGCCCAAGGTAAGATTTGGGCAGATGGTTGGTCTTCATCGTCGTTCTTGGCAGGCTCATCGACTTTCACGGCTAAATCAGACCTTGAGCTTGTCTCTGACTTGGACCTAATTTGATGACTTCCTCTTGCAGGTTGCTGATCTGGTTGATTCAATCTCGATGCAGATATCGAAGTCGTTAAGGGTCGGCCATGCTGTCCACCGAAACCCAAAGTTGCTGATTGAAGAGATCCTCCCCGCAAGTCCAGACTAGACCTTTTTTTCAGGTGACCATATCCAACACTATTCCTCCCACTTGAAATGTCAGCACTCCAAGGGATGGGATGGCTCATGGTGCCATAGCCGGATCCGCTTCTAGGGTTCTGACTGTTTCGACTTTGACTTCTTGAGGTAGCTGAGTTGAGGCTCTGCGAGCTCCCTGTTCGTCGGCCATCACGGATCACAGGTTCAGCTTCCTCAGGTCCACTTTGGATGGACCTTGAGTCACGGAAGGGATCCTGCGGGTCAAATGTGAACAATCGATCACGACCATCTTCCGAGTATTGTGTACCGTGTCCTAGATTCGTGGACGCCAGTAAGCTGGCTGATTGACCAAACGAAGTGCCAGGGCTGGCGTTATAACGATGGATATTTTCGGGACTGGTGAAAAATGGTTGTTGCTGGCTTCGAGATTGAGAAAAAGATTCGGGTACCGGTTCTGGGTACCGATATGGCTCGTCAATATCTCGTTGAGGAGAGAGTGGTGCCGCTCGAGTGGCAGACGACGGCAGTTGGACTGGAGGTGGTGAGGATGGTGCGTGTCCATCATCAGTAAACCAGGCTTCGAATTCTGAGGCAGGGGTGATCACGCCAAACAGGTCCTGAGACCACTGTCCCAAGCGCTCCAGCTCCCGAATCACATCGTCCATGACCAAGGCATAGGCGTAATAAAAAATATACCGGTCGTCGCTGTCCTCTGTCAGCACGACCTTGTTCTGGACTACGGGCAGTTGTCGGATCTTTTGGATCAGTCTCAGTCGAGCATTGTTGGCCGGCGGCAAGTAAGGGGGAAGAGGTGTCTTGAGGCGCAAGGCTGAAGCAATGGTGTAGAAGTAGAGCAAAACGTTTCCAACCATCTCTCGCCGCTCTTTGTTGACGGGGACAATGAAGTCTCGGCGGGCACTTTCGAGCCATTGGTCCTTGGTGATGACAAGCCGCATGGACAGGAACCGATCCAAAATGTTTTGACAGCTGCCAAGCATGTTCTTGTAAGTGGCTACTGGGAACTTGCCCTTGAGACGAGGCTCGTTAGGAGTTTCTTCCAATAGAGCATAGAGCTGCAAAAGTTGGAGTTGCAAAGAAAGTTCGATCGCCATAAACTCCTTATTCATCATCTCAATATCCATTTCGCCTTCGCCATTGATTGTCCGATTGATTTCAACCTCAGGGTTTTGAAATCGTTCCTGAAATGTTGTTTTCTTCAAAAGAGCTTGGAGTCTAAACCGGGATTGCTGGGATCGTTCCTGTGACGGGACCATGGAGACGCGGTCCAAATTCGTGGAGTAAACGGACACCAGACGGTTGTAGAGCCAGCTGATGTTAAGCAAGAGGTCACTCAGTCCCTTTCGCAACTCCACACGAGCCTCGTAGGGCCAGACATAGCTCGTAACAGCAACACCGATCACTACACCCAGACTAACAGCAACGGCGCGATGGAAGGCGATAGTCCAAACATCTGATACCGAGCCCGGGTTATTGGGATGAGGGTCAGTTGTCATAGAGCCCGCAGCACGTAAAGTCCTGCGAGCTGAGAACGGACTGCCAGAGATGCCATCATCGTCATTGTCGTCGTCATCTGGAGGTACAGTTCCGTCACCATTGCGGCGGTTGTAGGTCTGAATTAGCACCAAGTTGAACGCCAGCAAGGTCACCTGTCCGATCCTTGGGTAACTGGAGCAAAGAACCAAGTAAAAGTTGGGAACGGCAAAGAGGAAGCAGCAGACTGGTAGAAGGATATCGTCGGCTGGGAAAAGCAGATATACAGCAACTCCAACATAGCATCCAATAACTGTTCCCAAGATGCGATATAAGCCCACGATGTTGGTTCCTCCGACGGTCGGCACCATGATAATAAGCATCGAGATCAGAGCCCATTCGCCACGATATTGCACAAAATAGGGCCGCGTCCAGTCCACAAAGGCTGGAACCAAGAGCACCATGGTGCTAATGGCTGTCTTGGCAGCGTATTTGACCTGAAATGATCGGAATACGTGCAAAAACTTCCAGAGTCGAGTGGACCATTTCTGCATGAAGGTGGAAGGCGTTGGCGTGTGCAAAGTGTTGTTGGTGTTGTGGATGTTGGGCTTTGGGAAGAGTCGTGGCTTTTGCCCCTTCCGCCATAGATTTGCGCCCGTTGCACCGCTGACCGGATGAGATTCGGACGGACTCTGTCCCGATCCCTGACCTTGACTGTCCATGCGGGCGGAAGAAGGGTGAAGTCCTGGCTCAGTGTCTAGTAAAAGCGATAAGGAGGTCATAGTCAGCAAAAGAAAATTCCACTGATACAATACGACACATTCTCTCGACAATCTGATACGCACGCTCCGACATACCGAAGCTATCAAAGACGTCTTGGGCCGGAGTGACTTTCCTTAATCGCCTTGGAAACCCTGTCAACAGGAACCAGATGCGTCTCCACCAGGTTTGCTGATTCCTTGCAATCCAAAGTGTCAAATCTTCATCGCCACCGACGAGAATCTCAACACAGCTGACCAGATGCGCCAACTCTTTGGAAAACTCCATGAGGTTGAACACGAAAAAGTAGATCAAGAAGATCTGTTCGCCTACAGGCGCCTTCTCAGTCAAAGCGTCCTGACTATCCGCCAAGCCAGGCTCAGGGTCCATACCATCTCTCGCGCTAAGGTCCTGAAGAGATGGCGCACTCATGTGCTTCTTTGGCCCAAGAGGTCGTGCGAAGTATCCGGAGCGGCGCTTGCTCTGATGCGAATAAAATCGCTTAAGTGCCTTGGAGTTGGCTGCCTCAAAGATGTCCAATGCTTTCGCCAGGTTCAGTTGCATCAGAGCCAGACTGGGGTGCTTTCTGGAGTCACTTCCGCTTCTCCCAGGATGTACACCAGTCGCGCTAGCCTCCGCAGTAGCATCCGAAAACATTTCACCGCTCTCGTACCCGCTTTGACGAGGTAGTTGTTGTGAACGTCGATTCTTGGATATCTTCTGTGCCAGGAGCTCCCCGCGTTCGCTGTCCGAGTTGGAAAAGATCTCTTGAAGGTGCTCGATAGTCAACTTGCAGGTCAGTGCCAGAGACTTCATGGGTTTTCCGACATGGTCTAAAAACTCGATCAAATCAGCACTTGCGCTTTGATCCCGATCGGAGCTCAGACTACCGATAAGGCTGAACGAAGACATTCGCATTCCAATTCCACGTCCCCTGGCCCCTGATAGAGTGGAAGACTGACTGTCTGGTGCTTGTGAATTCCGCTGCTCGTCTTTTTTCAGCATGTCGTATTGCAGTCCACAGGAGCTGCGCAAACCATTGAGATACTGGGCCAGAGTGCTAAGAGACCTGACGCACTGCTCGTATTTTTTGATGTCGATGGCGGGGTATTCGAGCTGAGCTTCCTCCAGTGAATTGGCCAGGGCCGAAAACGACTCTACTTGAGATTCGATCAGGCGCTGCACGGACTCGGAACCAAATGGAGTCATGTCATTCTCCAAAAGGAACGTCTTTGTAAGGAGCTTGAGTAATACTCGGAATGACCCCAGCGATTTGGCCATGTCTTGTCTAAACGATATCGGGACAAAGCAAAGAGGGCTCGGTTAGCACTCATTGGAAGGTGGAGAATCATTCCTCAAGCTCAAACCCGCTGTTCCACTTCACATACCTCAGCTTTTCATGAGCGCTCTCTGGCCAGAGAAAGATACAAATCAAAACAGAAATGAGGACGCCCAGGAGCATGGAGCAGGTGATTGCAGAAACCCTTGTCAGACTGAACTCTCCGAGAGAGAACGCTCCCTCTTTTGTTAGAATGACCAAAATCATAATATGCGCCAATGTACAAGCTACATAGGATGGGGGAAAGAAAATCAAAAATTAGTACTTTGATAAAGGCAAAAACTGTGTCAAAGTTTTTGCAAAAGCTCATTGTCGAAAGATACTTGCCTACATTGACATTGGGTCGATTGTAGTACGCCTTTGCGTAGGCTATGATAAAGGTGCTGCCTCCTCCAAAAACAATGACGCTAACAACATGGCCCAGGATGTACTGGTCGTACTTGTTGAACCAAATTGCACTAAGCAAACTGGCAACAGACACCAGGACACCAAAGGCGATGGCACAAAGACCCACGACAGCTGCATCCACCATGCGTCCCAAAGACTTGGCCGGATTAAAAAACACAGCCGCGCTGGCTGCCAAGTGGCCAGAGGCGCCAATGTAGGGGTGGAATAGAGGTGTAAAGGATACCAGGCAGGCAAAGAGATACGCAAGTGAGGCTTTAAAGATTCGCTTTTGAGGTGTTGTCAGCCTGAACTCCCTGACAGAATGCCATACTCTGCTGACAGACTGGGTAAAACACGAAAGCGGCGTCGTCGGCGGGTGGTAGCGGCTCGTCGCGTTGTATGAGCCATAGTGCGGAAACAGCTTGCTCTGCCCTGACGCCTGGATGTTGATATGGTGTGCATGCAAGGATGTTCCTTGTGCTGCCCCTTGCGCACTAGCATGGCCTCCTAATAAAGATGAAGCTCCTAGCTGAGATGTCCCATTCATATGTGTGTCTGAGTACACCAGAAGCGGGCTGTTTTCAGATCCATGGTCGTCTGAGTTACGACGATCACTACTAGAGAAATGAGGTTGGGACGTCATATCAGCAAGAGGTACCGTTTGACTGTGAAGTTGCGCGCTATGTCGTCAGATACTCTTCGTGTAGTATTTATCAATAAGGGTTAAACCGTACTTACTCCTCGATGTCGTCGTCCATCTGGGTCGTCAGACTAAAAGTCCGCTGCTTGCGAACACCGTCATCATATACAACTTCAAACTCACTGAACCTACTCTCGGGCATGCTTGTCCCCAGGAAACCACCCGACCCTGACCCTGTGCGTGCTCTGCGGCCCATGAAGTGGCCCCGCTGGGGCTGAAAATGCACTCCAGTGGTTCCCACAGACGATCCAGAGATGCCAGGCGCAGACTCAAGCCACCTTTCGTCCGTCAAGACTTGCGTCGATGACGCCGCATTGCCCGGTCTTCGTTCTTCAAACGACAGGCCCTGGGCTTCTGCAGTCTCTAGGACATGAGCGAGGGATCGCGTGGGTGAAGGTGTGTATTCATGAAAATGCCCGCCAGGTTCTGGCGAGAGGCGAGATGGATAAGATTCTGGCAAGAGTCGTTCGACGTGGTGAGGTATAGTTGAGAAGGAGATGTTGGGTGCTCGTGTTTCTACTGCCTCAGCTTCTACGCCTTGAGTGATGGCTGTCGGTGACGCTGTCGTGGATCCGGTGTTGTGCGCACTCTTTATTGGCATCGGTGATGATGTGGGGTGTTCTTGTTGCGAGTGCTCTGTTTCGTGTGACCATGGCGGGTCCATTGACGACGACCGTTGTCCAGGGACGTGTAGAGAAGGCTGTTCCACATCCATTGAGATGGAGGAGGTGGCAATGGTGGTTTGTGGTAAAATCGTGTCGCTCATGAGTCCCATGGCGCGTGGACCCTGTAGTGTCTCTGATAAGTGTTGTGGTGTCTCTGGTCGAGGCGGTACATTCTGGTCGTGATGTGGGGAGGATGCAGCATGGGCCATGCAGCCGGATCAAACAGTTTTTTGGTTCGTTGTCTGAGGAGAAGTGAGGAAGGGTAGGGAGAGAGAGAGTGTGTGTGGTGAGTCAGCAGCCGATGTTGATGATTGGTGAATGCTGAATGCTGAATGTGCTTAAAGACAAAGAAAAAAAAAGAGAGAGGGAGAGAGAGGGAGAGAGAGCGAGAGAAAGATCGAAAGAGAGAGAGAGATCGAAAGAGAGAGCGAAAGAGAGAGAAGCTTAAATTGCTCACAAAAAGTACCACGCAGAGTGTCTCACAGGCTGACCTTTGTCCAACTGCACAGCGCACGATGCCCACATTACATCATTTTCTTGCCGCGAGACAAAAGGCACTACAGAATAGGGGAGAGCAGGACTCGGCTGGACATATGGACGACAAATGATCCTATGTCTGCATTATCTTTGCCCCTTGGTCGCCTTTTCCATCCAGTCAACGTTCGCGTTTGAGGTGCGTGGACACTCTTTCAAAAAGCCCCTCGCTCCACCACAGTTGCACGCGACTTGTCTTGGTTTACCCGCAAAACTACAGTACTCAAGCGAGAGCAATGCCCGCGCTGTTGTCTGTAGACGCGTGCATGAACGCGCCAGAGACAATAATACAGCCGCGGGCTGTGCGTTTAACACGCCACCTATTCAAAACTTGAAAAAAAAATGGTTCCGTGTTCTTGTCTGTCCCATGTTGTCATGCCACATCAGCACAGTTCACTTCCAGGCTTCATCTGTGTTGGCAGGAATGGCAAATGGCAGGAATCAATTGCCACTCCTGCCTCTTTTTCTTCACTAGATCACTCACATCACCCACCCACCATTCACCCTACCCACTTCCCAACAACATAAATGAGCCATGAGCACAAACTGGCACGAAAGCACAGGCCAACATCGGTCCATTCCACACGCGACACCTCCTGCACCAAGTCCACACCTCCAAGTACAAAGCACCATCCCAGGCGGCCATCTTCGGTCAAACTGACTCCACCACCGTCGTTACACTTTACGCTCATGAACAACGACGATCTACACGGTCCTGTTGACCCACGGTCCAGTAGTTATTGCCTTAACTACAGTCATCCCAACAGCCCTCATAGCAGTCGACGGAGTTCTGCCAGTGTAGCATTAAGTGACACACGTTGGAACAACGGCCAGCTCTCTGGTGTATCCACTCCATCATCTTCAGGTACGCCTCAGTACCTGAATCCTAGGACATTCATGTACCCAAGGAGGCAGTCTTTGTCGCGACCACGATCCAATCAATCCATATCTGATGCATCTTCGAACCCAGGGCCAGAGGTAACGTCAACCTATCCGTTGTCAGTTACTCATTCGCGTCGCTCTAGTGTTGGTGTCGCCTCTGCTGCTGGAATAAGTCAAATGGATACCATCGAACCACAACCAGAACCTAGGTAAAGAGGCATTCTCCTAGACTTTTTTGGCACATCACCGTATGCCCCTAAATATTGACTTACATTGGATGCGATGTCACTTAGATACTTTGACCTAGCCACATTTGATTACGCACAACGCGCTCGTTTGATGAGCACGTCGCCCATCACTCCCGAGCCAGTATTGTACCGACAACTGTCGATGGAATCCATGAACAGTGCCAACTCGGTTCCATTTGCTCCACCACCACCACCCCCGCCTTCACTCTGGAAAAAATTCACATGCCACTTCACCAAAAGAGTCATAAAACGGCATATCAAGTTCATGCTCGCTCTCTACATCTCCTCCATTCTGATCATGATCCCAAAAGTATCCATCGCTCTGGGTACACTTCCGTTCCTGTCCAACATTGCGGTTGTCTTCATGCACCCAGCTAGGACAGTCGGTTCACAACTAGAAGTGACAGTTTTCAGTGTCATTGGCGCATTATTCGCAGCTGCATGGATCATTCCGTGCCAACTTTCTGTGGTGGCGTACAACCAGCGGTATCTTATGCGGGGTGGAAACGCCGGATGGGTGATCCAGGCAACCTGGTTTTTTGTCGGGATCTGGATCATGACCACCTTCAAGATCCGCTACCCAAAACTCAACAGCACCTTCATCATCTACACGGTCATTGGGACTTTCGCTGTGACTCGATCACACCGGATTTTGACCTACACTTTTCGCGACTTTTTGAATCAGATGGCGCCCTTGAAGATGGGCGTCGGAATCACACTGCTGGTCAGTATCATATGTTGGCCTGAGACTGCAAGTGAAGGATTGGGGTAAGACAATGAGGTTGTTGCAATCTAGCAGCCTTTTCATCCAGTTTCTAACAAAATATGTACGACCGTGTTCTGCATCGCTAGACGTGCACTGAACGAGTCAATGGACACGTCTCAAGCACTATTAAACCTCAGCACCCGCTATTTTCTCCTCAACCACAAAACAATTGCGCTGCCGAAATCCGTTATTGAGAAAGCACAAGCAGAAGTACGTGAGGCTCAAAAGAAACTGTACAACGCTTACCGGGAAGCTCGATACGAGGTCACCTACTCCATGAGAAATCCGGCAGACTACAAAGAGGTGCTGCAGTGGTGTCAGCGTTAATGCAACACCTTGCCTCCACGAGTTTGGTTGTTCAAAACGAAAGGCTGTTGATGCTCGGTCATCCTGATAGGGACGATACCGATTTGTTATCGCAGCGTGAAGGATCAATAACCAGTGTTATCAGCGATGATGACACCGACTCCAATAGCGACAGCAGTCAGGAAGACAGCGACTGTGACAGGGAAAGTGCGTTCACTGGTGGAGGACATGCCCATCGACAGAGCAAGAAAGCATCGTGTTCTGGAGGCCCTGGAGAACGACAGCGAAGAAGCAGGACCGACGAGGTTCGAAGAGTCCGACAGCTTTTCATGCGTGCAGAGAAGTACACCGAAGAGATCATGAAAGCGAGACAGCAACGAGCTCAATCAGTCTTTCAGTTTTGCCGATCGGGTTCGATCAGTACCCCGTCTTCACCAAGTGGTAATCATGACAAGACTACCACCGGCGTTACTGGCTATTTCAAGGAAAGAAGGCGCTCAAGAAGGAGTTTAAGTGTAAACATGGTCGGAATCAACACTTCTGGAGGAGCTCTACAAGAGTCCAATGAGGAATGCAACTACGACACTACCAGGAGTCTCAAGTCTCTGTTCTCTGCTAAGTCAAGCACAAAGTTCAAGAGTGATCCATCTTCCTGCCAGGCAGAAGTGCGGTCGACTGGAGTAGACAAAGGCAAAGGAAAGGCTATACTCAGGAATCGGTCCGAGGGTAGTCTTTTTGGTGGGTCCAGTGCAATGGCAGAGTTCACCTCGGAAGTTGGTCCAAGCAACCGTACAACGCTGGGATATCTTGGATTTCCTACAACAGAGAAACGAGACACCCCCAGCATTGGACGTTCGCTTACAGAGCATCAAGTTCAAAAAGCGGCCATGGCGCTTAGGCGGCAAAAGAAGAAACAGCTCAGACTTGAGCAAAAGAGAGTGAAGAACGCGGAGAGAGCGGCCAAGGCCGAAAAGACAAAGACCGAGAAACATGAAATAGCAGAGGTAGCGGCACGAGCAGTGCCTCCCAAAGAAGTGGCGTTTGGTGACCGGAAGCTTTTCATGTCGTTCTTGAGTATCGTTCGGGATCCTATCCAACGACTCAGTGACTCATGCTCAAGGGTAATGCTTACTATGGAAAGAGAGCTGGCGTCCGGCCTGAATGTGGAGAGCGGTCGAATTGAGCGCCTTACGCGGAGGAATGCCGCACGTACCGCTGCTGTTCGCAACGCTGAGGCGACCGGAAAGCCAAATGGCAGCAAGGTGTTATCAAAGAAAGGATCTATGCTGGCGAGCGATAAGTCGAGTGAACCGACAGTGGCGCCAGTGGGCGGCCCATTGCAGGGAAGTGACCGACCCCAGCAATGTGAGGATCCGTGGAGCCGCGTGCAAGACTTGATGGGTATCAAGAAACTGAAGATGGCCCAAGAGGAAATTGAATACGCCGAAGCACTCAAAGCTGCACTCGATAAGGGAAAGCGAGTCAAAGAGGGTAAAGACGGGCTGAGCTGCCAGAACATTTTGGATCGAATGGTGTCGATGCGCATGGCCGCTCAGCTATTGTCGCCCGAGGTCAGAGACCTGGTGACAGGGCCTATGAACTATTATCGACGAGACATGGTATGCACTCATTCTCTCTTCATGCAGTCTCGAACATTGCTTAGAGAGGTAACCGACATTTTACTTTATCGGGTAATTAGGTGGGAGCGTTACTACTTTATTTCAGCGTACTGTCGTCGTCCTTGGCGTCCAAGACACCATTGCCTCCATACCTACCTTCGGCTAGGATGGCTCGACTAAGAGTGATATATAATGTCCGGATGGCCATTGAAGAGCATCAAGCAGCCACATCTCAGAATCACTACACCTATATTTATTACTATGCATTTTCGTCTGCGTTAGAAGAGGTCATCGAAGAGCTTGGTAAGTGGACAACGTTTGAATTAATTTCTCGTTTTGATTTAAAATCGGTGCTAAATCGTTAACCGACCTTTTAAATAATTATACGGTCATTCATATTCATTAGAGCTACTGGCCATCCTGATCAAACCGATTGTGGGCATTACTCTAGTCACGTCTGGCGATGCATATGCTTATGGATTTCAGGGTAACCAGATCAACGACCAGCCCGAACAATATGACATGCCAGCACAAAGCCATCATCAACAGGAACTCAAGAATAGCGACTCCAGTATGCTTGAACAGTCATCTTCCATGTCCGGATTTTTGGGAGCCAATAACGGCGACTGTGCCTCTGGGCCTAACATCGGATCAGGCACACTTCCTCCGCCTCGGATTCTCGTCCAGCCAACGAACGACGTCCATCCAGATCTGCTCCTGGAACATGAAAGGCAAGGAGGGGTCATACCGAATTCAACATTACTCTATCCACAAACAGGAACAGCCTCGGAAGCTTGCCAGACGGTGCCCGCTGACACGTCATTTACAAGATCCATGGGGTACATTCCGGAACTCGACCCAATGCAGATGCCTTTCTCAGCCGCGACTGGTTCACCCACCCAGAGATCGAAGAATTTCAACATGGCTGTGCCAGTGACCATGATTTCTTCCCACCCAACCGCTCCAACGTCACCCGTGATCGTGATGGACGAGATCCTGCTTGAAACCGCCATGGTCAGAGGTTCAAGGACGTGATCCTTGTGGCGCAAGAAGCCAGTGGCCAGCAAGTAATTAAGGTTTCGACACCCGACCTACAGGCTGTCGTTGCTTCTGTCGGCCAAGCGCCAGAGATGGACATTGGATCACTGCAGACAGGACTCTCTGCAGGATCGCCACTGATATCTGGGAAGGTCTTGCCTTCGGGAACGGTTTCGTCGATTACTGGCGGTGGGGAGAGCTCTCTCAAGGAGAAGATTAGTCTAAGGCTGGCGGGCGCAAAGGAGAAACTGCTCTCTGGAGACATCGGAGGAAACGATGGAACGCAGAGCACGAGCGATCAGGAGGGCTTAAGGCTCAACACAGAGCATCAGCCACCGCAGGAGGTGCATCTAGTTCGAACTCCGCTACCTGAAAGTCATGGTGATATCGCAGAAATCGTGCAGGTCTTCGAGGATGCTCATAGGTCGGAAGCAAGTCCACGAATTGGACTTGGATTTGGCTACCAACGGCGAGATGATCGGCGAAGACCTGAGAACCAAGAACAAACACGTAAAACTGGAGAAGAAACCCTCGATGCATTGGCTCTGCCTCCATCCGCCGTGGCATCCCCAAAATCACAACATCAAGATCATCACTAAACATTGGAAGACCAACTTATATCTTTTATTTCTGATTCAAATAAATACTGTTTTTTTTTTATGAAGATCCCTCAGACCTCCCCAGCCTGATGCGCTAAACGGTAGAATAACGAGTCTTGCTGCTGAAGCAACACTTTCGGCTCCGCAAATTCAGCAACACGCCCTTGCTCGAGCACCAAGATCTTGTCCGAGTCCATCACAGTCTTGATCCGGTGTGCAATCGTCAGAATCGTTCGATCTCGGAACTCGTGGCGGATCGTCTTTTGGATCAACTCGTCCGTCTCAACATCGACTGCAGAAGTGGCCTCGTCCAGAATTAGAATCTTGGTCTTTCGCAACAAGGCACGAGCAAGGCAGAGCAGAGACCGCTGCCCAACCGAAAAATTCTCGCCGTTCTGTGAAACTTCGAAAGCAAGTCCGCCGAGCAAGGTCTGGATGTATGGCTTGAGGTGTGCGCGATCGAGGGCTTCCCACAAGGCAAAGTCGGTACACTCGTGGAAAGGATCGAGGTTGTCACGAATAGGGCCCGCAAACAGCACTGGGTCCTGTGGGATGATGGCGATCTGTCGTCGCAGATCGTGAAGTCCTATGGTGGAGATGTCTACACCATCAATTACGATCCTACCGCCATAAAAGTGGATCTCTTCGTCGTGATCGTGCTCATTCAAGTGACTCTCCTCCTCAACCGCCTTATGGAACTTGGATGTTGCCTTGGCCCAAGGGCTGTTGGCCGCCTCGATCATCCTGAATAAAGCCAATGTCAGGGACGATTTGCCAGCACCAGTCCTGCCGACGATGCCAACTTTCTCACCACTCTCCACTGTAATCGAAATGTTTTTCAGCACCAAATCCAACCCCTCGCGGTAGCGTGTCGAGTAGTTCTCAAATACGATCTGACCCTGCTCGGGCCACGATAAGGGAACCAAGACCAATCCAGCTTCAGATGACTCTTCGGGTGCCTCAGTTTGCAGCTGAGTGTACTCCCGCAGTCGCTCAGCGTTCACCAGCAAGTTCAGCAATTCGCACCAGCGTCGGATGAGCCAGTTCACGCTCTGGGTTATTGTGAGAGCAAAACTCAGTGCCAAGCCTGCAGTCGCTGGATCGGTCGTGTCACGGCTGTACACGAATGATGCCGTTGTCAGAAAAATAACCACAGCACTCATGGAGTCCAGTCGTACCTCGACCCAGCGGATACAGTACAGGACCGCAACATGAATATTAGTGTGCGTGTCGACGCGTGCCGCATTCGCAGCTATAAATCTGTCTTGCTGATGCATGGCACGCAGAGTCGAGACGCCGCCAAGAGTTTCACTAAAGTGCTGGAAGATGGGGGATTTGGCTGCGTGGAAGATGCGTTTCACCGCACGCGACACGTGCAGGTAGTAGTGTTGTACAACGAAGCCATACACAGTAAAGAAAGGGAGGGCAGCCAGGAAAATGGGCGTCGTCCAGATGACAATCAAGATTGAGGACAAGACCGCAAGACCGAACTCCATCACGTCCACGAACCCCCAGCCAATTTTGTCGTCAATCGCTTGAATGTCCCCAGAAAACCTATTGATAATTCTTCCCAGCCTTTTCGGGCAAGTGAAGAGTAACAATGAAGTTATCGTAACAATATCTCGATATATAGTCAGAGCAAACATCAGGCGAAAGAACCAAGGTACTTACGGAGTGGTATCAAAGAACGCCATTGGCAGGCGCATGATCTTGGAGACGAGGTCGCGGTGTAACCTTTCTGAAGCCGCGATACGTGCAACAGCGAACATGGAGCCGATCTTGAAGGCACACATCGCCACGTAGGTGATTGTGATCAATGCGAAGACGGTAAGGAAGTATCGCAGGTCCGGTGCTGTGCCTTCACGCTCTGCGTCCTCGCTGACTTTAATCCAGTGCTTCAGCCAGAGACTGTTACCGACAAGCGCCAATTGGGCAAGTACATGGAACAAAAAGACCAGAATATTGTTTTTGTAGGTACTATAAACGGATGTCATGAGCCGGGCAAAATATTAGTGAGTCTACAATGCCAAACAGTGAATCCAAGGTTTCGTAGGAAATACTTACGCTGCCCTGAAATAAGTCAGTGCTGTCTCGAGGGTAATCCCGCCTTCCTCAATTCGCTCTGCTTCGATAAGCTCAGCTTTCTGATTTGAGGTCTGTGTACCTCTGAGAGTTACTTTGCGACCATCCTCAGAATTCTCATCGTCGTCTCCAGCTTCTGTCCCACTGGAGCTAGCTTCTTCCGCCAAAACATGAACGGTCTCCTGCGTGTCACTTTCGGAATCGTTCTCAAGGCTCTGTAAATCCTGGTCAATTGGCTTCCCTTCAAGGCGTCTGCTTTCGTCAATGTTCCTTCCTGCAGAGTCCGCTGTGACTTCGTGTCGACGTTTGGAATGCTCACGCTCCTCAATCGCATACTCCTTGATCAGCTGGTAGAATACTTTCTGGGCGGACAAGAGTTTGCGGTACGTTCCACTTTCCTCAACTCTGCCGTCTTTGATCAAGACAATTGTATCCATAGCTTTGAGGTGGTGGATGCCGTGAGTAACCAGGACACGCGTCTTGTTCTTGAGTAAACCGTCAGGCCCAATAAGATGTTTCCATAGATGCTTATCCACATGTGCATCAACGGCCGAGAGTGGGTCGTCCAAAAGATAGATGTCGGCGTCGTCATATGCAGCTCTCGCTAGCGAAACGCGTTGTTTCTGCCCTCCAGAGAGATTGATACCTCGCTCGCCAATCTCGGTGGCATCACCGGCAGGCAGCATGGCAACGTCGGGCTCGAGTCCACAGGTGAACAGGATGTGTTTATAGCGCTTGCGATCGTAGGGCTTTCCAAACAAGATGTTATCTCGAAGGGATGCATTCAGGATCCAGGCATGTTGAGGCACATAGGCGATCCGCCCCGAAATGGACAAACTGCCCTGGGTCTTATACATTTCACCAATAAAGGCACTCAACAGTGAAGACTTGCCCTGACCAACGCGACCAACTATAGCGGTAAGCGAACCACGATCGACAGTAAAACAGATATCTTGCAGAGTTGGCTTGAAAGGGGTCTCTCCTTCCTGATTTGACTCTGATGCCAGTAGCGGTTGATTTTCACCGGCATCATCGATGTCGTCAGTAGACAAAGATGGCTTTATCCAAGAAAAAGTGGCGTTCTCAACCATGATCAGGGGCTCCTGTGGATCCCGGGGAAGGTTCTGGCTTCGGTTGACTTGAGTCTCGTCAAGCTCCTCTCTCATGAGGAACGTTTGGATACGCTTGGTACCGACTAAAGTCTCGATTGTCATCGTGGTAGCCTCTGACAGACTGGCGATGGGCGTACGGAGCATCGCGAACAAAGCCATACTGACAAATACGATCTGGGGCGTCAGCTTTCCTGGAGTGAAATCTGGTCCACCCCAGAGGGCGAAAACTGTGAGTGTGAATAGGCTGATGACCAGAGTCGACGAGATAAAGATGACGGACATGATCGAGAACATGATACCGAGCTCCCGCATCTTGCACAACTCGCGCTGGCGTACTGCAAGGATCTGTGCCAGAAAGGCTGGCTCCCAGCAGTACATTTTGGCGATCTTGATGGACGAGAGGACCTCGGTTGTAAGCCGAATCCGCTCATCCATGATGTGCAGCTTGTCTTGTTGCATTTTGCCATAAACTCGAGCGCGCCAGACTTGGAAGGGTGTTAGGGCCAGCAGCGCTGCAATGCCTGCCACAAAACTCCATCCTAGCAATTGGTACACTGTTTTTCAGAGGCAGGGAAAGAGAGAGAGATGTGTGTGTGTGTGTGTGTGTGTGTGTGTGTGTGTGTGTGTGTGTGTGTGTGTGTGTGATGTTAATAAGCATGTGCTAACATCTCAGGCTCCAGTTCAACGACTCATCAACGACTGCATAAACGTACATAGGACCATGGCAGTTGTAATTTCGATTGGCAACGAGACCCACATTGAAAGGTAGAGAAACGCTATGCAAGAAAAATCAGGCGTGTGAGTTGGTCAGTTTGGAGAGAGCTCTTGGCGCCTCCAGTTGCTCAAATTCACCCACCTTCTGTCCAAACATCGGCATCAACCGACATGTGGTTGATGATCTCGCCTGTTGTCGACTCTTGTCTTGATCCTGGGGAAAGACGGAGTGACTTGCGGTAAATCATGGCGGTCAGCGCCACTTTGACTTGGAAGCTCAGGAAAATAGAGTACTGTCGGCTCACAGCCTGGACGATGGCACCGATTTGTGACGCAAGGTACATGCACACTGCCAGCATCAAGCCATACGACACTGTTGTCGTCTTATTGGGATCCTGTGCATCTTGAAGGTAGGCCAAGAACTGGCTCAGCAAGCCTGGGATGGCAAACAGCAAGAGCGGTCTGATCGTTCGGAAAACGACGACGGGGATCAAATGACCCGAATTCACCTGGATAATGGTCCAGAAGAGGGAGATCTGCTTGGTTTGGTGGGTCCTGAACCGCATTAGGTTATGACGCCACTTGTCGTCTAAGATCGGCAAGGCCTGTTCAGTCTTGAGGAACTCTGGTATCTGGTTGGCAATATCATCCTGAGTAATGGTTCGCTTGACAGAAAGGGAGACGATCGGCTGGAAAAAATGAAAGACACAACGAGAAAAGATGTTGGCCTTGTCGTAGGCACTTGCTCCGCTCTTTTTTTGTACGTTTGTTGACAATCGGGGCCATGCCTCAACCACAAAGCCAAGGAGGAGCAGAGTAAAAACCCCGGCTGTAGCATTTAACTGAGCGTGAGTAGCAGTTGAAGAATCGCCGATCTGAACGATAGTGTTGATGCCAAGAGCCAGCGAGATGAGAGAGAGAACAAAGTAGGAAAAGATAAAATCTGAGGACCGTATCTCGTAGATGTGCTCGAAGTGGTTGAGAATAACGGCGGTAGTCTAGCGGTGGCAAATACACTTGTGAACATCATATCAGATCAACAAGATCAGAACCCATTCCTCAAGATCTCTACGTACCCACGCCATTCCAGTGCCAAAGTAACCAAGAACGGCAGAAGGAGAAGGAGTAGCACCGAGAGCATATTGCACGAAGATGTTTGTGAATGCCAGAGTGGCAGCAGCAGCCATGAATATCTGCGTGGGCCAGTAGATCCATTCAGTTCGGCCAAAGCCATGAGGCGTTTGAGCACGCAAGTGGATGATGCGAAGAAGGAACCCAACGATGGCCACGACAGAGAGTGTGCCCAATAGGACACTTGTTTTCAATGAGTGTTTAAAAACGAGTATTATTTTAGTATACGATGGAATATGCTGCATCCCGCATACATAAGAATAGAAAGCCAAGTCTAATGCCTTCAATGTGACTATGCGCACCTTTGCTCAAAGCAGAGAGTGAGATCAAACCGGTCTGGACTGGTCGGGCCCTGTCGAACAAGCATATGGTAGAGGATGTATTCAAGCATTACATGTCTGGAGAATGAACTGAGGCGGCCTAGGAGAGGCAAAGTCAAATTGAAAGTGACAAGAAACAACAGTCAAGATCACCTACCCATCCTTCGCCCTTGCCACAGAATGATGAAGAGTGGACCATATTCAAGAAAAGGTATGAGTGGGAGAGGTTTTCAGGTATCTGTGTCTGTGTCTGTGTCTGTGTGGATAGAGATGGCTGCTGGTGTGGGTCTCTTTTTGTCCTTTTCAGTGCTTTTCAGTGCCTTTCGTTGCTGTTTGGCTAACGGGATATCAAAAGCAGAAAACAGTGAAAGAGAGAAAAGAAGCAAAGGGAAGCGATGGGAAGGCTTTCTCCCTCCTTTTTAATGCTGATGGTTGTGGTTGCGTGCTTACACAGAGGAGACCAAACCCAAAGCAAATACCCTTCCGCAGCGGATTGTCTTTAAGCTTTTATTCTCTATTTTCCCATGACGCGGAATGAGCAAGTGAGTGAGGCTGTGGACCATAACGCCGCAACTCAACCAAGGCAAACCCCCCCCCCCCCTCAGCCAAACCGAACTCGGGAACTGCTAAGCACTTATTCCAAGGGGTGACAGGCATCCTCGCAAAGTGAGCAAGCACTCATGTCATATTGGCCCGCCGCAATTCAAAAAACACCATGTACATTCCTTACGCGAAAAAACGGGTGGCTTGTATCTTCCTCTTTTTTTAAGGTTTCTATCTTCCAAGGTTTTGTTGACTGACACCATTGACAATGAACCTGGGACGGATAAATTGTTTCTGACAGACTCGGTCGAGCATGGAGACTATTCATGCACATACTAGACAGTCGCCAAGCGCTGCAACTGTTCATAGAAATCCTCGGAATTGGGATGCCTGGAGCTGACCTCCAACGTCAAAGTGGTGACCGACAACTCTCGCTCTGAAAACGCGGCTGCGAGATCTTTGAAAAAGGTGGAACTGGCCATGCGCAACGCATCCCGGCATCGGATCCGTTGGATTACTTGTGTTCGCAGATTATTGGAAGCTTTCGCCTCGAAGGCCGGGTCGGATGCGATTCCGAACATCTTAAGGAATGAGGCTCGCCTTCGTCGGCCTGAGCTGCGTCAACCGCGATCATTTATCCTCATCTACCTTGGACTCCAAAGTCCTATGGTGGTAATCCTCGCTATGGCTATCCACAACACCCTGTCCAAGCCCGTCGAAAACGAAAATCTGGCAGCTTCTCATCAATGGAAAAATCTTTCAAAACATGACATGTTTCGCGCTAGGCGCAACTCAGAGAACACTGCTTGTCTGACAGCTTGCTTTGTCCAACAAGTACCTAACGGAGTTTGGTGGCCAATTTCGGATCAAAGAGGATTGTGCCGAACTTGACGGTCGATGGATCGAAACTCTGTAAATGTCAGAATGAATCCAAAGCATGTCCAGTTCTAGACTGCGCAGCTCGGCAAAGCACCACATCGACAAAACCTCCAGGATGTGCTTAGGTTCGATTACGCGAATAGAGTCCCTGTTTCTAGGTTCCAATACTCCAATATTGCGAAATACTTCAACCGCACTCCGATGTCCGTCATTGCTTGAAAGATCTTCATGTTCTCTTGTTTAACTTCTTATTTCTGCATGTTGAGCGACGTCAACGTGGGCATTAGAGAAAGAACAAACCCATGTAGGCAGAGGTCACACTAAAGTGTTCCAGGCGGAGGAAAGCCTTCCCAGAAGGAACTGCTTCGTGGCGATAGTATATCGATAAATTTCAGCCACGATAAACGTTTGAAGACTAGGGAAGAGACCACTGATCGGCAGGACACCCTCCTCTCCCCAAGAGTCAAGAGGGCCCATGTCAAGCAAGGTGAAGAAAGAGATGTGCCAAAGCGAGGTTGCTCTGGCTGGCCTTAAGAAATTTATATCAAGAAAAACGCAATGTCGAAGGACGCCGAATGAGCCAGAGCTGGAAAGGTCTCGAGAAACTGGGTAATCTCCTCGTATTCACTACACATGCCCTCGGCGTTGCTCCCTTCATTATGTGTGATGATATTTAGTTCGCGTATGTGTAAAGTATGCCGTGCAAGATCGACCAGGAGTGGGTTGGGAATATATAAGACCTAGTTCTCGAAACACCAGCATTAGTGTGTCTAGACTCTTGGCTCTGAAGATGAAATCCTTGAAAGCTGAAGGCAGGTTCCTGATTTGAAGCACTTCATATCCAGCGCTAGTCAGACTTTGTGTTGAGTTTGATGTCCTTCACTCTGATACAGTACTGTCGTACTTTCGACTGCAGACTTCGGAGCTCGGTATTGTCCTTTTCCATGTTAATGTCCATGGATAGTTCAGCACTGTAAATTCGAGGTCTAAACTCCTGTAGGAAATCTTTATTTCTCGCTTGGAGGAATTTTGTCTCTGATAGAGTCAATATCGCAGTGCGAATTGGAAAATAAGACCAAGATTGTACAGTGACCTCTCGGGAGCACACTGAACAGTGCTCTGCAACAGTGCTCTGCAACAGTTCTGGAATACCATGAGCAAAAACATCCAAAATCGAAAGAGTGTAAAACTGAGGTTCTCGTTGACATGTCGTCGAGAATATCTAGCAGTTGGGTGCAAACAAGAAGTAAAGAAGCGGCGATATTCAGCACAAAACAGTCCAACATCCAATGCGATACATGTATGCGACATTTTTCATGCCCCAATCTTACTTTCAGTGCAGAAATCTCAGATGGATGCCAGGTTGTTCAGGTTCCAGCAAGTTAAATCATCAGCGGTCTATGGGACTGTATCTTCCTAGGTTCACTTTGAAGTCGATAACCAGTTGCCTAGGCACCGGTAAACCCCGCTTCCACTCTTTTCCGGCGTACATGAAGTCAATGTATGCCCGCGATAGTGACAAAAATGACGTCACGGGTGCCTTCGCTTCAAGGCGATTTGGCGGGGAGATATTTTTGCCCCCAAAAATCGAGCCAATGAAGGCCTACGGAGCGGGGAACAGGTTCTGTGTTATCAGAGAGGTGCAAGATTTCCCCATCCCATTCATCCTCTTCATTCACTCACTCCCCACTTCTTCCCTTTCCCCTCTCCCCTCTCTCTCCTTTCATTAACATCTATCCACTAATGGCTTCTTGGGCATCGCAGATGGGGCAAAAGATCGGGCAAAAGGTTTCCAGCCCCGAGTTCAGACAGTACCTCATGAGGTAGAAAGCTCGGCATCATTTATGACGGAGGATTCATTGTCCATTTTGTTGGGTCAAGCCTACAGCACGACAAATGGGCTTTTTGTACAAACAAAAAGGACGAACACACACTCATCACTCTTGTATTATCTCTATTTCGTTAACTCTCTGTGTAGCACTGTAAGTGATTACAATCTCATCGACAACGGCATTCAGCGTCGAAAATCGGATCACCTCGGAAAATGAGAGGACAAGGAGGACAAGGAGGACCAGGATGCATTGTGCGCGCTTTTGTTGTGTTGTCAATTACATCATTGCGCAGGATAGACATCCATGGGTGAACCACCATCTCAACGAGTGGGCGATACCGGGACCATGGACCGAGCAATTTTTTCTTATCGCACCCATCGATGAAAAATCTCACGCTGCTTGGACTGTGCTCATAATCGTCACATCAATCGCGAACTCTGAGTCAAGGACAGGAAGCTTTTTTTGATTTTCATGGATATCTTGAAATGGACACTGGATAACGGCCAATCGGTATAATATCGTGTTCAGTGCTCTGCGATGGTGTTAACCTTTCTTCGTTCCCGTGCCCTTGCCAATGTCCGTGTCGAACCCATAGCATTTCTGGGGTCCCGGTAAGTGTTCAAGCAAACGACAGGCATCCATTCACGATAGACAGGGACGCCGTAGTTCTAACATGGCCTATTTCTATTCTGGGTAATGCCTTTTGTAGTCGCCAACTGGGGTCTGCCTCTGGCCGCTATTGCTGACTTTAAGAAGGACCCCGAGCTGATCTCGGGCAAGATGACTGCTGCCTTGTCTGTGTATTCGCTCCTGTTCATGCGCTTCGCCTGGATGGTCCAGCCCCGCAACTACCTTCTCTTTGCATGCCACTTCACCAACGAAGGTGCTCAGCTGACCCAGGCATACCGTTTCCTCCAGCACCACCAGTACGTTACGTGATCAAATTACGTGGACAAGCGATTGATTTGCGGTTGATGTCGATGGAAAGGGGTACTCATTTTTCAATACCTGTTTCTTTATGGTAGCTTTGGTGGTGATAAGACTAAGCAGCTTGTCCAGGAGAAAGTCCCTCAGGAGAACCTTAAGGTCGCATTGGATCCCAAGGCTTAAGGATACCTCTGTAATTAATTGAACACCGAGGAGAACACTAGATCAACACTAAAATAAACAGCAAAAACGCCCTAGATCGGCTTGCGAGTGACGGTGGATGGCAAGCGCAGGCATGCATGTCAGTAACAGCTTCATCAAATCAAAAGACAGGCAAGGTTCGTCTAGACGTGGTCTTTGTAGGATTTAGTCGCCCATTGCATCTATTCGACTCCTTCCTTCGCTTTGACGGGAGCAAAAGTTCGATTGGACAATGTCCTATGCCTTGCAGGAAAATCAAATGCGGGAACCCTATGCGAACAAAAAGATATCCGCAGGATTGCTTTTTCTCTGTTTTTGTTCACCTCCTGGCTCATTGAACCCACACGCCTCCTTGGAATTAGCCACGACGGGAAAAATCCATGTGTTTTCCTTCCTTTCTTCATTCGCGATCATAATCGTGGCTCTTTCTCCTGAATTTCTGCATTCTCTCCTACTCCTAACATACCCCCAATTGGGTTAATGGCCCTTCTTTGCACCTTCTTTTGCTGCAATTTGGAATCGGATATAGAGGTAGGACAAACAATAAGAGGTAGCAACGCGAGTCTCGTTGAGGACGAAATGCAGAACTCGCACTACGCACTACATCGACATTGTGAGTATGCTTGAAACTTTCGGATGGTTTCTCCAAAGAAGTATTGATCACTGTGAACAGAGTGGATACAAGCTTGGAAATGCCAGGTTTGGAGAGCATGGAATTAAGTCCCCTCTAATTGTTTTTGGGCACATATGAAGCAAAGTGCTATGCATAGAAACAAACAGAATGCACGAGAAAGAGCTTTCTTTTTTTGGGTTGAGCCAAGTGGTACTGTTTCTACATTTGAATTCGTTCATTCAGTCCCTTTTTTTTTTTTTTTTCCTTCATTCATTTCTCCACTCCATTCCATCGCTATATTGCTCTACATTTTTTTTGTCTATAGCTTCCCACTCACGCCTGTACATTCTCCACTCTCCTCCATACTGCCCCTCACCTTGGGTTCGCACTCTCTTTCTTTCTTTTGCACGACCAACCTTTCCCTGTACGACTGACATGCTTCCTTGAACGCTTGCTCTCACTCTCAACCACGCCACTCAGCCCAAAAGCGAGGTAACTCATTTGCCACCAATTTTTTTCCGCCCATCTCGCATCCTGGAACCTGACCAGCCCCACACCAGGCACGCTTTAATGTTCGTGGGATTATGATCTATCCATCCATATCAACCCGCTACATTCCATCACACGTTCCTGTCAGCATCTACAGAGAACAAAACTGCGTTTCGAACAACAAACTTTTCACTGTGTCCTGGCATTTGCAGGTCCGACTTTACACACCCACTCTTTTGCGTACCTGAACCAGTGTTGCTGGGGACTGGGCTGAAGAGACTCAATACGCTGGACTGGACTGGACTGGACTGGACACTGGACTTGGTGGAGAACAGACACGCTTTGCTCGCTCATCTGTCTTTGGTCAGATTGGTGCTCTCATTTCACCCACCTGTCCATCTCGAACATTTAAAAAAAACCGGTGCTCATCATCATCTCTCTCATCCCTTTTTTTTTTATTTGCTCACATCTGTACCATTGTCATTCCTCTTTGTTTCTCCTCATCTCCACACTAATCCTTTGTCATCAGACAGACACACATATAATTCAACACAAAAAAAAGAGAGCTTCCCTATAGCATAGTCCCTTGCAGGTGGCACAGACAATCGGGCACCCCATCAAAGACACCATTCCATCCCGTTCCTGAATTCTCATTCAGCCTCATCTGCAAACAAAGAATTACTTTATCTTTGGGTTACACCTTCCCCTTGCCCTTCTTCCCCTCTTTACCCCTCCATCTTTACACCTCCCACCATATGTCCCAGGTCAGAACCAACCGCATCTCCCTCCAGGCGCCAGGGACACCCCGATCCCATTCCTCGTCCTCACTCGCCTCTTCCACCAACACATCTCGACCCCGCCGCATTATCGTGAACTTGCCCAAGGCTGCCGTGACAGCTGCCGCCTTTGTGTCGCCAACAACAGGCGAGTCCACCCTGACGGAACAATTGGTCAGCCAGGAGCGTGCGCGGTACACCATGCTTGTCTCCAAGAACACAACCTCCGAGGTATTATTCGTTATTATTATTATTTTTTCGTCAACTTGTTCTCGAAATAGTTGCATTGGTGGAAACGTTGTTTTTCCTCCCGAGCTGGAAATCATGAGAGACGGAGCTGAGAGTTTCATTCTTCCAACTATGTGTGTGTGTTTTGTTTTTGTTTTTCTTTTTCGTATTAAGGTGGTCGAATCAATTGGGCGCAAAAAAATATACCGTGGAATGATCCCGTTCCTTTTCTAACTGAAAAATAACAACTATATGAATAGTCCCTGATGAAGATGCCCAATGTCGCCACGAAGCCAGTGTCCATCGAAGACGAAGTAAGCTCACCCACCGGTGCGGTCAAGCTCCCGGTGGGTGCTCCTGCTCGTCTGTCCAACATGAAGCTGACTGTCGAGGACACTCCTATGACACCTACGCCTACCGCATTCCCTGCAGGATCGCCCTATCAGCTTCAGGTAAGCAAACTTCGATCATGAAAGCAAAAGCAAAACAAAAAGGACAGAGGATTCCGTTCATTTGCTCAGCATTCCGGGAATATCGCCATGTGCGCATCGCATTGCAGCACCAAAAAAAAAAAAAAAAAAAGGCTGTGGCTGTGTTATCTTTGTGTTTTTTTCTAACGTCGGACACAAAGAGCATGGTTGAACATTCTCTGTCCTGCACATGCTTCAACAGTGCAAGGTCAAAGAAGGGAAAAAAAAGGGGTGCAAAGGTTGATAACAATCAGCCTTTTCAACGATTGTGTATGTGTGTGTGGGTGTGTTTTGCAGTGGATGGTGACGAGCAGAAGGGAGGAAAGGGAAAGTGAAGCGAAGGGAAGAGAAGGGAAGGCAAAAAGGAAACCGAAAGTGTGTACATGTGTTTCGTTTGTTCGTTCGTTCGTTCGTTCGTTCGTTCGTTTCTAGAGAATGGCAGCACGCAGAAGGAAAAAGGAGGCATGAAGAAGGGCAGAAAAGAAGCTGCTTTGCCATCATCCAAAGCATATCATCAATGCAATTATCAGTGGTGAGTGAGGTGCATGGCATGAAATGTCGAGGAAAAATAGAACTAAGGGGGGAACAGGCCTGTCACTCAGAGTACATCGATGCCTTTCCCATTTGACAATTGGTGAGATGATGAGGGCAACTTTGTTGTTTGCTTGCACCATGTGTCGCTGTGTGCGTGCGTGTGTACACATCTACCCTATGGAGTGTGTGTGTTGTGTGTATGCATGGCTACTATCCATCCGATCCAATCCAAGGGACCAAAACACCATCAAGCAATCCTATCGATGAACCCCGCCACATCTCTCTATCCTTTCTCTCATTTTGGAGACAAACACAGCAGTAAAGTCATCCATAGAGGAGCAAACAAAAAAAAAATAGGCACGAGTTGAGAGAGAGAGAGAGAGAGAGAGAGAGAGTGCTATCCAGACCAGCTTCCATTCCCCACCAGGTGGAAGGAAATGTCTATCAAGAAGAACAGAGAGACAGACAGGGCAGAAGCAGAGCAGACACCACTACTCTTTCTCACTCATGCCTCGTAGTGTGAAGCAACTCGTGGGGGACAAATGAGCCTAAAACGGAGATTCAAGCAAACGGATGGGTTGGTTGGTTGGTTGGCTGCACGCAAACACACAACACGCATGCACGAATGCACAAACACACAACGGGAACACAAAAAAAAAGAGTTTCTCTCTAGTCCTATCAGCATTAACCGGTGAACAAAAAAAAAGGCGTGCCAATGGCTGGCTATGCGGGCCATGCGGGTCCATTGTTGGAAGGAATTTGGGACGGACAAAGGGACGAACAAGTCGAAAAACGTCGAAGAACAGATAGGGAACAGAAAAAAAAAAAAAAGGAAAGAGCAAGGAGACACAAAGGAAACGAGAAACAAAGAACGCAGTTGCCGTGATTTGCCATGATTATGGCCACAAAGGATGTGGCTGTCGATATGGACGGTCGATGAGGATGGGGATGGCGATGGCGATGGCGATGGGGATGAAGAAGGGGGATGGAGGGAAGGACGGATGGCCAGTGAGGTGTAACTTGTGTGAACTACAGAAGGAGTAAGAGAAGGGAAGAGAAGGACACAGTTTACTGACTTTTTCTACTTGTTTCGAACTGTTCTTTTATTTTTTCTCGTTGCAGCGTCCCACCTTTGACCGCAAACGATCCAACCATCTCAGTGGCATCAGTGGCATCCATGTCGAAGGTAAGCGCTTGCTTTTATTTTATTATCTATAGCTTCACAAAGCTGTGACGGGGAGACGAGTGTGTGTGGTTGTCGCGAGTTAAAGGACAACAAATCGGCACCACGCACACAAACACACAGAAGAGCGAGTGTGTGAGAGAACATCACACAACACATGGTTCACCAGGCCACCTTCCCTTCCGTCCTTCGTTGTCCTACCCTCGAAATACTCGAATACTCGAATACAATGACGAAAACATCGACCTGCTTTTTGTTCCATCTATCTCCATGTCTCCTCCGTCCCTCCGTCCCTCTCCCTCCTCCCTCCATGTCTATCCTCATTATGTCCTGTGGATGGATGGATGGATGTGGCAAATACACAACGAGTTTTTTTTTCTATTGTGCAGTGCATCGAACATCGTGCATCGTGTATATTGTGTACTGTGCGATGTCTACTCTTTTTTTTTATTCGTCCCATCCCGCCGTCCCTCCCTCGAGATGGCTTATTAGCCCAGTCCACTCTACTCGACCATGCCCATTCTCCCCAGCTCTCTTCTTCCCTGTCCTTTGTTCGTCTTTGTTTTCATTTTCACCACCTGTTTCGTTCTTTCTTTTACTTCTCTTTCCCTCTTCTTCTTCTTCTTCACTCCACATCCCTATTTACCCTCTCTCACACACGCTCTCTCTCATCTCCTTTTGTGTCCCCCACTCGACCATCCAAAGAGACAGAGAATACCCATCCCATCCGTTCTATTGTCCCCCATACCCCAGTCCATTTTCCGTGCTTCCTCGCAAACACAACACAACAACCAGACTACCTTGTGTTTATACCCCTCCATCCCCACACACACTCTCTCTCTCCTTCATCTTTTTGTTTCGTGTATTTGCCAAGCCCAGACATCCTTTTCTCTTTCTTCTTTCTTTCTTTCTTCCTTCCTTCTTTGCCACTTTGTTGTTCCCGCATCGACCCACCTTTGCAGCGGTCGCATTTGTTATCGCTTTCCCTCGGTCCCCCTTGCTTTGCTTTGGCAAGCACATACATAACAACATAATCCACACACAATCACATATACCCTTCGATCCCTCTTGTATGGGAATACAGACAACCCGTCTCTCTGGCCATCCGTTGAAAGGAACTCGTCCATAACACCCTTTTTTTTTTCCCTACTCAAACACCTACAACTACTTTCGCTCGCCCTGCAGATCAGGATAAAGAAGACAGCAACATGAGCACCAGCAAGAGAAGCAGCATGAATCCCCTGGCGGCCTCCTTCACACCCTCGTTCGCCAAGCCAAACATTGCCGACTGTGCAGCCTCAGACCACGGCGGTGAGGGAAGCAATCGCGCCTCAAGACGCAGCACAATGGACTCACGGGTAAGTCACAGTAGCAAATCGCGCAACGATGTGGATTTTGGGGGAAACTGAATTTTTTTTTTCCTGAGGGAACCTCTCTGCTTAAAAAAAAAAAAAAAAAAAAGCTTCTTTGTGTGCGTGTGGCGGTGAGTGCGGTAACGTAACATCAAAAAAAAGATAACAAAAAAAAAAAGAGATGAATCATGTGCAATAGGGAAATATACTGCGAGTAGAGAGAGGTGTCTTTTTAGCTCATGAGAACAACAGTAACCCAACAAACACTAACCTTGTTGGATGGTACACAAACATAGGACGCAATGATTGCGGGTCTCGGCATCTCGTCCCCCACCTCTGACGTGCCCCGCCACGGCCTCACCGTCAACACCAAGGTCATGTCGCCCTCCTCCATGATGCGCCAGGACCGCTCTGCCTTCGCCGTCGACTCGCCCGTCATGTCCACCACAACTGACTTCAACCCAGAAGAGTTCCGGATCAACCTCATGCGCCAGATCTCTGACAAGCTCGAAACAAACCTTGACCGCCACTTCTCTCAGCTGGTCTCAGCCACTGCCCTGCCCCTCTCTCCCGCCACCTCGGACAAAGAATCCGGTCTCTCAGAAGAAGGAACCGTGGTCCAGTTGAAAAAGATGTTGCGTAACACGACAGCAGAGCTTGAGCGCATCAAGGGCAAGAATCAAGAGCTGCGCGAAACAAACCACAAGCTCGAACTTCAGCAACTCGAGTCCACCCACCAAATCTCACGCCTTCAGGACTTTGAACTCAATAACCAGTTCCTGCTCTCACGTGTCAAGGAACTCGAGTCTTGTGCGTCCTCGATCGACTCGATGGAGACTTCGTCCATGAATGGCCACCGCAATCATCACTCCACCAACAGCAACAGCCAACACATCCAGCATCTGATGCGCGATGTCGCTGCGCTGACTTCAGAGCGCGATGCTCTCAAGATTCGCACATGGGAGCTCGAGAAGAAGCCATATACCCAACAACATCAACAGCGTCCCGCTCATTTCATTGATCTCGAGAACGAGCGCAACCGTCTGGTCGAAGAGCTGGGCGCCAAGACTGTGGCCATGGAGGAGCTCTGGAACAAGAACGAGGCTCTGATGGTCCGTGCCAAGGAGTACGAGAAACGTGTTTGGGAGCTGGAGGGCCAGTGCTCAGCTTTGGAGGACCAGTGTGCCGCCCTTCCCCAGCTCCGTGCTGATCTTGTCGAGATGGAGGCCCGCGCTGTCGCTGCCGATGCACTGGTGGAGAAGATGCAGGATATGGAGGGTCAAGTGAATCTGATCAAGTCTCTGCAGGACCGTATCCAGGAGCTCGAAACCACCAACGCCGAGCTGGACCACGCCAACTGGGACCTGTCGGAGCGTCTCAACATTGCCAACAACCAGCATGCATTGCTGACTAAGGAGTTCGAGTCTTTCCGTTCCAAGGACAAGGATGACCGCCGTCTTGAGTTCTTGGTGACCCGCAACCGTGAACTGGAAACACTACTTCAGGAACAGGCCAAGATCAGCCCCGACTACAAGGAGGAGTACGAGCGTGTGTCGGGCGAGTTTGAAAAGGTCAAACTGCGCCTGCCTCAGCTTGAGGGCCAGGCCAAACAGGTCGCGCTCCTTCGCTCCAAGACATTGCAGCTTGAGAAGCAGATCAAGACTATGGAGGAGCTGGAGCCCCGTCTCGAGGAGATACAGCAGATGCACGAGCGCAACTTATTTCTGGAGTCTGAATTGGGAGAACTGGAGCAGTTGCGTGCTCGCGAGATGGAGCTTGAAGGCGAACTCGAGGAGGCCAAGTCCCGCCTTGTGCAGCTCGAAAGCAGCAAAACTCGCATGGCTTCGTTTTCTGGACTGAAGCAGCCCATTGGCCGCTCCAGAGCAGGATCAGTTGCCCAACACAACCCCATGATGTTCCAAGAGGGCGATGAAGTTGCAGAGCTCGGCATCCGCACAGGATCGCCTGTTCAGGTGAACCGCCGCACCTCCCAGTCTGTTGGCTCGGACTACACACCCATGTCGCCCAAGCGTGAGGGTGGTGCTTCGGCATGGCCCTCAGGTCGCAGCAGCATGAGCATGGCGACCAACCGCATGAGTACCAGCAGCAACACCAGTTCGAGCACCGTGCTGACCAGCAACGGCCGCTTGGGCCTTTCGGTCCCCGGCAGCCCTTCGAGCGAGGGCGAGGAAAAGATGAAGCAGGAGCCACTCAACGATGACTTGACCACCGAGCCTGAATCCTTTGTCGAGGTGGCCAACAACGTCCTCATTGCTCAGGAAGCCCACTAAAAAAAAAAAAAAAAAAAAAAAAAGCTGTCCAAGTCATCACTTTGCCTAATATCTCGCGTTTCTCATTCCTTTCTTTTGTTTGTTTGATTTTCTGTAGTTGTAGTCCAACCCCTTCGTCCACCCTTTTGCCCCATATTTATATCTGCTTTTTTTGTTTGTTTATCTCCCACGCCCCACCTCCCTCCCACTGTACTCTTGTTCCGTATCCCATCCCATCCCTCCCCAAAAAACGCAACCGACACGTAAAAATAAATGCGATAAATACAAATACATCAATAGAGCTAGTCTAGAAACTACAAAACTGCAGAAAGGTGCTTGGCACCGATCCAGGGCCGTTGCGGGTTCACGTTGTTCACTTCAAACAGAACCCGAGAACCAATCTTGAGATTGCGGGCGGCAAGGCCTGTCATCACCTCCATAGGATCAGGGATCTTGTCGCCACCTTCCTCCTCCAAAGTCAGGTCGCCCAAAGTGACTACAGGCGGACCTGTTGCGTCGTTCATGTACTTGACAACACACTGGAAGCCCAGCTGGCTCGAGATGACGTTATATCCGTCCGCAGTCGGGTTCATGATCACGCCCTCAAACACATTCGAGATCCCGCAGGCCTGTCGACGGCGCAACATCTCAAACAGCCAAAACTTGACAGAACGCGCCTCGAGCATACCCAAAAGACGTTCACGGTCACGAATCGTGCTCGTGAGTGGGACCAGGGTTTCCAGATCAAATACTCTTGCCACAGGATCCTTCAAGTCGCCTTCTCCCAAGAGTGCCGCCTTCATTTGCCAGTGGGATACCATATCCGAGTACCGGCGGAGCGGCGACGTGACCTTGCAGTACCCGCCTTTGATGCCCATCGACCAATGGCCCTCAGGAACCACCGAGATCTGAGCACCCTTGATGTAGGGCCGCAGAGGGAGCATATCTACCATTTCGACCATGCCGGTCCGGGGGTTGCTCTTGTTCCTGATCGTCTCCTCGAAAAGACCCCGGTACTTCTCATCAGGGCTGGGCTGATTCCGGTACATCATGGGCAGTCCACGTTCGCCGCTGAAAAGGGCCGCCACCTGTCCAGCCAGAACCATGTACTCTGCCACCATCATGCGTGCAGGCGACGCAAATCCAGGGTCCAATCGGCACGAGATCTGAGGCTCTTGCCACTGGTGCTGGTAGTCGATCGGGCGTTGCCACTGTGACTCGGCCACAGCGGGCAGAGGATAGGGTGTGATCTCGATGGCCGGGCGGCCGAGCGAGAAATTGAAGGCGCCGTTGTGGAGGCGACGGTCCATGTGCTGCTGAGAGACTTTTTGCATCTGTTGAAGTTCCTGGATTAATACAGTATCTTCGGATGACACGGATCCCTTGGTGTCTCTGTAGTAGGTGCGCTTGGGTGCCTTGCTTCCCTGGTTAGCCTCATCTATAGGACTGACCATCATCGAGTTTCGAACGCGATCACCTTCTTCCCTGCCACCATGGACACGGTCCCAGGATAACACGTCGTCGACATCATCATAGTTAAGTGTGATGACTTTGCGGACAATCCCCGGGCGGACCTTGTACTCGAGAATGTCGCCTGTTGCGTTCTCCAAGCGCGCCGAGAATGTCATGACCTTCTTGGGCCTGCCGTCGTTCTTCAAGCTCAGAGCGTCCTCTGTCAGTTCGCGAGGAAGCATAGGCCAGGTCCGTTCAGGCAAGTAGGCCGTCTGGATTCGCTCCGCAGCCAAGAGTGACATTTCGTGAAGTGGTGGCAAGATAGCAGTTGGGTCGGCAACATGGACGTGGATCCAGGTGGAGGGTTGTGGGGTCAGAGTGGTGACAGGCACAGGCTCGATGCAGAAGGCATCATCCAATTCTGAGGCTGATGGGTCGTCAATGGCGTAGACAGCTTGGTCTCCAAAGTCGTGGCGGATGCTGTCGCAAGGGTCCACCTTGTACATCTCGGTGGCACTTTGCAAAACCAGAGGACTCCTTGCACTGACATTAGCTTTGGATCCTTCCGACCTGGTGACTTGTTTGTTCTTGATGGCTTCCAGATCGCGGTCGAAATCCATCTTGAGAGAATCGGGGTTCAACTGCCGGATCCTGTCCAGAATCGCTTGCTCTTGGAGTCCATCGCTCGTGAAGGTAATGGCTGAGCGGTTGATCTCCATGTTATACCATTTTGGCCAGACACCAATCTCGTTCAAAAAGTCAAAGGCCGTTTTCGGATCAATGTCGTCGTATGCCTCCAAAGGTCGCAGGAGCTTGGGCAAGTATGTCAGGTGTGGGGTCATGAACAGGGCATCGTATCCGCTGAAAGCCGTCTGTCGCACAAACTCAATAATTGTCTGATCTGATAGCGTAAACTGCACTTCCTTCCAGAAACTCTTATCACCGCCACGTGAGCTGTGAACAAGCTTTTTGGCCTTTTCCACGAACTGCACCATCCTCTTGTCATTCGTGCGCAGCCAGCTCACGACAGTCTCAACCAGCAGCACATCCTTGGGCGCCCGCATCGTGAATTCTCCAGTCCAGCGAACGGCAGTTGATGGAATAAACTTGGTCAAGTTAATGTCCTGGGTGAGATACATATGTGTCGCATAAAGTTCCTGCAGAGTCACAGGTGCTGCGTCAGATCCCTCCTTGCTGAAAACAAACTTGGCAGCATCGGGGGTCGTGAATGAGGTCTGCTTGCGCTGGTTCCAGAATTGGTCATAGACTGTGTTGAATTTGGTGTAGAACATGCCCATGAGGGTTGTAGCCTCATCTGCAAAGACAACGGCGGCCTTGCCTGCTCCTGCAGGCGGGGCCTGCGCGTTGGTTTGCACGTCCCAGTGGCCAATTTGTCGAACAATCTTATCCATAAAAACGTATCCTGGGATGCGAAAGACAACATCCGCCGTCCTGTGTGGGAAGAGCTGATCACCTTGACCAACACTGCTCGATTGGAGTCGTCCTTCTGATTGGTCAAAGTCCTGGACATAGATCGCATGGATGGGCTTCCCTTGCCTGGAGTGCAGGTATGTGTCGTTAGTTTGAGGTTCTCTTCAAAGGTGAAAACTCCAAGTGCGTAATTTCTGTCGTCCTACCTTCGAATTTCGACAAAGTCTCCTGGATGAACTTCGCGGTCTTGAGTGCTACCGGGCGCAAAAAGTTCACTGATATCGCCTGCGACGACTGGCTTCTTGTACGTGGTGGGCGATGCATCCGGGTTTTTCTTCATGGCTAGTGTCATTAGACTCTTCTCGCGCTCGACTTTACGGGCGTTTCTTTCCGAGATGTATCGGGCAGTTGCCAAGGCCTTATTGCGTTCCTCCATAAACGTCTGTGAAGGTGTCAGCTGGGGACGATCCCGAGCATGTGATAATCCCGAGGAATGGCCGTTGCGATAGGTGCCATGGCTGGAAGATCGAGGTGGGTATTCTTGCCGGTGGTTGCCTGAAGATCGCTCATAGGAGGATCTGGGTCTACTTGAGAACGAACTTTCCCGATCAAACAGTTTTTTGTTCTGGTTAGGTTTGTCGTGGCTCAGGTAGGAGCAGTCAGATTTAACGTTCTTGGAGGCTATGGTAGTGGATTTAAAGGTTCGTGTGGATGCGTGGAGAGAGTGTCTACAAATTTTGGTGTGAGAGGCGAAAGGAGCGCCCTTGACGGAAGATAAGCGGAGCATACTTTCTTGAGGTGCACCGCTTTGCTATATGTTTTGTTCCTGAAAGGAAACAAGTCCAAAGTAATTGAGCAAGCGGATGAAGGCGAATGCTTGAGGGTCCGAAGGAATGTTTCGAACAGAAATGGGAGAGCAAGAATGAAAGGAAGGGCATGGCCTTCAAAAAGGGAATAAAAGCAAGAGCGTAAACAATTTAGAGCAGTCACGAACGCCACTAATTTGTTCTCCAATTCAAATTTCTCATACCCATCGCACTTGTTCAACGTTTGACAGCCGAGTTCGTTGTATCTCCTTATCTTTAATGGCGCATGGGTCTAGATCTTATGTGGTACCCAGTCGGAAAAATAATCCATCCGGTACTTGATTAATGGTGGGCGGGTTCCTAGCGAAAGCAAGAAAAGAAAGCGTCAGTCAAAAAATCAAGGTAACGTTGTCCAACGGCAAAAGTCACTGAGAACATACTGCGATGTCGGGGTGAATATTGCGCTCGAACTTGGTGCCGCCGGGAGCAGTGGGGTCTATACAACAGAAAATAAGCAACCATGAATACAACTAGCCCAGAGCTCCATGTAACATCTCGTCCTGTTGTCCATTGCTCGATCCTGTATGCAGCTTCAGGCTAAGCTATCCATGAACGCAATTCCGTGCCTGTGTGTGCGAGTCACTCTATCGCGTCTCTTTGTCTTCCCTGTCGCACAACACAGCTAATAAAACCTATCAACATACACAGGTATGGATCGGGGTGTCTCAATTCGACCAACTGGCGTTCGGTTTCCTTCACAATGCTGGCAATCTGGCGAGGGTGGCGAACGTTCTTGTTAGCGTCGAATTGGATGCGGAGTTCAACGGCCTTGTGGCGGAACAGATTGGTGTCGATGTACCAGTCCTGGGCAGTCCTGAGCGATCGCCTGTATAGTGATTGAATCAGGCGGCGATGGGCGATCTGTGCTTCGGACATTGTGGTGAGTGTGGTGAATGGTGGATGAGCAAGGCCATTCAATAAAAAAATGGTACAATGACGTCACACTCATTCTTCTCGGCTGGGGCACGCTGGATGGATGGCATTTATTTATTTTCTGTTGAGGGGTGGAAGGTAAATAGGCCTTGGTATGTGAAGGATGGGACACGACCCATACACAAAATGGGAGAAACGAGAGAAAGGGGGAAGGGGGTGGGCAAAGATCGCAGAGGTGGATCGAGCCACATACATCGACGCATAAGTTGAGTTTGAGTGGGCTGCAAAAGGGCGATCCTTCATCCCCACTTTCACACACAAGCGAGAGAAGGGAGGCGAGGACAGAGCGAGAACAGAGTTTTTTTGCAAAAGGGCTCATTGCGTCCCCCCTCTTTTTTGGCTTTTGTCTCTTGTGCTCCCAGCTGCGAACGAATGGGCCATGGCCAACAGTGCTCGCCGTCAGCCTTTGCTTGGCTTGTTGGCATGCCCTTTTCCATCCATCGAACACGCTATCCATGCTGATTTGTCTGGACACTTTCTTTGAACCTGGCTCGTTCATGTTCCTGCTGTCCGCTTGAAGAGAGAGAGAGAGAGAGTGAGTGAGAGAGAGTGAGTGAGTGAGAGAGAGTGAGAGAGAGAGAGAGAGAGAGAGAGAGAGAGAG
>KN042425.1:95314-110055 GCA_000739165.1 Podila verticillata NRRL 6337
GAGAGAGAGAGAGAGAGAGAGAGAGAGAGAAAGAGGAGAGAGGAGAGAAAGACAGAGAGGAGAGAGAAAGAGGTTAGAGAGGAGAGGGAGGAGAGAGACAAGAAAGAGAGAGAGAAAGAAAGAGTACTTTGACCTCGCTTTCTCTGTCTCGCCATCACTTTCTTGCTTCTTTGCACATCTCCAGATTCCTTCATTACTTTAATCCCTGTCCCTCATCCCTCATCCCTCCTCTCTCTTTGTCCAACACTGCCCTGCATCGCCTCCCCATTTTGCAAAGAGAAACGAGATTGGAATCTACAATACGACATCGTACCTTCCTGTTGGCTCACACCAAACTCCTACCCAAATGTGCTGAACCTGGAGCCCCATCATTCTTTATTCTGCTTGGACCTCATTTTCACTTGGTTATCTTTTTTTTTCTTCATTGGATCCCATCTCGACTCGACCATCCAAATCGACTCGCATCACCTTTGACACACTCACATACTCGCTTGCTCGCACACACTCACGCAAGCAAGGTCAAAAAAAGGATACCGTCCTCTTTTTGCTGCTCGTACCCTTACTCCTGTGCCCACCCCCTTCCTTGCCCGGCCCACCCCCTGTCTGCCTCCACTTCTGCTTGTTCTCTGTCATTCGGCCCACTTTGGCGTACTAGTCCAGGGTCGCCGCCATGCAGGTAATTGTTCGACCCGATTCAATCAGATCTGTCCCTTTTGAATGACAAATTGAACAAAATCGAAAAAATAGTGCCATTTTTTCTAAATCGCCTTGGCTCATCTCTTATTTCACTCTCATCTTTTTGTCTGTGTGCACAGAACCCATCCATCCCTCAACAGAATCCAATCTTGTTTTCAGACCCAACCCACCAAGACATGACATCGGTCGACGCCCTACAAAAGATGCCCGTCATGATGCGACCAGGCCCAGGATTCGTACAGGTGCGCCCTCAGCGCCCACCATCGGCGCAACCACAGCAAATCCAACAACTCCAGCTTCAGCATCAATTGCATCAGCAACAGATCCAGGCTCAGCAGGCTCAACAGGTTCAGCAGGTCCAACAGGCCCAACAACAGGTTCAACAGCAACAGCTCCAACAAGTGCCCGCCCAAGTCATTCAATCCATGCAGCCCTTGACTACCATGCAAGGAATGCCAATACCTATTCCTGTAGGTGGGATCCATAGCCCCCTGGCTGTCCCCTCACAGACGACTCCCGTCTTTCAACCTGGCCAGGTTGCTCCGATGCAGCTTCAATACAACCAGCAACAGCAACTACAGCTCCGACAGCACTTGCAGCAGCAGCAGCTCCAACAGCAACAGCTGCAACAGCAACAGTTACAGCAGCAACAGATTCAACAGCAGCAGCAACAACAACAGCAACTGCAACAACAACAGCAACTGCAACAACAGGCTCAGCAGCAGCAACAGGCTCAGCAGCAACATATTCAACAACATTTGCAGCAGCACGTTCAGCAGCAACAGATTCAACAGCAGCAGCAGCAAATACAGCAACAGCAGCAACAGCAGCAACAACAGCAGCAGCAACAACAACAACAGCAGCAGCAGCAGCAGCAACAACAACAACAACAGCAACAGCAGCAGCAGCAGCAGCAACAGCAGCAACAACAGATTCAACTGCAACATCAAGCTCAGCAACAAGCTCAGCAACAAGCTCAACTTCCACAGCAACATCTCCAGCAACTGCAGCAACAACAGCAACAACAGCAGCTGCTGCTGCAACAGCAACATCAGCACCAAACGCATCCACATCAGTTTTCTCCACATCCACCTAATATCCAGGCCCATATCGCTCACCCATCAGGACTCCAGATGGTTGCTCAAATGGCCCCAGGAGTTCCCCAGAGGTACTTTGACCATGTCCTAACCAAAAAGTTCTTTTCCTGCACCGAGGGGGGTTTGATTTTTAATTGGAATGTTCGGCAACATCACACAAACAAGCACTCTTTTCTTTCTCTCTGCCCCTTCTCTTTCTGTCGCTATCTCTTTCTGTCTATCTCTCTCTCTGTCTCTGTCTTTTTTTTCTGACCATGCACATGAGCCCCCGTGTCCTAACAAACACATTTCATTCTTTGTTGTATCCTAAAAAAAAAACCATCAAACAATAGCTCAAACGACATGGGCCAGCAAGATGACCGAGAATCCAGGGCACTCCTTCGGTTGCTTGAGTTCAGCCAGCAGCTTTCGCAGAATGCAGAGGTATCGTGTTGCACAATACCACTCCCATGCGGGAGTTGTTGTTTTTCTCTTTTCTTTTCTCAGGGGGATCATGCGTCTTGCATTGTATTGCTCCCATTGCTTTCCCACATGCACCGTTGAACGCAAACACGAACACGAACAAGAAGAGGAATAAGACAAGACAAAAAAATGACATTGACCTGCTGACTGACTGACCTCGCTCTCTCTTTCTCTCTCGTATTTTTGTGCTCTTTTTAATATTTCCCAAATTATCCACGGCTCTTTTATTTGTTCATGTCGCCCAGACTGAAACGCTGCCATATTGGACCGCATTTGTCGCACGGTTCTTTGCAACAGGAGGGAGGATGCGGTACAGGCTCGTCAACTCGACAACGAACGAGAGCAAGATCTTTGGTAAGGGTCCACCCTTGTCGATGCAAATCATTGTTTTGCACGTAAATATCTGACTAGGTGCCTTTTTTGTTTCTTTGTTTGTAGAGCTGCTTGCTGCATCACTGCCAAGATTCTATCATATCAACTGCGAGTCGGGAGTACAGGAGATGCAAATGGTGCTGGAGCGCACAGTTGGTCTACCGACATCCATGCCTTACTCTGTAGAATGCCCCAGTGTGTCACTAATTTCTAATTTCTCCAACGGGTCCAAGGTAACCAGCGCCTTTTTCCACCGTTGAAAGAAGTACTCTAATGCTTTGAGGCCGAAGCTGAAGCTAACGATATCCTTCCCCGCACTAGGTTGTGACAAAAGGCATGCTGAAGGTGACATTTAGCATGGATTATCGGTTTGAGTTGCTCGAGTTCTCTGCTTTGGAATACAAAGAGTACATCCCACGACCAATCGAGGAATCTTCAGACAGCCCGCTTATCGAGCCCAAGCAAGAGGGCAAAAAGAAGACCAGCGCAAAGAAGGCAGCCGCCGCAGCCGCAGCCGCAGCTGCCGCAGCTGCTAACCCGTCCAAGAAATCTGTCAATATACCCGAGAGCGTTGTGAATGACTTTGGAATCACCAGTATGGCCATGCGACATTTGGAGGTAAAGCCTGGGTGCTTCGAAGCGATATTTGTTGGTTCTCGTAGGTCAATGTCGCTCATACTGACCTTATACGTTCGTTCGTTTCGATGACTGCGAGTAGATTTCAGACGTCTGTTCAAAAATGAACGAGCTTATTCAGTACAGTGCGCAAAGCAAACGCGGAGCATCAGGTACGTATATTTACAAAAACACGTTTAGAAGGGAGTCATGACAGGAACGGCTACTTACATAGTTTTTCTTATCATGTAATGACCCTCTTTAGATGCTTTGGCTTCATATTCCCAGCTGCTTCGGGACAAACACCTTATCATGCGATCGCGGCAGATGAGTACGCAGTCGAATTCATCAGGGATGGGCAACTTTGTGGTTCCTATGGCGCCAGCGACTCAGATGGGACCTGGCCACAACATTCTCATGAACAACCCAACTCAGGCGCAAGTTCGCGCATCAGCTTCACCTAGATCTATGAAACGCAGGACTTCGATTGGATTTTCGCCTAGCGACTCTGGTATTATGACCTCGCCCATCTCATCTCCAGCACTCGAGGCTTCTCAGATCTCCATGAGTGTAGGGATGGTTACTCCAACAATGAGTGATGCCATGATGAACCCGCTCAATATCGGCTCACCAGCTCCTTCAATGGGTACAGGCCTTGGTTTGAGCCTCGTGGGATCTCCCATGAACATGCCTTCGCCCTCGATGACCTCACCTATCTTTACGCCAAGCACAGCCATTGCACCGACTTCCATCGCCAACACACCTGCAACCACAACTCCCGGCACTCCTGGCCCAACCGCTGCAACTGTTGCTGTACCTGGACCAGGCAAAGGAAGCAAGAGAGTTCGAACATCATCTGCAGCCACGCCAACCCTGGGCAGTGCAGCTATCGCAGCAGCCAATGGCACAAAGACAGGCATGGGCGTCAATGGTGCGGCAACGCCTGGAGCGCGGAGTCGTAAAGGAACTGGGAGAAAAGACTCGGCCAAGCGCAAGTCGAGTGTTGCGGAAGTAGTGACAGACAACAGCAACAGCAATCATGGTCCCACCGCAGGCGGTGGTGAGACCCCGAGCGCTGGAACAGCGGCAGGACCGCTATCGACCACGGTAGTTACAGCAGGCCCAATGACACCCGGACCAACGCCCACAGATGGCGCGCCTCCAGGATCTAGCATTCAGAACGCGATGAACCAACAACCACCAACGTTGATATCGACACCCATGAGCAACACCAACTCATTGGACCCCATGACTCTTAACGGTGGACCCAGGACGCCGGGACTAGTCAAGAGCAACAGCATGAACGGGATGATGCCCATGGGGATCAACATGGGTCTGAGCATGGCCATGGGTCACCCTGGCCAATATTATTCAACCATGATTCCCAATCAGGGAGCAATGCTTGGAGGACTTGGTCCACCCAAGGCCATGAGCTTCCACAACATGACGATGGAGACCATGGGCCTTAATGGCCAGAACGGGATGATGAGTGGGACTCCAGACTTTGCAAGCATAGTAGGAGGCAGTGACTTGAACATGTCTGTGCTGTCAGATATGGGTCGCGATCCATCGATGCACGGTCCCATGGGCGTCAACGTCAATGGGAGCCTGAGTGGAGGTAGCGAGGGTAACGGCATTGTTGTGTCATCGATGGATGGGATGACTATTCCTCCGAACGCGACGCTCTTGACCAACATTGGACTCAACAACGCCGGTGTGTAAACCAAGACTTTATTATCACTAGTATTATCTATTTAGTTTTTTTTTCCTTTTTTTTTCTCCACGACCTCTTATTTGCGTACTCCTCTTATTCTGTCGATATCTCTACTATTTTCTTCCATGTAAAATACAAAACATCATAAGAGATTCTTGAGGGAACTTCCATTGGGAGTTTTAAATCCCAAATCAAAGGAGAGGTATGTTTTGCAGTGGGAACGGCCAGTCTCATAGATTAGCCTGACAAGGCGCCTACCTGTTCTTTTACCATTACTAGGTAATGAAAGAAAATATGCATGTAAAAAACCTTCTCTGCACCCAAGATGGTCCAAGCCACGAAGGGCGAGAGAGGGTGGCATCCTGGACCCGGGTTCAACTCATGCACAAGTCAAAAACCAGAATGGAAGTCTCACAGGGCAATTGCAAGTTTTTTTTTTTTTTTTTTTTTTTTTTTTTTGGCCAAACCCTGCACAAATTCACGCTCTCTCATACACACTTCTGTAACACCCAAGCTGAAGGATTTGCCTGCAAAGAGTGTTCGGCTTCGGTTTCCATGTTTAAAATACATTTGCTAGAAGTAATTTCACTACTATGTTTCAAACTCGCGTTTCTTAGGTTCACTTGTTTTTCATGTTTACTTTATCGACAATACTTGCGACTCTCAGACTCACTGGCTCTATTCTCTGCGCTACATCGAAACAAACATTTTTTTTATTGCCACCAAAATTTGAAAAAGCCGAGAGATAAGAGTGAGCGTTGGTTAGTTCGCTTCAGGAGAGGTGCTCACGTCCCTGTGAAGCCAGGACAAGTGAGGTAAACATGTGAACACACTGCACCTAAATCATTGCAAACATCTCCTTTTTTTTTTATAAATTCAGAGTGACCCTTGGTTGATCTCGAAGACCGTCAAAGAGGAGCGGATAGGCCGAGAGTGCAAAGATTGCAGTGTGAAAAAAAACATGAGAAACAAGACCAAGGTTGGTGAGCGACCTCTTGGGAGCAAACTGAGGAATGTTCTGCAAAAGTTCCGGAATGGCAAGCGTTGTTTCGACTGCAGAGGCAGAGAAAGGCCGAGAGTGAGCCACAGAAGAACACTGCTTTACGATGCAGCGAGAATCGCTGCTTCTGTGGACCATGTACAGCAGGGACAAGGTTGCCAAGGTAGTTGTAGATTTAAAACGAGACATTATCACTAAATATCTCTTTGACTGGAAAAGGAAAAGAACGGGCGAGTGGGAGAGGAAGTGAAAGTATGAACAAATCTAAGCGCAGACAAATATCGGATGGTGCATCGCCTTCGGTGAGCCAGTGAACACAACCAAGGAGCAATGAGTTGTAAACCGGACCAAAGCCTCAAAGCAAGAGGCATCCCAGATGGAGGAGCCAGGCACCAGCCTGGACGCCAATGAGTGCAGAGAAAGATTCAAAATCCGTTTTGATGGTACAAACATGTATTAATCGTAGTCGTATGGAAAAGAAAGGTGAACATGCTACACTTTGATGCGCTTGGCCACCTTCTTGTGTGCGTCTGAAACCTGACCTGTCGATGGTCCTGCGCCAGATCCCGATGCTTCCGCACCGGAGCCAGCAGAAGCAGCGGCTGATGGTAATTCGTTCTCTTTGCCTGTACGTCTTGCACTCGGTCCCGAAACCGTGCTCGGTTTTGGAGCACTCCGCTGGTTCTGAGCGTTGCGCTGCAAGGAAAGAGGAAGGAAGAAATAAGAGCCAGGGAATATTATTATCAAATATCGGAAACAAAAAAAAAGAAAAAGAACGTAAAGACATAACCTCACTTACGTCGACAATAGAGATTCCATCTCTGAATCGAGCACGGAAGAGAACGTTGGCGTTGTTGAACATGCCCTCCTTCAGAGACACAACAATGAACTGCGAGCCCTTGAAGCGCGTCCGAAGCAGCTGGCCAATGTTTTGTGTGTGAGAAAGATCCAGAGCAGCATCCACCTCGTCGAGAATGTACATTGGCGCTGGCTTGAACTGGAGCAGAGACAGGATCAGGGACAGGGCAATCAGAGATCGCTGACCACCACTCAACTCTGTCAAACTGGCCTTCCACACGCCTCCCAGACACACCTTGACCTCCAATCCTCCAGTGACTCCTTGACCTTCGAGGGGCTGCAATTTGGCGTCGTTGCCGGGCAAAAGGTCACCAAAGATGGCTCCAAAGTCGCCATTCACCTTGGAGTAGGTTCTCTCCAGAGCCTCGTTCTTGTAATCGTCCAAGGATGCAATGGTGTCTTCAATCTTTGTCTTGTCTTTCTGAACAGTCGCCAACATCTGCTTCAATCCGGCTTCTCGCTTTTCCTGGTTCTCCAACATGGTCATGACCTTGGGGTTGACCTTGTTCCGCATCGCTGAGTGCTTCTCATCCAACTGTTTGAGCTTTTTGCGACTCTCACTCGGGTTCTGCGTTGTAAAGTCGTATGGACCATTGACCTGACCAAACAAACTGAAGTATAAAGGTGTAAGAAAAGCGTACTACCCTATAACATTCGATGAAAGTAGATATCCACTTACTGCTTCTGGTCCTCGATCCAATCGTGGGACTCGACCAACTCCTGCATGGCGTGGGCAAGACCAGACTTTTCTTTCGAGAGTCGTTCCGTCTCGTGTGTAAGGTTCTGAAGCTCCAACTGGCTCTCAGCGACGGTTATTGACTTTTGCTTCGCGAGAGCCTCTAATTCCTTGAGCTCCTCGTCGTAAGCTGTTAACTGAGCCTTCTCGCGCTCGTACTCGACCTGAGCCTGCTCAAGCTCTTTTTCCAAGCTTCTCATCTCTTTCTCGAGTCGGTCACGATCCTGTCGGTAGGTAGCAATCAGTGTTTCATTATCGGCCAAATCCTGGTTTGCCACTCGGATATCCTTTTCGAGTTGCTCTATGTTTGCATCAGCACAGAGTGATTCGGCCGTAAGTATTTAAAACAACACGATCGCTATGTCACGTGATAGGGACATGGGGATCGCAATTCTTACCTAACTCCAGCTGCAAAGTTTGAACTTCTCGCTGCATAGCTTTCACTCGAGGAGCATTCTTGATGAGCTCTGCCTTGGACTTGGTGAGTTTTTGCTATGAAAACCAAGACGTACGTGGGTCAGTTACTGTTAATGAATTTTTGAAACGATATCTGTTGCTTGCACACACTTGGGAAATAGGCATGTCGACTTTGTTACCATGAGCTCTTGCAGCTTTCCGTCCTTGTTCTTCTTAAAGTCGTTCATCTCTTTCTCGATTTCATTGCATCGACTTGAAGCCTGGATTTTCTTGGCATTGCCTTCTTCGATCGCCTGCTTCAAAGACTCGATTTCCTTTTCGATCTTCTCGACTTGTTCCAGCAGCTGTACATGCTCACTTCCCGAGAGCTGCTGCTCCGACAGTCGAAGTTCGTGCGTCTTGAGCTCCAACTTCTGCTTCAACTCAGCATAGGCACGGCCCTCCTTGGAAAGCGCCTGGAGACGCTGGTCGATCTCGCTGTGCTTCTGCTTATGCTCAGCAAGAAGGCTACGAAGGTGATGCAACTCTTGCAAACTCGACAAGATCCCGTTGCCCTGAGGTTTGGAGCCTCCTTGAAGAGTTCCGCTTGGATCATAGACATCGCCTTCAAGGGTAACCGACTTCATCTTAACTTCCTGGTGGAATGTCACCTTCTTGGCCGACTCTGCGTCCTCGCAGATCAGAGTGTTGCCGAAAATATAGCACATGGCCGTCTCCAAATGATCCTCGTATCCAATAAGCGAGAGTGCGAGATTGACTCTTCCTGGAGCAAGTCGTTGAGCTGTTGCAATTTTCTATATGTCGACAATCAGAAAAACGGTAGTGGCACTGTTAATAAAAATACCAAGGTATACTCTATTTTTTCTCGTAGCGAACGTCCTGGTTTGCTTGCTTACTTGAGCATGAGCTTTAAAAGCTGTGATTTTGTTGAGAGGGATGATGGTGACACGCTTACGGAGACGTCCACGCTCCAGCAACTGAGATCCAATGACTTCGTTATCGACAACGACCTATCAAGGGCGAAAGCGGGAGAACAGACTTTAGACACTTGAAAACATTTTTGACATCGACGACGAGCGATGGAGATAGTACTTACGTTGTAAAGACGTCCTCCGGCACAAATCTCGAGAGCTGAAGCGGCATTAGAGCTCTCTGGGCGGACAGTGAACAATTCGGCAACAAGACCCTTGACAGAGGATCGGTCAAAGTTGGGCGTCGGGTTCGAATACTGGAAATCCAGTGCAGAGACCTTCCGTGACATAGATTCAATTTGCTCTGACAACTTGGCGATGGTGCCCGCTTGTGTGGATTTTTCGCGCAGGAGCTCGCGCTCCTGTTCTGGGTCAAATGACTGCCGCTGGAGCGCATCCTGAAGACTACCGATGTTTTGCTTGATGGCCTCGAGGCCCGCGCTCAGACCCTTGTTATTCTTTTGTGCTGTCGCCGCCTGTTTCCTCTTCTCTACGAGTTCAATCTCCTGATGCTTCAGTTTGAGTTTTGATTGGTCCACGAGAGTGGTGGCCTGCGCTGCGGACGCCTTGACTCTCTGAAGCTGCTCCATGTATCCGTTCTCATGGCCTTCCTCTGCTGCCAATCCAGTGGAAAGTGTCTGGATGAGCTCCTCGTTCATGCGGACTTGCTCCTCTTGCTCATCGTGCTTCAGTTTGAGATCGCTATATGTCACTTGCAGCTTTTGGCACTCTTTTCTCTTTTCGTTTAGCAGTTTTTCGGTCTATGACAAAGAAGTGAAAAAAATGTTGGTTACCGTTGGGCTGGTGCCATTGCACCGTGAGAAATACCAAGAACACTATAACATTACCTCCTGTTGGGTCGATATCAATCCGGCGCGGTTGCGCTCCTCTTCTTCAGCCTCTTTCCCTTTGAGATCCCGCTGGGTTCGAATCTTGACCAGCTCCTTTGACAGATCCTTGACCTTTGTATCCAACGTCTGGAATTTGCCTCCTTGTGTCATCTCCTTGAGTCGGTTGGCAGCAATCTGCTCAATATCGTCCGCAATGTTAGCGATGGCTGACTCGAGTTGTCGTATTTCTTCTGTCAGGCGCTCCGTCATCGCAACCTTTGACTGCAGTTCGGCCTTTGCTTTGGTATGGCGTTGCTAAAAAGAAACAAGGCAAAAATTCTCCTGATTGTTAAAATCACGAACGCAGAAATCAATGACACTTCTGTCCCTGCCGAAATGCCCCCGAGTCGTACCTCGAAACGGGAGTAGTCGAAGGAGACAACAATTCTCGACAACCGTTCGATCTCGGTCTGTGTCTTTTGGAACTCCAGGTATGCTCTCTTTTCTCCTCGAAGCTTATCCAGTTTGGGAACAATTTCCTCGGCCAACAGCTGGGTGATCTCAGCCACTTTTTTCTCCTTTTTGGCGATCGTCTTGAGTGCCTTCTCCTTGCGCTCCTCGAACATACGAGTGCCTGCAGCCTCCTCGATCATGGACAAAATTTCGGGCGGCTTCATGTTGAGCACTTTGGTGATGCGTCCCTGCATAATCAAGAAATGTGGGTTGTTGATGTTGAGCTGCACGGACTGGAACAGATTCTGGACAACCTGCTGCTGAGCTGTGTGTCCATTCAGCAAGAATTTGCTCCTTCCACCGATGAGAATCTGGATGCCCAAGTAAACAAAACTGATATCAGCGGTGTGTTCTTTCTGCAAGTGGCTGCCACGAACAAAACGTGCTGGTTATACCTGACGAGTAACAGTGATCTGCTTGCTGCTCTCGAAGCCATAGGGACTCTGCTCACGGTCCTCGTTGTTGAAAACCACAGTTACTGATGCTTTGGTGACACCAGCCTGTCCTCGCTTGTAGATGAGATCCTGAATGCTGCCGGCTCGCACCTGGTTCAATAGAAGCATGGGATATACCCATTAGCAATGGCTTCTCGTTCAGTCTTCAAAATCATTCGAATCTCTGACCCTTGCTTCGAATATGTACCTGAGACCAATTGGTAATGCCGAGAACAAAGCAGATGGCGTCGAGAATGTTGGATTTTCCAGAACCGTTGAGTCCTGTGATAGCATTGAACTCAGGATCCCAGCCAGTAATGGATGTGCGAGTGGCATAACTCTTGAAGCCATCAATGATTAGCTCCTCGATGCGCATCCTGAATTATTCGTTGCTGTTCAGGTGATGTACAACGACGTGTGCTGATTCCACTGTTAGTGTTTTCCGTTTCCGTGAATGATGGCCGTTCTCCTCGGTTCCTCTGTGATGTTGTCGTTTGCCGTGAGAGATGGATACAATGGAGGAAGTTGGAATGGCAGAGTGCTGATGAGAAAATGGTGGCGGTACTTGCGTCGCGTTATTGGCCGTAATGGAATCACGTGATTAGTACCAAGTGCGGGATTATACTGGTCGCATACTATCGATTCCTGTAAAATTGGGTGACTTTCTGTCCCCCTCAGCATCTGCAAAAATCAACTCTGCACCGGTGGACGCGTCGTTATGCTGGATCATGTCGCGTTGTGTAGACGAATTATCCTGCTGAAATACCGTATCTAACCCAGATTGGACGAACAGTCTCTGGTTCACAAAGTATGATCTGGACCATGACAAGATACAGATTTCGTTCGCATGCACTCATTGAACCGTCGCGGTGCTAGCAATGCTATTAATAAAGGATTGCACATAATGGCGCGATAGGTCTTCAAGGCAGATTGGCCTTTTTTTTTTTTTTTTTTTTTTTTTTTGCCGCGCGCATTGCGCATTATTATATTTTTATTTCACTTTTACACATTCCACGCTAAATTGCTTTTGGCCGTTATTTGTGAGCCACCTCTGAGCCACATGAGCACAACAAGGCTCGGACAGACGGAGCATTTATTCTGTTCATTTAACGTGATCTTGCTCAACGAATGCTCACCAGGAATTTGCGAAGAGCCTGCCCTTGGCACGATGACTGTAGTCTACAGCTCACCCGCACAAAACGAGAAGAAAAAAAAATCTTATGCAATGAGACTACTTTGCTCACTTATTCTTCTGTTTTACTCTCACTTTTCAGGGTAGCCTCCTTGCTCCAAAGAGCAAAAGTTGGCTTGAGAAGCAAGGCTCTCCTGGGTGCCATTGCTCAAGAATGCGCTGCACACCTTTTTTTTCTTTCTTTACTTTTCGCTTCTCTTCTTGGTCGTCCAAAAGATAATATCGCCACCGATCAACCGTTCAGTACTTGCACACGTGGGAGAAACAAGGATAGAAGTCTCTTTCCTCTCGCTCTTTCCTTGTCCATCTTTGTCGACGATGTATGGCGCCTGCACCTCTGCCCTTTCCATGACCTGTCTCGAAAGGGCATCCAGATCCCAAGCGAGCCGAGAGTGAGAAAAGCGCTCCTTTTTGGGAAACGTAATCTCACACAGGGAAGCACTTGTCCTTGCAAGACAAGAGAAGAAAAGTCAGATTGATATGGTGGTACAAGGGACAGGGTTGCTCTCTTGGATATGTGGGTGCAATACATAATCAAGAGAACATCTAAGAGCAAATGTTAAAAGTTGGTGTGAATGCGAAAAGAAATACTGTCGCTCGGTCGAACTCGACAACATGTGTGCCCAGCACTAACAGTCGGTCGCGTTGCTGAACAGGTTGATTATCCACTTTGCATCTGTCGTCAACCTGACAATGCATGAGTATATAGACCACTCAGGAGAGAAAAAGAGATTTGCCGAGAATGGTATCCTGGATGAAATTGAAAGGAGACCATTGAGCGGACTTTAATGCCTGTTGAAGAGATGGTATGAGGAGGCGTCTTTATTTTTTGTTGGTGACTCGTGAATGGGGAGTTGCACTCTTCTGCCATATGACATGACAAACCAATCTACCATTGTTTTGTTGTTTTGTGCGGCAGTTGAGATAGGTGGGACATGTTGGGCCAAGGAGATGCATTTCTATCCGACTGCACCGATCGGACCGACCGGACAGTACCCCCGGAGGACAAGACAAAGATGGGGCATGCAAGGTAGAAAGACAATGGTGAAAGGAACCTGTGTTGCATGTAAAATAGAGTTCCATACGAAGGGATAGTACAGTTCATTGATCAACTCCACTTCTACCGGTCGCACCTTGACAGCGTTCCTCAAGAATAGTACACCCATGCTCCCATGTCCCCATGTCTCCATGTCTCCCTGGCCCAATCTAGAAACAAAGAAGATACAGAAAACTCAAAACCCTATACCATCAAAAAGAAAAAAAAAGCCATTCGATCCTTGACTCGCCAAGCTCCGTCTTTCTCAATTGTCCCCTGGTCCCCGATAGCTGTATTGTCAAATCTATCAATCCACACCTTTACTTACTTCTTCCTCTTGCGAACCCCTCTCTTGTCTCGTCCCCCACCCCCAAACGATCTCCTTACGCCTGAAGCCATTACCATACATACAATGCCACGCCATACACCATGCCATGCAATGCATTCTGTCCCTTTTTTTCTTTCTTTTTAAATGAGTGTTAAAAATAGGTCGAGGAAAACAAAGCCAAATAAAATTTAAATTGCCTCCTTTGATCCTCGTCCACCCATCCATCCCATGGGTGTCGCTGTAAAAATTGACTTTTGTTCCCCCGCATCCTGCAGCTCGAAACGGTACCGTGTCGGACACCATTGGCCCAGACATTCGAAAAAAAAAAATCGGTCCGCTCCACACAAGCGATCTGGCATGGAAAATCACAGCATGTTCAATATTTTCTTGCCGGATTATTCACATCTTCCATTGTCATTCGTGTGGGCCACATCCAGAAATGAGGGGAATCACTATGAAGGCTGAGGGTCGACCTGGTCTGTAAACATTCATGATGTTGCCGTAGATGGTGCATCAGCCCAACAACATGCCGGCACTTTATGTTGTGTTGAGAAATAGTGGGGATAGACGTGTGCGCGGACTTTGGCCAATCACGCAGAAGCAAACCAAACAAATTAGTGTTCAAGCGCCGTTCGCCGTCCTTGTTGAGGGCAAACCTAAGGAAGGCGATGTCTTCTTGGACACTAGACTGCAGAGTTGTACACATGTTGTCTCGTATTCGTGAGGCACACGGTGATGTAAGATGTTAGTAACGGCATCGCGCAACATAGTGTTAGACCTCCTTTTCTTGTTGATGGGCGATGTGTTGTGTGTCTAATATTCAGCAAACGAGAATAGGAAGTAGTGCCACGCAAAAAAAAAAAAAAAAAAAAAAAAAAAAGGATTGCCAAATACACATGTGCCTGGAAAAAAAGGTATTGAGTGTGAATACGGAGTGAATGCAAACGAGAGCAAGAGAAATGGTGAGCAAGAGAGAGAAATAGTGAGCAAAGAGAGAGAGAATGAGAGCAAAGAGAGAGAGGGAGAGATGAGAGCATTTCCGTTCGAATGGGTGATGGCCCATCGTGTTCGTGTATGAATTGAATCCCAATCTTTTTTTTGTAAAAAAAACCCAATTTCAATCCAAGGCCCATGGTTGGTTCACACTACATATCATCCATCATTGCAAGTAAGTAGGGTACTTTTTAGACAGAGTGAATGACATGATGGAGATGCACCTGTTGTTGCTGTTTTGTTTGTTTTGTTTTCTTAGTCGGTTGCTTTTGTTCTTGTTGGTGTTATTGTATGAGGGAGACGTACCTTTTTTTTTTTTTTTTTTTTTTTGTTGATTTCTTGCTGCTGTTGTTGATGAAGCATTGGTTGGTTGTTGTTTGCCACTCTTCATGTAATGGTTACCTCTCGAGTTCATTTTTCTTGGAGGTTGGCCACTGATTTGCAGATGCATTTCATTTCCTCCAGACGCAACCCTAT
>KN042425.1:110155-285217 GCA_000739165.1 Podila verticillata NRRL 6337
GACATAAACGACTATCCATCCCTTTCTTGCTCACTTTGCACACATTCTTGACCCCCTCTCTCTTCGCTGTTTCTCGTCTCTCGTTCCTCTTTCTTTTTTTTCTTCCTTCTTTCCTTCCCTCAACCTTACTCTACACTGCTCACTGCACCCTACCCCTCTTTGCGCGCTCTCTCTCTCTCTTTCTTTCTCCTCCTTCGAACCACCTTATACCAACCTCTACTACCAACTTATTCCTTCACAAGGTAAAAAAAAAGTCTTGCACTTCATGTCAAAGGATACCCCTACACTTACACATCACAATACATATACATCCCCTCACCCCGCCTCTTAATCTCATCTGGGGCACACCAAACATCATTTTTCTGTGTCAAAAAATGAAACTAGACGCGTTCTTTCAATTGTATTTGTATGTGTGCGTGGAGTCCTCGTTCCTCTCTCCCTCTCTCCTCTGAGATGTTATGATCGTTGGGCAACATTTTCCCATTTTCTCTCTCTCTCTCTCTCTCTCTCTCTCTCGCCACCACCCAGCTCGTATTCTCTGTGCAATGATAGGCTTGGTCTCGGCCCAAGTCTCGGAAAGAGACACTCTCTAATTGCTTTTCAGGAACAACACTCCTTTTTCGAATCTGAAATTAGACTTTTTTATTAATTTATTTATTTTCTTCACACTCTATCCATCCTTCCAACCAGGTCTACAATCGATTTATATTTATAACACACAGATGTCGTTCAGCGCCACCTGCTTCACCCCCACTCCCATCCGCGAGGGGTTCCATCAGCGCTCGTGTAGCGGCAGCGCCTACTCGGAAGAGATGTTCATGAAGATTGCCGCAGAGCCCAGAGACCTCTACCAGGACCGCGACCTCTCGCCAGACTCGGATGCCTACCTGCATGTTGACCGTGCGGGCAAGCCACCCCGGGACAGGATGCGTCTCCAGGGCATTCTCAATGGCTCATCTGAGGAGGCCATGTCGCCCCATATGCACCAGGAAAACATCAACCAGGACTACCGCCACTACTCTTCGTATGACAGCCCCGAGTCGTTCCAGTCCATGCCCGTCGGTTCGCTCCCCATGTCACCTTACACAACCATGCCCATGTCCGGGCCTCTGACCTCGCCTCCCATGTCCTCGTTCCCAACTATGGGTCAGCCAAACTTTGACGAGTCGATGCCATACTCGTACAACTATCACCAAGGATATTCATTCAAGCATGCTGGTAATGCGAAGCCAATGGATTCTGCCTCGGTCGAGTCTCCACAGGAGCACCATCATTATCAATACAGCCCTGAGTACTCGAGCTCTCCTCCAGTTCTCGCCTCGCTTCCTCAACGCACTATGAACTCGCTGGTCGACCACCCATATGCCGTCGCGGAATCGCCCCCTGCTTCGTTTTACCATGGACAGTCCTACTTCCACCCCCACAGTCCCATCTCGAATGGATCCTATACCAACGGCTATGGCGCCCCTGGTACTCCTGGCTCTGCTTCCTTTACACCAACGCCCCCAGCAACACCACACTATGGAATCACACATGGTCACGATGGACGCTATGGCCCGATACCAGGATATGGCGACCAGTTCACACTTCAATCCCAGCCCGTGCCTCGCTCACGATATGCCGGCTCACCGTCATCACCCACCACACCCAACGCACCTCGTCCACGCAAGACCTACGCCCCCCGCGCACCCAAGACCAGTGATTCAAATGGGTCCTCACCAGCACCACGGAGGTTCCAGTGCAACGAGTGTGAAAAGGCTTTCCCAACAAAAGGCGAGCTCGCGTCCCACGCGAGATGCCACTTGAAGGTGCCTGCTTTCTTGTGCGGCATCTGCGGTCGGCCCTTCAAGCGCCGGACGGATTATGTGCGCCATGTGCGCAACGTGCACGAGGAAGTTGGCCGGTACAGCTGTGCACAATGCGGCGAGCGGTTTGGACGTCTCGATAAGCTGAAGCGCCATGATAAGCGCGGATGCGGCAACGACAAGGACGACGACGAATAGAGCTTTGTTTTTCCTTGAGCATATATATCTTGCAACCTTGTACTCTAAAAAATATTAAAATCATTTCGACCTCAAAATTGATTTTGATGACGAACAGGAAAATTGGGCAAAGTAAGTGCAGCAAAAACACTTCGAAAGAGTGTCCTATTTTTAGAACTTATATAGTTTCATATCTGATTTGAGTGGCTAAGGTAGTCCAGAGCACCCTCTTTCATTCATTCCATTCATTCATCACTCATCATTATCTCTGCATACGGTGAAGTGCATTCATTTAGCCACACTCCATACATCACACCTCTCCCCTCTACCCAACACATAACTCACACTCATCGTCATCCTCACTCCCGCTTTTCACTTTCCATCTCATCAACCAATTCAGCTTTAGCCCCTGGATTTGTGTTGCCCAATCCCTTTTTCTCCTAAGTGTGTTCCTCTCCATCCAATTCACATTAACATCAACAGAGAAAAAAAGAGACAATGTACAAGGCCCCGAACCAGTCTTCGGCATCGATCCTGCCCACATCGGGTGCATCATCGCCCACATATCGCTCAAGCTCGGCCCTGGGGAGAGTTCTCAAGTCGAGGCCTATCCGTACCATCCTGATGGCCTACGTCGGCTTCTGTGCCCTCTTCACTCTCAAGCACATCCTCACCTACCAGGCCAAGCCAGAGCCCATCGTCTACGACCACTACGAGCTGCAACGCACATACGACCCAGGTATTAGAAAAGATACCAGACTTTGCACCCACTGGATCATGTAAAAAAGCTAGGGACACTAACATACTACTTTAAATTAATTGTTATACTTTGCAGAGGAGCCCTATTCGGTCGTATCCAATTTATCCTCTAGCGTCATCCTGTCCAAGATGTTCACCTTCCACACTCCCGATATCACCGATAATATCCAACCTTTCTTTATCCGCTCCACTTCCAACCCACAGCCAGACGACATTACACTAGCGACTTTTATCCTCCAGGACGAGCTTTCTGAGCTTGCCGCTCTTGTCGAGCGATTCTCAGGTAAAGAAGAAAAACAAGGACGACAACACCCTGAAGGAACGAGTATTTCTTTGGACCCCGTGGTGGGAACCGGGTCGAATACTTTCTTTTGTGGATCTCTGAAACATAATCACTGCGATATCAGAACCAAAAAAAAGGCATTCAAAGGATGGATTCCCAAACGGACGGAGAACGATAGTTACATGTCCGAATATCTATATTCCCTTGTCACGATCATTTTCGCTCCTTATTGCTACCAAAGCAAACACAACAAAGCGCACCCTATCAATAGCAACAAGTGGACTTGAATAACCAACCATATCATGATGCGACAACTCAAAATATAGGACCCATCTCGGCAGTTCTGCACATCGAGCATCCCTCAGAGACCTCCGGCACCAACAACCCCCTCAAACGCCTCTCCACCATGTTTGTTGGCAATCCCAAGCTGCGCCAGCAGGTCGACATCCACCTTATCACCACCCCTCAGACCCACCGCCAGGCAACCGTCTTGCAGCAGGCCAACCTCCACCGCAACTTGGCCCGCTTCTTTGCCCGTTCGGACTTTGTGCTCATGTTGGACTCGGATGGCTCTTTGCCCGTGACGAATGTGGCCAAGAGCTTCAAGGACTACCCACAGTGGATGGAGAAGCTCAGAACCGGCAACGTGTTTGTCCTGCCAGGATTCAATGTGTCGACCACAACCACGGAAGAGGGCGGGCTGGTTCCTGCCCTGGCCAGCGCCAACCTGCCCACGGACAAGGAGACCCTGTTGAAGAACGTTTTCGAGGAGACGGTGGTGCTGTCGGAAAAGACCTGGAAGCGCACGATCCGCAATGTGGACTACAAGGCCTGGGCGGTCCAGGCAGGCACACGCCTGAGCGCGATCCAAAACTACGATCCCTACTTCAGCCCCTCGGTGGTCATTCGTCGTGACAAGATGTTGTGGTGCCCTGAGCGGTTTAGCAACAACCAGGCGGCTTGTCTGTTTGAGCTGTACTTGAGCGGTGCGGACTTTTGGGTCCTGCCAAATGACTTTACGATCAATCAGGGCATTCGCAAGGACGTCGAGATTACTGAGCGTGAGGTAAGGGCCGTGCTATGTTGCAGCAAGGCTTTCATGGTGCACTGAAATCGACATGTTTATTAACCTTCACATTTTCTTGACATTGTAGAAAACCATCAACACTCGCCTGTACCAAAAGTTCCACGAGGAGTCATGCTTGAAGCATGCCCGTGCCTTCTTTGCCGCTGGAGAGTGGGATTCTGATCGTGCCCGCCACTGCCGCATTAGCTGTCAAAAGGGTAAGCGTTCAAGACTTTCCCATTTATCCTTTGATAGTGCTTAAAGATTGTCATGACGCTAACGTATATATTTTTCTTTTATTAGTCTTGGCTGTCTGGGGACTTGTTATTCGTCAAGCATAAAGGAAACAAGAGAGTGCCTTTTGGTTTTCTTTTTTTCCGTTTGAAGCCGTCAAATGAACCCGACTTATTTTAATATCTAGACAAAGCACTTTTTTTTCCCCATAAATCATCTAAGAAAATATGAAATTGAAAAAAAGAAAATATCTATGGCTTCTGTTGAGAAAGCACAGGGCGGCCCTGGTCGTCCAAACGACTGGTGACACGGGCCTCCTGCAACGCAGGATGGTCCACAGCCTCGATCGGCTGGAGCTCCTCAATCAGGGCTTGGTTCTCGACGTTGCCTGTCAGAATGTTCTTCATGGCCAAGATGGCATACTCACGGAGGACTACATTGTCCGATACGATAGGAGTATAAAAAAGCAAGGGTCCGATTAGTGTTACTAAGATCAATACGATCTCGACGTTATGGGACTGTTCGACACATCATAAATCCAAAGCTTACAAGGGTTGGCGTCGTCAATATTGCACTGGCTCAGCATGACGATAAGGCCATTGCAGTTGCGAATACGGTCCTGGACATGGCGAGAACGATAAGCGAGGTTGCCGACCAGACGGACAATATCGCGCTTCAGGCCAACAAAGAACGATTGCTGGCCTTGCGTGGTTGAAGTATTGGAAAGGTATGACGATTCAGTGTTGGCTGTCATGGATGGGTTGGAGGTGTTGGATGGAGCCTGAGTTGATGCCGTGCCGTTGGGCATCGCTGCCACGGACTTGGTGACCCTTGCAAGACTTGTATCAGCCTGTCGCAAGAGCTCTATCATAGATGTAAAAGAAAAGAAAAATATCTATCAGTTGGTGATCAAACTGAAACCAGAACATATAATACATGGTTCTCGAATAATCTCCTACCGATGGCACTCTCGACAACACCTCCTTGGACAATAGCCATATGTTGGGCCTTGAACCAATCCGGGAGTGGCATCAACTGCGCTGGAAGCTCCAGATCCAGCTCTACATCGCCTTCGCTGCTTTGTGCGTTATTCTCGGAAGCAACGCGTCCATCCTCGTACAAGCTCATATGGGCAAAGCATCCCAAGAGGAGTATCAGTCCTGAAGAGACATTGGCAAGATCTTCAACGCCATGTTGACCCACGCCAGGCTTGTCCAATGTCTTGAAAATCTCTACAGTGAGCCCCGACACCTTGACAAAGACCTGCGTCAGGAACTCAACAGTCTCCTGGCTCACGGGTGGGTCGGTCTCATCGACTGCGAATGGATCGTTGATGGACGCAGTCTGGGTATGTTGCTGTTGCTCCTTCTGGAACTGTTCCTGCAGCTTCTCGTGGTGGCTATAAATGGTCGAGTCTACCATCTTGAGCAAAATGACTTGCTCCTCGGCCAAATACTGCTTCTTTCCGCCCTTTTTTGTTTGCTCCGCCTTTGAGGTATCCTTGATATCGTCCTCTTCGTCCTGAATTTCTTCGATTCTAAGCCCTTGCAGTTCGGGTACCACCTCCTCTGAATCTTTCTTATGAAAGTCTTCGCCGTGGTAGCGAATTGTGCCGTCCTGTTCCTCTTCCAGCAGGCGATCTGCCAGGGCTTCCAACCCCTCAAACATATTCGAGAAGTAATCCTGCTGGATCAAGTGGTTGAAAAAAGTGTAGATCATCTCAAAACTCTTCCGTTCCTCCTGGCCGCTGATCGCATGAGACTCAAGCAGGAGCTGCCGCATAAGTTTCTGGCCCGCAACAGTTGAAAAGAGCAACTCACTATAAGGCAATGTTTACTCAAGTCAATACAAGCCCAAAGAACTTGCAGAGTGATGAGCGGCTTCATGTAGATGCTTTCATTACCTCCGATCCCTGGACTCAAAGATACAGTTGTAGCTCAGCATAACAGTGCTCAGCACAATTGTCTCATCCGAGATTCCTGCCAAGGTGCTAAACAAATGATACATGACAATTATTAGCACAGACATTTGAGTCTTCTTAGTAGATCGAAACCAAAGTTTTCGGGTCTACTGTTTTACCTCAGAAGGTTCTGATCACAGCTTGGGCTGGGTGCTTTGACAAGGAGCAAATTCCAGATGGCATTCTTTGATGTTTCATTCCCAGTCAGGAGGTTCGAGAGTGCCTGAACACCTGCCCGCAGCATCAAGATGTCTAAACGAGTTTACAACCGAGTCAATCTATATGGTTAGCAGCAGTCCAATATGCCAAAACCACGAAGAACAATCGTTTTGCACGATTCATAACTTACAAGCAGAGTTTCCATAATGAGTATGGGCAGCCTGTGAGATAAGTTCTTGGATCAGATCTGGGACCTTGGCAGATCTATTCAATGAAAAAGTCAGTGTATTGAATGTCGTGTTTAGCTTCCAGTCATCAGGAGCTGCCATGATCCGTTTATGCCACAATCATTATCAGTTACCGTGCTCGATCCTGATTCGGAGTAACGCCCGCAACCATGTTTCTGACGATCCGGAAAATGTACATCACAGACTCGACATTCTCTGGAGCGAGTCCATCCTGATGTATCTTGGATAATGCGCCGGCAAGATCAGTCCACACTTTAGCCACACTTCCGAGCTCGACACTAGGTAGCAATACCACAGAGTGTTAGGTGCACTCGTCATGTTATCAAGCACTAGGCACTAAGTGGTCATTGTTTTGTCGACATCGTCCTACCGGTAGTCTGCATCGACCTGCAGTTTCTTTGCTGTGCCATCAAGGGTTGTGGTGGCTGATGGCTGAGTCAGATCCGCGAGTGCATTAGTCAGTGATGCGTTCATTTCGGTGATTGTGTTGTGAGCTTGGAAGTGATTACAAAAAAGGTAAACTTTTGTCTCTCCGCCACCAAAATGCCCGAAAATAGAGACAGAAACACGAAGTGCGTGTCATCATCGTTTTGGCACCCATTAATCAAGGATTTCATGTGGTAGACAGTTGATCCAGCGCATTTTATTTTGGTCCGCTCATATTGCGAAGACTCTTCACTTTCACATCTTACACTCCATCCTACCCACCCAACCTCACATTACCATTATGTTTGACGAATTCCACAAGGGCCTCGAACCTGCCGCTGTCCCCCAAGACGGCTCCAACCTGCGCGTGCTTATCGTCCGCACCCGCTGGAACACCGCCATTGTCGATGGTCTCGTCGACGGCGCCAAGAAGGCCATGATTGAGCAGCATAATGTCAAGCCCGAGAACATTGTAGTCGAATCCGTCCCCGGTGCGTACGAGCTCCCCTTTGCTGCCAAGAAGCTTCTCGAGGTCTCACAAATCCGCGCTGCCGAGGGTGCCAATGACCTCATGGGTAGCGTCAACCTGCTCGACAGTCTCAGCCTCAACTCGCCCACCGTCTCGCGCCCAGCCTCGACCGCGGGATCTCAGCCAGCTTCTTCAGGATCGCCTTCCAAGCAGGCTTTCGATGCCGTGATCTGTATTGGTGTGTTGATCAAGGGCTCGACCATGCACTTTGAGTACATTTGTGACGCTGTCTCCCAGGGCATTATGCGTGTTGGTCTCGACTCGGGCGTGCCAGTGATCTTTGGTGTGCTGACCTGCTTGTCCGAGGAGCAAGCTCTGGACCGCGCCGGCATGGACAAGGCTGGCAAGGGCCACAACCATGGTCTCGACTGGGGCTCTGGCGCTGTCGAGATGGCTTTGTTGAAGAGCCGCAGCCTTTGAACGTAGTGTATCTCTTCAACTATGTAATATAATATTTCTGTTCGCAACTGTCGATCGTAACCTTTAACGTGTTGATGAGGATCGAACGATAGATCGTGGAGTTGTGTGTAGGTTGCTCGTAATGTTCATTAGGATACTATGACGCATAGTCATCATCACACTGCAAAGCGGGATGTAGTTTAAGGGTAGGATATCATGGAGGAAACTGTCTGGTCAGATATACACATCGACAGCTTCGAATTGCTGTCGATGTGTACAGGCTCTTGAATAATAAGCATACTAGTGACCTCAGACAACACGTCGTCGCTCAGGGTCAAGCTTGAACCGTATTTGGCTAATGAGTGGGCTAACTAATATGACTCTGACCTCTGCAAGCATTGCCGAACTGATGTCGATGGAGGTGCAAAGAGTTGATGATGAGTAGAAAGATGTGGGAAAGAAACGTCCACGTTCGCGATGGTGGTGGCACGTGATAAAGGCTTTGCTGTTTCGCTTCAACAAGCGAACCATGCAAATACAGCTCTTCCCCACAACTCTTGGTCATCTCATACCCCCTCTCCATCTCAAATGAATACCATCACTGCTCTGCAGTTCTACATTGACAAAATGCTCGGCGACACGCCTGGCATGAAAGTCCTGCTCCTTGACTCGGAAACGGCAAGTCTTTTTTCAACTGCTGTCCTCGTCCAACTCTCGTGTTACCCCATTGGTTCCAAGGCAACTTCGAATGCGAACGAAACGCCACAGGACCAACGTTTAACAGGCGCTTTATGTTGTCAATTCATAGACTCCCATCATCTCGATGGTGGCGACTCAGTCACATCTCTTGCAGAAAGAGACCTATCTTGTGGACCGTATCGAGAACAATACCAGGGACAAGATGCGGCATTTGAAGTGTGTCTGCTTCCTCCGCCCAACTGCAGACTCGCTGGAAAAGTTGATCCAGGAACTGAGAGACCCTTGCTACGGCGACTACTATCTGTGTATGTGCTTTGACTTGAGAGCGATTGAGCGTTTGGAGAGAGAGAAACCATTAACGCGCACTGTCGTGCTTTTTTCTTTTGGGGGTACTCGTAGATTTCAGCAATCGTCTCAAAAAGACTGCTATTGAACGGTTGGCTGAGATGGACGAGCACGAGGTTGTCCGAGAAGTTCAGGTACCCAGCAACAACATATGGGCTTTTGCTCCTCATGTTCATGCAAATGGATCCATGCGGAGGATATTATATCTCAACCTTTGTGTCGCTGCTGCATTAGGAATACTACGCAGACTACTACGCCATCAATCCGGATTGCTTCTCAATCAACATGGATCCAGATACGATGCCATTGTACGGAGATACCTGGACGAGTTGGGACTCGACTAGCTTCACCAGAACTGTTGACGGCCTTATGGGCCTGTTGTTGTCGCTGAAAAAGAAGCCGCTTATTCGGTACCAAAAGCAGAGCGCGATGGCCAAGAGGCTGGCAACAGAGGTTCAGGTTGGTATCTCGTTGTTTGGGACCCACATATGTCTATTTCTCCCTCATCGTACAACTAACCAGCATTTATCATTTATAAACATGTAGTTCCAGATCCAGCAGGAAGGACAACTTTTTGACTTTAGAAAGTCTGATACGGCGCCTATTCTTCTTGTTCTGGATCGCAGGAACGACCCAGTGACGCCACTGCTTTCTCAGTGGACATATCAGGCCATGGTGCACGAGTTGATTGGAATCAAGAACGGAAGAGTTGATTTGTCCAACGTGCCAGGCATTAAACCTGAGCTCAAGGTATTTTTTTTTTCTCAGAAACGGAACTGCTGTCGGCTACAAGAAAGGCAAATTCCGACCAAGGTACTGACAACTTGGTGCTTCATATTGGCAAATAGGAAATCGTTCTGTCGTGTGATCAGGATGCGTACTTCCAAAAGAACATGTTTTTGAATCTGGGCGACCTTGGCGCCAACATCAAAAGCTACGTGGACGAATACCAGACAAAAACAAAGTCAAACATGAACATTGAGTCGATAGCGGACATGAAGCGGTTTGTTGAAGACTACCCAGAGTTCCGTAAGCTGTCAGGAAATGTGTCAAAACACGTCACCCTTGTGGGTGAGCTGAGCCGACTGGTGGACCAAGGCAATGTTCTTGAGGTTTCGGAGCTGGAGCAGAGTCTCGCTTGCACGGATTCGCATAACAACGATCTTAAGGTACAATTTCTCCATCATGTTTCGTACACTTGGTCACAATCGATCTCGACTCTCTACTAAATATCTCCGCCATATGTCGCTTGCATAGAACCTTCAACGCCTCATCAGCAGTACAAAAGTTAGCGATGCCAGCAAGGTTCGACTTGTTCAGTTGTACGCCCTTCGCTATGAAAAGTTCCAAGGAAACGCTCTTGCTTCACTTATCGATCTACTGTACAAGAACGGATTGAGCGAGCGCGAGATAGCCGTAAGTGCCTTTTACAAATTTGAAATTGGTTATGACAGCCTTCACTTTTATGAGACGAGTTTTGACGCGCATTTCTTTACTACAATACTACAACGATTAGTCGTTGGATACACTAATGCAATATGGAGGAGCATCACAAAGGCAGGACGACCTGTTCTCAAACGAAAGCATCCTATCGCGAGGAAGGAGTGCGCTGAAGGGACTTAAGGTAGATGGTTGACAGGCAATACGTTGTTTCCGTGTCGATAGTAGCGCTTATCATCACAGATCTAATGTAGAGTGGCTCTCAATGTTGTTTATAGGGCGTCGAGAACGTGTACACACAGCATCAGCCTCAGTTGGGTCAAATTTTGGAACAGCTGCTAAAGATGAGACTAAAGGAGGCCAGCTATCCATTTGTTGAGATTGGAGCTGGTGGATCCACTATTCGTGATCGCCCACAAGACATTATCGTCTTCATGGTGGGTGGAGCTACGTTTGAGGAGGCCCGGTACATTGCCATGCTGAACGCAGCTACACCCGGTGTCCGGATCATTCTTGGCGGCACCACTATCCATAATAGCCAAAGGTACGATGACAATTTGTTGCGTCTAATTTTCTCGACCCTCGACTAACTCTAGGTGCTTTTCAATAGCTTCCTCCACGAATTGGTGCATTCGCAGCGAGCCATGACAAGCAACGACGATTCAGCTCGTCAATTGGGTGGAAGAAGGAACCAAGGAGCAGTTCAATTGTAAATGAGAACAAAGTCGCATAAACATAATTTTTTTTAAACCGATGATTCGGCTCACATGCACAGTGTGTGTTGTTGCTGTACGAGATACACATAATCGCCATCATTCCTGGCTCTTGAATGTTTATTTTCCCGTCGCTTTTTCCTTTTTTTTGTTATCAATGACAAGAATAGAGTTGCCAAACTTCCTGGTGGTTGAAATGAAGCAGGGTGACAAGCCTCTCTCAACAAAGTCAAAGAAGGAAGGAAGGAGGGAAGGACGGAGGGAGGATGAAGAAAGAAAAAAAAAAAAAAAGACATGAAGACTGTTGGGATGTCACGGAACCAAGGCGATATGTGAATCTTAAAAAAAAAAATCGCGATCTGCGCTCGAAATACAGAGACACGTCTCTTCTCGTCCGCCCACACGCTCACATTCGGTGGGTGCGACGCGACAAATCCACCTCAAAAGAGAGAGCACAGAGGACGATCATGGAATGGATCATCGGCACACGCCAATCTTTTCACATACCGCACTACTATTCGTAGTCCCCTTAACCACTCCCACGCAATTGGATACCTTTCTGAGAAAAACAACAGAAAAGACACCCATTTCCTCCTTTCGACTCTTTTGCTTCTTTCCCCTTACACATTATGTACCATTCTGCACCATTTTCTGTTCTTAATTCGAACCTCAGCCCACATCCATCCTTACTCTGTACAGCATCAACTCCTACACCATGTGCACAACCTCTTCTTCATGGGGTATATCTGCTTCCTTGAACATGTAGAAAGCACTCTTTTTTTGGCTTTTCCCGTCTACTCTTCACCTTGCAGACACTATCTACCTCATTCTTGCCCATCATGATCTGAAAAAAAAAAAAAAAAAATACAAAAAATACAAGAAATGATCTTGATGGGTACCCGCTTGGACACTACCCTCCTTCACATTTTTTAAATATTCTCGACAAAACAGCAGATCCCCTCATCATTGAATCAATGTGCCCTTTTGAATCTCATAGATGGAGCACATTTCGGCCTTTTCCCTTTCGTTTTTATTTCCAAAGAACCATTGACCACTTGGTCACCTCAAAATATTCACAAAAGCACAAAAAAATGACTCTCCACCCTCCACTCCCTTTCGCATGCCCGTCCTCGGAGGTTGGCCCCCTACCTGCCGGTCTACACACCCACCTGCTTGGTAACACCTGATGGCTGTTTTGCCATTAAACACGACTGGGCTCGTCCGTGGTGCCCTTCGAACGACGCGGCTATCGCCTATTTGTCACGCGTTCTTCCGTGTGCGTGCCATGGTCGTCCTTGATATGGCTGGAACCATCCAGGCACTATTGCCGACTTGAAAAAGGTAGAAGAAACAGAATATCAACGTACACGCTTGATCGATGACGATGTCAGCCGTAGAAGGTGCGGGAGATAAGAAAGGAGGACGCGAATCTCGACACTGTACTGCACTTATGTACCGACCAAAGACAAAAGGGAGCGCTGTCCCCATCGTGTTTTTAGAGGGAAGCCAATGCTAACTGCCCTTTCCCTCCTTTTCTGTCTTTGGCAAATCCCCCTACTTTCTTCTCTCGCCTTGTCCAATCCCATCCACCTACGCGATCTGTCCGTGTCACCCGTTCGATCGCCTGCGACTAGCCCAATTCCATTTTCATTTATCTTTTGGGTCATCGCCAGTAGCAGATCGCCTTGGCGTCGATCCCGAGACGCTCAGGCCTGGTGGCCCTCGCCTCCCGACAGCTCTGGTAGGACTCTGGAGCCACCCCCCCTTGCGCGTGCGCGTTTTCTTGCGCGTGCGCGTTTTCTTGCGCGCCCCTCCCAACCAACACGCAACGCGTGATCGATCCACCCCCGCCACACCTTTTTCATCCTCACTTCCTCGACACCTGCGATCCCCACGCGGATCCAATCGCAACATATAACCCGTCAACTCGCCTGCTGGGTCTTTCACAGCAGAAAGTCGAGTTGGCTTTTTTTGTCCTCGACCTCTTCCCGGCTGGAAACACAATGTGGTTTCATACTGACCGGCCCACAGCCTCGCCCCGAGTCAACGACTCTGGTGCCCACCACCCCTCTTCTTTTTTCAGTTCTTGGCCCATTGTGGCAATCATTCTCTTTGTTGAAACTTTCAATTCTATACATCCTTGTTTTTATTTCCTTTTCACAGACCTTGTTTTTTAATGCGAAGTCTTTTTGTTCATTCGAGATATGGGACTGAGAGGCAGCACCCCCCAGCCTTGACACGCAATCGGTTTTTTTGTTTTTCAACCTTTGGTCACAATCCCATCCTTCTACTTTTTATTTCATTATATTTTTTTCTTGCCTTTTTCCTCCGAACACCCAACTTCTGACCCACAAAAAGTAACCCTTGGTCGAAGACACCACCTCAAATCGCATCATCGACCTTTTTTTTTTGTTGTAAGAACTAGTTTTATTCGGCAGGTGAGTTGTTACACAGTCCTTAGCGGATTCTGACTACAATGGCTACCGTCCAACTGTCTGGATGAGCTAATACCTTTTGTGGTGTCTGGCGATCGTGTATTCTGGCGCCTTAAATTCGCGCTCGGTCCATCCCGCATCGCCAGTGCCTCCTACCAAAGGCCCTAAACTATCCAGGATCAGGTAGTTTATTTCAACCTGGTCCTACTTTTTTTTTTCTTTTTAATTTTTGATTTTTTTCTTCTTTGATCAAACTCGGGAGCTCATCCTTGATCCTGATCCTCGAAGCGTCCTACACATATGATCGAGGTCTTTTTTCTATCTTAGATAGACCTTCTTTTTCTATATATCTCTCTCACCGCAATACTCTCTTTATCCTCCTAGTTGGAGGTTTCCTTTGAACTAAAAAAGGTTGATCTACTTTCGAACCTCTCCAGTGGCAAGGAACTGGGAAAGCACCCATCCTCGAAGTTCTAAAACATGGATTGAAATCTATGCTGAAAATAATAAAAAAGATTTTTTTTTTGACTTGTTTGTCCTTTTTGTTTGTGTTGCTCCTTGTTTGTACTTGACTTTTTTTTTTTAAAAAAAAAAAAAAAAGAAGGTTGTGGATGGTTTCTTGCTTTCTTTTTGCCAGGCATCAATTAATTGTTTTTAATAACAGGGTCCGGGAACAAAAAAAAAGCTGAAAAAAAAAAAAGAAAAAAGAAAAAAAAAAGTTACTCGAAAAAAAGGGAAAAAGAAAAAAAAAGAGCTAATTCGTTTCTTAAAGAGTACCGGAACCAGAGGACAGAACCTGGCGTGCTATCCGCTTCTGGTCAATACGACGCTCGCCAAGATCTAATGATCCGTTCAAAATCATCCTGGCTAGCGTCTTCCGCTTCTGGACGCCCTCAATACTATTCCAACGCACAAGCAGCGCCAGCACCTGGTTCTTGTTGATAGACTCTGTTTCCCGATAACAAACGTCCATTGCACGCTCCAATGATTCTCTCTCTGTCATACTGTTTTTGCATTCAAAAAGGAAGAAGGGAAAAAGAAGTATTGTTAGAATAAATTACATAGTATGGTAAAGGCAGTCAAAAGACAACATGTCTCATGTTTACCTCAAGTCAGTCTCCAGCAAGACTTTGACACATTGGTATCTCAGACGGATCGCTGCCTCTGCAAGGGCATTATTCTCTTGGCACCGAAGGTTAGGGTCCGCACCGAAATCCAGCAGCGTCTCGACCAACAGTGGGTTGTCGTTCAAAATAAAGCTTGTTGTCAAGGGAGTCCGCCGCTCACTGTCCTGTGCATTGGGGTTGGCGCCCTTCTCCAGCATATACACCAACAAATCGCATTGCGAGTTACGGCCGTAGTGCGTCAGCAGATGCAGTGGCGTTTGTGACATGTCATCCAGCTCGTTCATGTTGAGTCGGCCGCCTGCTGCCTCGCACAAAAGCCGCATCACTTCGTAACTGTCGCTCATGGCGGCCGCATGGATGGGTGTACGGCTGGACATGTTCTCGTAAGGGGCCATGGGATCGGCACCCTGGGCCAGATGCCACTGGACAGCTTCCAAGTTGCCTGATCGACAGGCGGTGAAAAAGTCCTTGATATTGGTTAGCCCATTCTTTGGCATCCATTTGCCTTTGCTGCTGTTGCTGTTGCTGTTGCCGTTGCTGTTGTTCCTTGAAACGCTGGAAGAGTTGGATCCATTTCCATATACGTTGCCTGATTTTGCCGAGTTGGCGCTGTTTTCGCGATAGTGGTTGTTGGAAGGTGGGCCTGGAGGGATAACGTGCTCTGGTTGAGGTGGATAGCCTTGTTGTTGTTGTTGTTGTTGTTGTTGTTGTTGTTGATGATGATGAGGATGATGATGATGTTGTTGTTGATAGTGGTATTGTTGCTGGTACAATTGCTGTCCAGGGTGGTGATATGACATGGGCATTCCTTGTCCAATCTCAGGGAGCCTGTCTTCAACTGCGGACATCTCGGGGAGAGTTCTGGGGGAGCCGTTCATGTCCTTGGGGCTAGGAGCGTTGTTGTTGTTCAAGTTGTTCCAAGGTCCAGAGTGCTCCCGGCTTATGTTGTTGTGATTAGGTCGAACATGCACAGGATGATGTTGTGGAAGTGGCGAATTTGGTCCAGGAGGCGAGGCCTTCCGGGCATTCAGGTGTGGATCGGCCTGAATCCAGGCGGGTTTCGTAGAAGTTACTGGCATATGTACATGTCCTGGTGCCTTGTCATTTCCATCTACAGGTATTAAAATAGTATATATCAGTTCCTAAGTACTTTTTTTTGTCACAATGCACATCAACGACAAAGATTGTTTTTTTTTTTACCCTCGATCAAGTTGCAGGTACTGAAACGGTCGGTGAGGTCGGTAGTGCGGTCGTCATTGAAGTGAGTGACAATGGGCGTCACATTCTTGGAGATGGCATGCCTTGGGTTGAGGGGCTTCACGCTGGCTGATGGAGCAGGCAGTGCTGGACCATATCTGTTGAGTTTGTTTGGCGTCAATGGTGCGTCTGGCATGTAGTCGTTCACTCTCAAAGATGGCACAGATGAGGTGGTGATCGGTTCCGAATTCCGAACAAAAACCAAGGGTGGAACAACCATAGTCGTTTCTGTGGGCATCGATTTCGGGCCCTCCTGAAGTCTGCCGGGGCTCAATGGCAAAATATCACCATTCTCAGCGGCCAGATCGCCGTTGTATCCTGAAAGCATGGCATCCAGAGCGCTTAAAACGACAGGTAAGTGGGGGCGACGCACCGGCTCGCCATCCCAGCACTTTTGGTATAAATCCGAGTATTCAACGGGTGTTCCGGGTACAATCTCTTCTCGCCGTCCTCGCATGATCTCAAACGGCAGTAAAAAGTTGTCGCCATCTCGGTTGAAGGGCGGATGTCCCGATGTCAGCTCCCACATGATCACTCCCAAACTGTAAACATCCGAGCTGTGGTCAAAAGGCGAGTTCTTGAGACGTTCTGGTGAGATATAAGGAACAACTCCGCGCACTCCGTTGTTTGAGTTGGCATTGTTGACATATCGAGATAGACCAAAGTCAGTGATCAGAGCTCGTCCGGACATGTCAATGAGGACATTGCGCGAGTGCAGATCGTGGTGGCAAATGTTGTCCTCGTGAATGAAGCTGACTCCTGCGGCGACATCGCGGGCCAGCCGCATCTTTTGACCCCAATCGAGCCGGTGGAAGTGCTGAGAGAGGTAGTCGCGTAAACTGCCCCGCCCTGCGAACTGCAAGACCATGCCATAGTCGCCCGAATTCTTCATGCGAGTGATGCCGTAGAACTTTACAATATTTTCCGAGTCCTGCACCATTTTGTGAATGCTGACCTATGAACAAGAAGAGAATTTGGAGGTCAGTCGCCTCATCTCATCTCATCTCATAACAAATAGTAATAGAAAAATAAAGAGAGCATCGGCTGACGATGGGCTCTGTTCACAATGGAAAGGAACGCTCCTCTCCAAGGCCAGCTTGATCCCAGAGGCGGCCATTATGTATTGCTTCATGGAGGTCACCATTAACACCCACACGAAGACAACAGCATCCGAGGAACTTTTTTTTTTTTTCTGTTTCTTTGACCATTGAAGAGAGATGCGGGGGTGGGGGGGAGGGACAAAGGGGAAACACAAAGGTAAGGTTGATCAGGAGTACACGTGGCAACCTTGCTCGTGCGTTGAAATGCGACGTAAAAATAATAAGGTGTGGGCCACGGACGACGAACAAGGAAAGACAACGAACAAAGAGAGAGGGCACAGAGAGAGAAGCGGGATAGGAGAAGAGGAAGAGTTTTCTCCTCGTCGTTTTCTGCTCACTGCAGATGTTCCCCACGTTCGCCCTCCGAGGAGAAACCATGTACTTCATGTCGTGTTTTTCATTCTTCTACTTCATCTTCTCCTTCCTACCCACCGATCACTCTCTCGTTCACTCACTCACCCACTCACTCACTCACTCACTCACTCACTGACCCACCCCCACACAAACACACAAACATGTATACACACACACACACAAACACACACACACACGCTCTCTCTATCTCTCCTTCTCTCTATCTCTCTCTGTCAACATCCTCTCGATCATGCTTCACCCACGTTGCGCTGTCTTTGTAATTTACCCTCAATTGCCAAGAGCCCCCTTGTCATGACCATGGCCGTGTGTTGTGTGTGTGTATGCAGGTGCGAACAGCAGTGTACTCATTTTTTCTTTTTTTTTTTCCTTTTGACTTTGCCACCAACTAACAACGCGTTCATCCATCCATTATTTTATCCAATTCTGTCAACAAGCAAGAAAACGAAGAGTCATACTCGATCGCATTTGCCCACCCTGGTTCGCCCAATTGGAACCATCCCGAACGAAAGCGAAAGCAGCAAAGAAAACAGTACATGTGTGATATGTGTGACATAGGGTGTGGAAGGGCGTGTTCTTGTTTGTGGTTTGCTGATTGATGCAAGGGCTGTCCTAGTATGGCAATGGACATCACATCCAGTCGTCGAACGTCTGTTAAAGTGAGGTGTGCGTGCGAGCGTGTGTGTGTGCGTGTTTGGAGTGGGGTAGCTTTGCCAGCTCCTGTCCTTGTGTGCTGGGTGGTGCTCACTCACCCTTGACTTTTGCTCTCTCAACCACCCACTTCCAATTGACCCCCATTGCCTGCACTTTTTTTTTTTTTTGTGCTCTACCCATCTGTGGGAGAGAGAGAGAGAGGTGAGAGGATAGACAAGAGGACAAAAGAGGTTCTGTGCAACTTCTCATGCAGTGTCCACCCCCACACTACACACAATCATGCAACACCCCACCGTCTGTGTCTCTGCCTTTCACCCCCATCCTCGCAAACTCTCCCTCGACTCTGTTTTTTCTTTGTTATAGGTGCCGTCCATCCTTTGGTTTGGCCTCGGATAGAACAAAATTGGGAATATTGTGCAAGCGTACACCGAACACAACTTCGTCCATGAACAACTAAGACTTTTTTTTTTCTTACCTCCTGAATGAAGTCTGCTGGGTTGTACAGGACCTTGACAGCCACCCGCATGCCGCGCCAATGGCCCGAGTGAATGATGCCAAATCCGCCAGAGGCGACACCCATGCGAAGCTGCTTGATGTCGTCAAAGTCAATGAGACGCAAGAGATTGCCGTGGATGGCTCCGTCAAGCCATTGTTGCTCCTTGTCGTTCATCAGCACCACTGGTGCTGTATGTTCTGACATCTAGAATTTTTATGATTTCGTGCTGTTGGCTTCTCTGTCGGTGGCGAATGGCCGAGAGTGGTGTGTGAATGGGCGTCAGGATTTGAGTCGTATTGTGTAAATGGTGATGTCGTTGTTGTAGGAAGTGATGTTGCGTGCACACAGGTGTAAGATTGCACACAAAGTATGGCGTGATAGTTTGGGTGTGTTGGTATGCTTGCTCTTCTTGCTATCGAAGGTGTGTGGGATGGTCTGAGAGTAGGGTAGGGTTGGTGCCGAACAAAAAGGCAGGATTGTCGTAACAGCTGGAAGGAAGGAAGGAAAGAAAGAAAGAAACAGAGACAGAAACGTGGGTGGAAGACAAAAAGAAGAAGACGCACAAAAAAAAGGACAAAGTAACCAACGGGTCTGGACACGGTACGAAGCAGAGGTATGACGAGTCGTGGAAAATATGTTTGTAAACTGATTGAGAATTGAGCTGGGTTGGGGTGCCGTCGGATGGAATGGGTTTGTATTGTCGAGAATACAATTGAATGGGTTTGATGAAGGCGAAGGAAGTGAACGAGAGGGAGAGATGGAAAACGCAAAGGCGTGGCAAAAAAAAAAAAAAAAAGAAAAAAAAAAGGTGTATATATGTGAGAGAGAGTGTGTGTGTATGTGCGTATGTCAGTCAAAGAGTCCTTGGCCAGGACACACACAGACACCTTTTTATACTTGCCTCCCCAAGGAAAGATCCTTTGCACAATGGTGCCACTGCGCTGCGGCCACTCAGTTCTCGTTCGTCTTCCCTTTTGCAACTCCCTTCCACTCGTTGCCACCGAACATGTCAGAACGGGTCAGAAGCTTCTCGCAACATACCGCTCGGGCATGGTCCTGACTTCTCTTTATTGAGGATGCAAAGTGCTGCGGGGGCTTTCTTGATTCTGCCATGTTCCCTTGCCTTCCCACATCGCATCCCATGCTCCCTTGGGAACACCGGTGCGATTGAGTTCATTAGGTTGGATTTGCTTGGCTCGATCCGACAGCGCCCCTCCTCGGATGAAGTGTTGCGGTTATTTCCAATAGGCTCCTTCCCACCCGCCCACCCTCCTCGGACCTCGGTATCGGAGCGTGGCCTGCCTTCGCACCGAGGCTAGGATCGCCTGCCAACGATGTGTCGATACAAGAAATTCTCTCCCCTTTCTTTTGACCACTGAGGGAATGGCCCGGACAGACCGCAATTCCAAACGTGGCATGTCCAAACGGACGCTGCCTGCGCGACTATGAAGCGCATTACTTGGCTTCCCATCGAAACAGATGGCCGTCTTTATTGGAAATATATCTCTGTTACGTGTCGCTCTTGGATGGCATTTATATTTCAATGTTGCGTTTTATGTTTTATTTTGTTCTTTTTTTCTTCATTGTCTTTTTCTCACATTATCCTGCTTTTGGTACCATCACTTCTCTCCACCGTATCCCAAGTATTCTTTCTCCAATTTTCTCTCCACCTTCAATGTCTCGCTCTCTCGCTTCCTCCGTGACAAAGGTTCTTTCTATTCCAGAGCTCTTGCTTCACATTGTCCTACTTGCCCCAAAGAGGACACTCTGTAACCTGGGCTTGTTTCCCGAGTGGTTCGAGCTGCCGTCCTGGCACTTTCCTGTCCACTCCAGTAGACGAGACCAGGATCCTCCTTGCGAAAGAGCGAAGTTCCTACGGGAGAATGAACCGCCTATTCGCCGGGCTGAGTTTTCTGCAGCAATTAATATCGACAACGACAAACCTGAGTTCCAGTCAGATGTCAAGCAGCACTGTCTCGAGGCTAATGATATTGTGCTGCTTCTACATAATGCACTCAATAAGTCGTACATGGGGCACGGATTGCCTCAAATCAAGAACCTGACTTTGACCGGTAAGGATTTCATCTCAGTGCCAAGCACCTTGATTCGTTGACCCTGGCCTATCAAGAACAGATGGCCATGCTTCCAACAAAGCTCCTGGTCGACCTTGCACCACACCCTCAGCAGATTCGCGCACTACATATTATGTCACAATACTGTCATGGCCGCGGCGACGAAACCATGGTCACTGCCTCCCAACTCCTTGCTCCATTCTTGGAGGCTTTCCCAGCTTTAGCACGGCTAACCTTCATGGATATCTCTATCAGGAGAAAGAGATACCCAAGCTGCTGCCCCATCTACACATATTTCCTTCGGCGACCTATTTGGATCTGGGACCCATTGGTCTCTGAGCGATGGGAGTTCTTCAGATCAACACTCTTTTCCCCTGTCTGCAAACCTTATCATTGCGGATATCGAGTGGCCTCAATCGACACAACCAGGACCTGTTGGGACCGTGTTATCCAAGTTGGAGAACTTGAGCACATTCCGAGCTTTGACAAACAATAGTGTCCAACTCAGACATTTCGCTGTATCGAGCCTCGTAAACAGGATCACACAAACTCGGGACGCGGCCAGAACTGCAATTCAGGTTCAAACTGGGTGCATACAATAGATTTTGGAGATGGGATGCTTTTCCCAATTGCAGAGTCTGCAACTTGATGTGGTCTTGAACTCCTTTTGGCCTCCAGTGGGCGATACAGCGTCATCGTACTCATTTGATACCATGTCCGCGGATCCTGCATTATAACCAAACTCCACCGCCTGCTGCTCAAACAAGGTTGTTCAATCAGAAATGGTCTTTGAATTACAGCAACTAGTCAGGATGCTCCCATATCTGCCATCGATAAAAAGCTATCCGATTTTGCCTTCTTTGAAGAATTTGGCATGTGTGTTCTTGATGGATGTCGCAACCAGGGTCACTACCATGGGCCATTGGAGTGCGAGGCAGAAGAAGGCAAATGGCTCCGGTCGATCACGCAGCTGCAGCGTCATGAACCGAGCGTCCGTTCCTCAAGTTGCTTGGAATCTCTTTCGACCCGGACTTTGAGGTAAACGCATCCAATCTGCGAACTCAGTGATCCAACTGCTCCGATACCTGAAAGAGTCAAGCATGGCTAGGCTTCGCGTTGTTCAAAGATCTAGCATCAGCGTTTGCAGGACGAACAGATCTAACAGATCTATCAGTGACAATTTCGACCATCGATGACAGCAAGGACCCCCCCCCCCCCCAATGTGGCAGACTCGCTCGTATAACGGCATCCTTTTACAATCTCACTTCGGTCGAAACTTGCTGTAGAAGTTTCTGGCGAGAATAATAGCGAAGAGGGCTTCGCAGCTTGGCTCCTACGATTTATGACACCGAAATGATGATCGATCGCAGTGCCCATGCATGATGTTGCATACTGGGTTCGACCACAATGGCGACTTTTCTTGTGGGCAGTGCATCCTTCTGCATGCCGCCGTGAGCTTTAATTGCTTTGACTTTTAGCCTTTTCTTTGTTTTCCCCATCTTCTCCCCTGTCCCCCCCCCCCATTTCCTTTTCAAGAAATACATATCCACATGCCCATACAGCCTCGTCCCAAAGTTGCTCTGTCCCTTGGCACTCGCTCAGCGCTGCGCACTGAACTCTACTCTAGCAAACAGGCACACATTCGCCCATAGAGTACCCACACCCATCAATGGCCCACCCACACTCAGTCTCCTCTGTCGATAAAGCTCTTGCTATTCCGGAACTTCTACCAAAAAGACTCCTCGACTTATTCTTGTCTCGTGCCTTTCGTGAGGCCGTTCTAGCCATCTCGGCCCACCATCTCGAGTTTGACGAGACCAGGATCTTTCTTAAACAAGAACAAGAAATTTTCTTGCAAGTCAGTGGTGGGCATGTCCACAGGGCCAAGCTTTCCGCAGACATTGGCATGGACATGGACGAGCATAATGCGAACTCCCTACTTTCAAAAGTGGGGCAGTGCTGTCCCAGAGTCAAAGACATTGTGCTCCAGGTCCGTAACGCCTCTGATCACACCCAGCCTGATTGCGAATTGGCGACGATCAAGACTCTGACCTCAGCCGCCAAGGAGCTCATTTACGGTGCCAAGAACCTTGAAACGCTGACATTGTCCTTTGAGGAAAAGGCCGTATTCTTTCCATGCCAGCTCTTCCTCGACCTTGCGCCGCACGCTCAACATGTTCGTGGACTACATGTCATGTTGGCGGAGTATGGAGGAGATTACTTGGCGGCGACGAAGGCATGGTGGTTAATTATGACTCTTTGCTCCCATTCCTCGAAGCCTACCCGAATCTGTCCCACTTGGCCTTCACGGGTGCTGGATTCCTGCATGGGTTCTTGTATCTAAGCGATCAGGAAGCAACTCTACAGCCTTATCTTCACACCTCCCAACGGTGACATCACTGGACCTCGGCCCGTTGGCCTGATTGAGTTGGGAGGTCTCCAGATCAATATTCTCTTTCCTTGCCTTAAGACGTTCACCATTACAGACATATATTTGAGCCGGCCGCCATAGCCTGCCCCCCCCCCCCCCCCCCAAATACTTTTCCCCCAATAAAAAACTTTAAAGGGGCCCCGAAGGAATTGCCCGAGAACCTCTACCCCCTGCGCTTGATGCCCAAGCTGATGTCAGTCACGATGCGAAAGCTGCATTTCAGCGACGGGCTGTACGGAGATACGAACCACCAAATCATGTTGGGCACCTTCCAGAACATGACCGACAATGGTGTCCGACTCGAGCATTTCGTACAGCTACGGCTCCAAAAGCGACAAAGGCTACCTCATTTCGGAGCACCGCGACTTTGCTGTTCAGGTCCAAGACAGATACTTGAAAGAGATCCAGGAGACGGTGTGCTTTTTCAGAGTTGAAGAGATAGGAACTTGACCTCGCCTAGGACTCGTTCTGGCCCTCAGAGAGCCTTAATCCAGGACCGATTTTCCCCTTTGACACCATTTCCAAAGAGAGGACATTGGTCACTAAGCTCCTTCTGGGTTCTGTCTTGGTAAAGGAGGTTATTAGACCGGAAGTGGTCCATCGTCCGTGCCAGATCGTGAGGATGTTGCCATGTCTGGAGGACCTTGTAATCATCGATGAGAGGCAGCTGAGCTTTTCCTTTTTTGATGGACTCGGACAGTGTGTTATTGACAGCTGCACCGACGATCACTACCATGGAGCCCCCAGAACCTGAAGCCACCGAGGACAAGTGGCTCTGGTCGATGGCCCAACTGCAGCACGAAATCGCGTCCGTTTTTCAAATCGCCGAGGATCTCGTTCGATCCTGCAGTCCAGGTGAACATGACCAACCTTGGACCACAAGTGATCCAGCGCTTTCTGTTCCTGGAAGAATTGTACATCACTAGCTCTGCTCGATCCGATGATCTCACAGCGTTTTCGGGACGAAAAGATCTGTCCCTGACCGTTTCGACCGTTGCCAACCAGGGGGACTTCCCAACTTGGCGGATCTAACGCTTGAGCACGCTTGAGCATATCTCGGATGAAGGGGTGGCATAAAATCGCCCTAGGACCAGCGCTGAGCCACAGATTCATAGTAGTAACACCTTCAATCACTCAAAAGACATAATATATCCAGTATGCACTGTATTATGTTTCTTCTAGTCGTGCTATTGCAATTGCACTAACGGGCACGTCGGAAGATCGCCCCGGTGGGTAAGGAAAGAGGTAACACGCTCTTGCTTTTCAGCCAGCAGGCGGTAATGCAGCACGGGGTCCATCTTCTTGTCCTCCTCGAGGTCATCCGATGTAATAGTTGATTCCGAAGAGCTGCGCTGGTGGCGGTACTCAGTCTCTACTTCAGTGTCGCTACTGCATGCGCTCGAATAGGTGTTGTCCGCCTTGCCTCCAAAATAGCTGAGGAAACTTTGCCATGGATTCGTTGAAGGTACTGAAGACGAAGAGGAGGGCGAGGATGTGAATGCTTCGTTGCTGTCGCTCGTGAACATCTTATGGTCTGAATACATCCGGTACTCTAACTCTGATTCCTTGATATAGACCTGTTGCTGCTGTTCCTCTTCACTGAACGCTCTCCTGGATTCTGCAAGGGTGGCGGCACGGATCTGATATCGCAGCAGGATCGGCAGCAGCTTCCAGAATGTGAACTCGGGCCAGAAGCATTCAATAAACTCGACGTGGCATGCACGAGAACATTGCCACAGCATAAAATCGCTGAGTCGGATCTCCCCCGAGGTGCGGACTAAAATGTCCATGGGCGGACATGATCGCGTGTACAGACTGTTTTCCAGGACACTTGTTGAGATGTCGCTGTCCAGAGGGGAAAAGGGGGGGGGGGGGTTATAGATGCAATATTAGATATGTGGACTAGGGGTGCGTTGGAGGAGGTGCAAAGCAGTGTGTGAGATTCAAAATTAAAGTGAATGATGTTGAAATGGGATACCTTGGATCAAGATCCTGTGCTTCAATGCCACTGACAAGCGATCTGGTGGCCATAGTCAGCTCGTCCCGGGATGTATACGGGAAGCACAGGTTGAGGATCGCCCGGTTGTTCTTCTTGGTGAGCTCCACAGCACGGTGGACCACTTCCTGGACATCCTTTGACAGCAGGCTGACATCACCCAGGATGCGAATACCGATCCCGTATTGCTGGACTAGTTCGCTAATGATTGAATGTTTGAAACAAGGGCAAAAATGTTTGTAATTTAGTATGCGCGCTTCTTGATTCCTTGACCCAGTAGCTCGCCTTCTGACACGTTGCACATCGACGTAAGGATGGGCGTTTCACTCTTCTCCCATTCATTCCGCGGGTCTAGCGACCCGATGTTTGTCCAAGTGTAAACAACGATAAATATAAGGTGGCAGTCGTGACGAGTAAGCAATAGATTAAGAGTGCTCTCATTCTCCCCATCCTCATGAAATTCCACAGAGCCCAGTTGACTGCTTGACGAGTGTGACGGGTGTTGTGTCGCTGTCAAATGCAATTATCTCTATTCCACACACTTCAGCCCACTTAAGGCAGCAAACACAGGAGCGTGAATCGTGGAGTATGAACTGCGTTTTCATATGCCAGCAATCGAGTTTTGGTTTTGTGTATGTGTCGATCGTCCAATGCGGTCGGGTATCAAAAACACAACAGTGCCTGTTTGGATGTTGGCTGCGGTCTCTGGTTTTTTTTTACCTTTGTTCGCACAGCTCGGCAAGTTTCGTTTTGGCAATTCCCATCAGTATCTCGACTTGATCAGGAGGGCGCTGGAAGTTCTCGATGCTAAAAGCGTACACTGTGACGACCTTAATGCCGAGCTCCATGCAGACGGCCAGTATCTAAAAGAGAGAGAGAGTTGCCATGTGGGTAAGCGAGTAAACATATTGCTCTGAAACTAAACATAGGCCGATCGCAAAAAAAAGCATCTTTCCATCCAGCGCACAGATCAAGATCGATGGTACTTCCTGGGAGGATGGCTACCAAGATCACCCATCTATCTCCATCTTTCTGTCTGTCTGTCTGTACAGCTGTCATCCATGAACCTCGATCTCTTTCCTTCCAGTGTCCTCCACTGCACTTTGCATAATTTCATTTCGATCAAACATATGAACAATGACGACGAAGGATAAAAGGGACCGAGCTACAAAAAAGGGAAAAGGGAGGGAACGTTTGTGTTGGGGTATGGGCCAAACTCACCTCCTCCATGGTCTCGTAGCCGAGGTAGTATCCTTTGTCGTTGCCGACGTGCACCTTGCGACCATATCTCCGATTTCCGTCCATAATGAATCCGACATGCTGAGGGATGGAGCCGCACTGGAGTGCTTTGATGGCGATCCCTCGCATAGTCCGGCCGAGCTTTGACATTTTGTGTGAGTGTAACGTTTGGCAGTAAAGATGTAATGTGAATGTTGTATGTTTGAGTATGTGATTGTGGATGCGATCGCAAGTGAGTGAGTGTTGTGAGTGTGTGTGTGTACAAGTGGGTGATTGTCTATGGAAGGGTATATTAAATGAGATGGACGAGGAGAAAGGTTTTGAAGAAGGAAAGATGCTGAGTGCTGAAGGTTGAGAAACTTTGAATAAACATGAAAATACAGGGGTTTCGAGTACAGAGAGTTCGGTGCCTGGATTTAACAATATGGAGGGATAGTTTAAGCAGTGTCGATTTTTTTTCCCCAGGCACCACACCAATCGGTGAAGGACACAGAAGAGAGCGCCCAATCCAAGAGAGAGTGCCAGATTGTCTATCACCGTCGAATCTCAAAGTGCCATGGTACCAAGGTGGGTATCTTTGGTGGTTGAAATCCTTGAGAGCCTCTCGCTTCAGACTGTCCACCGCGAGTGCCTGGCACTGCCCGAGTTTGGCCAAAATCTGCTAAATTTAGGGCGCTCACCTCTTTTTGCAGTCCATCTGGCAAATGCCCCATTGTCGTTTCTTTCTGTTCCTCCCCTTCACTTTACTTCTTTCGTCCACTCTCCTTCATGTCATTTGGACACTTCAATTAGGTCTCATTGCCCATCTTGTTCTTGCCTCGTTCTCCATTCCACCTCCCTCCCTCACTCACTCACTCAATCACTCACTTCTCGGCAACGCATTGGTAAGATTGTATGGCATGCACCCATAGATACACCTGTGTGGGTGTGTGGGTGTGCGTGGGTGTGTATGCATAGTAGGAGCAAGGACAGGTCTTTCTCTGCCGTGAGCACCATAGCTCTCGGTTGCTCCCATTCTCACATCCACTCTCGACCTCTTTCCATCCCCAACATTGATGTTTTCTCTTGCCCATGGTGTGCGCGTGTGACATGTTTCTACTTCGTCCTCACAGTTTGCCTTAACTGACTCGTTTTTGCTCGTCGCCTTCGTTGCCTCTCTCCTTCTTTCCTTCGCTTTCTTCTGTCCCTCTTCTCCTTTTGCTTTGCCTCACCCTTTGCCCGACGGTCTCGCCCTTTGCTCAGCCGCCAGTAAACCATGGCCGACCCATATCGCTCGAACCCCTACCCCGGCAACCAGCCCTATCCTCCGTCGCAGTACCCACCTCACCCAAATATGGGCATGGGACGACCTGGCCCCGGGGGCCCCCCACCACATCACCAACAGAACTTTGGAGGCCCTGGGCCAGGAGGTCCTGGACCTGGGTTCTACTCTCCTCACCAACAGCCTCGTCCCAACCCTAACTTCAACATGCCCCAGCCTCCACCCATGGCCCAACAGCCTAACTTCCACAATAGTCCAAGACCACCTTCAGCATACCCACCCTACAACAACGGCCCTGGATTTAATCAGCAACGGCCAGGACCACCACCTCACGGCCCTGGTCACTCCAACCATGGACATGGACACGGGCCGGGACATGGTCAACATGGCCCAGGCAACTTTGGAAACGGAGGACCAGGACCAGGGCCAGGACCCGGCCGCCCTCCAGGACATGGCCCTGGAGGCTTCCCCAATCAAGGATACCCACCTCAACAGAACTTTGGACCCTCACCTCCACCTCCACATGCTATGCCCACCCCCATGATGCCTCAGGGGCCTCCTCGACATCAAGAGTGGCCTGTCGCAGGACGACCTCTCAACAACCCGCCCAATTTCCCACCCCATGCCAACAACCAGGTCTACCCTCCGTCGTCAAGTCCTGGCCCTCCAGGACATCAGGGATTTGCTCCAAAGCCATATGCGCCTTCAGGACCACCGTCTTTCAATTCACCCTACCCTGGCCCTAGTGCTGGCCCTGGATCAGGCCCTGTGCGTCCCCCATTCAGTCCCAACATGGGAGGAGGTGCGCCTCCACCACCAGCTCCTATTGTCAGCCAGCCAGCACAAGTGCCTTCGTTCAATGAGCCTCCTTTTCCAGTGCGACCTCCGAACTCCTCAGGACCACCCGTGGCTGCTCCAGTGTCCATGCCCCAGGCAGCAACATACAGACCAAAGACCTCATATCAGGCGCCGCCAGCACCTTCGCCCAAGAAGGATCAGAGCAAGGCTCCATCGCCCAGTCCATCATGGGCTACCTCACCTGCTCCTTTGACAAGCAATAGTGGATACCAAGGATCGCACAGCCAACACCGACCGCCCATACACACGGAAGAGTCATACGACGCCGACGATAGACCAACAGAGCTTATTCCGTTTGAGGAAGAACAGAGCAACTACCCCTCGTCTCTCGCACCTTCCTCCTCAAACTCGGCGATCAAAGGAAACACGACCAACTCGCTTTTGCAATCACCTCCATCTTCGTCGATGCCTTCGCCCTCACCTTCATTCACAACTGTGAATTATCTCCCATCGTCACCTAGCTTCTCGGAAGCGGATGCTCGTCCAACGGAACTTCTCCCACACGAAGTATCCACACCATCGATGCCATCAATGCCCAAGCCTGCAGAGCCTGTTCGTGTGCCCGACCCTCTTCCACCAGCTCCATCGCCAATCAAGACTCCGGCGACGCCTCTGCCCTCAACAGGGACTGCCAAGTTCTCTGGCTCTGCTGGAGCCGGCGCCTTTGTGCCCAAATCGACCTATGTACCCACTAAAAAGGACGCGCCAAAACCTTTGGCAACACCTCAGCCTTCGCCTCAGCACCTTGGATACGACCCGTCTGTCAAAGTGGAAATCTCGGATTTGAAGCCAGCGAGCGCCTCCAACAACAGCTACAGCAGCAGCTCGTTCAAGGTGGCTTTGAGTGACATGCCCTCGCCTGCCGCCAAACTGCAGAACGAACCCCCTGCCCTGGACAGCCCTATTTCACTGGATGGCCTGATGGAGAGTATTGAAGCAATGACCAAGACAAGCTCGGTCCCGTCCTCGAGTGCTTATCAACCAGTTGCCCAAACTGGACAAGACTACTTCAAGCCATTGCCAAAGATCAGTGAGAGCGAGTCTGACCAGAAGCGGTACTCTCTTTCGGATGGCCCCGTATCGTCTTCGTCTTCAAACCCATCCGTTGCTCGTCTGGTGCCTAAAAGACCCGCCAGTAGCTACCAAGGGTCGCCTCCTCCTTCGTCAAATGATGCGCAAACACCTATTTCGAGCTCGTCTGCTTCCAACAACAACTTTAGTCCACCCAATTCATTTTCGCAACCAGCTCATCCAGTTCAACCCTTCTCACCGCCTCAGCCACCCGCGCCATTGAAGCTGCAACCAGTGCAAACACCTGTTCAGTTCCAACAGCCTCCAACTCCATCGCAACAGCAACCACCAATTCAATTCCAGCAACCAAAGATTTCGTTCCAGCCTCCACCGCCGCACATGCTGCACCAAAACCACAACCACAGTCACATTGGTGGAGATGCGATGCGCTTGTTCAACCAGCCCGAGTTTGCTCACAACCCCATCTCGTCTATGGCTGCTTTAGCGGCAGATAAACCAGTCCAAAAGGCACCCTCGATGGCTCGTCGTGCAAAGACTCTGAAGAGAGCAGCAGGCATGACAAGTGGAAATAACCCCATCGAGGGCATGCAGCCAATGGGCACTCCTCCTCCACCGCCTCCACGAGTCACTCCAGATGAGCTCTACCCCTACTTGCTGCGATTGGTCCTTCTAGCCCAGGCGGACGAAGTCCCTACACCAGCACCTTCCTTGCCCGTGACCAACATTGATACCCATAAAGTCTTTGTCAAAGCACTCCGGAATCGTGTCAAGGATGTTCTGGCAGGACGAGTCAGCAACCCACAGTACCAGGATCCAATCGTGAAAAAGGCGCTTGGCAACATGGAGCCCAAGCAGTTCAAAGCGTCCACCAACGCAGAGGAGCTGATGATTGGATTCTCGATCGAAATGTCCAGGATCCAGGCGACAATGCACATCCCATCCAACAACAGGGATGCACAGATCGCCATTATGGTGAGCTTGATGCGTGAGGCAATCCAGCAGGATCCATTTACTGGACATGAGGCGATCCTGCAACGCTTGGACAAGCAGACCAAGACAACTGCGATCAAGCCCAACAACTCTGCGCAGGCCGATGAGTTGACCAAAGTTATCAAAGATCTGTTCAAGCATCCTGAATCTGTGCGACATGCAAAGATGAACGATCTACGCCGAACCTCCACGCGCCAGGTAAAACATGCGATCTGAGTTGCTTTGCTTGTCAATCGTGTATATTTAATGACTGACGGAGAAAATTTTTGGTTGTTAGGTTGCCATCGAAGATCTCCGGAAATGTGCTGCTAACCTCGATCAGGATAGCTTCCCATACCCTGGCATTGCGGATTACCATCATAAAGAGCATCACGACGAGTTCAAGAATCGCGAGCGCTCGGCCCTTCTTGGCTTTATCCGTGTCTTGAACGCATCCAACCCTAGCCAGGCTTCGTTGGAGATCCCTAAGCACAGGTTCCAAGTGGTGAGGAAAAAAGAGAATGCCCGATATCGAGTTTGCCCTCTGCAATGGGACTATGACAGTTATGACAGTTACACTGACACGAGAAAACTCAATTGAATTTTAGAACGACTTCACTTTCATTCCCGAGAATCCCAAGGCATACTATCATTTGCTGCTCGAGATGTGTGTCGACCATGCCCTGGCCACTCGCAATGAGAACGACCCAGCGAGTGGACTATTGTCTGCGTCAACAAGGGCACTTTTGATTGACTGTGGTGTCCGCTGGCGACTGACCTCGAGCTGGCGCGAAATCATTCTGATGGAAGTGATCAAGGAGCGTTACCGTGAAGGCAAGGTCCCTGTCCACTTTTTGTCGGATTTCCTCAACAACAAGTTCTACAAGGACAGTGATGTCAACCAGTGGCATATATCTGAGGTAAAGATGGAGGAAAATACAGCTACGTTTCATAAAAGGACTTTTGACTAACGCGTTTGTGTTTTCTTAACTCTCTCCCTCTAGGTGAACATGTTGGGCGATGTGTATGGAGGATTGAACCACATGATTCTGGACAACGTGAACCACGATATCAAGGACCTGGAGAACGTCAGTGCCGACTACTTTGCCCCCATGCTTGAGATCCTCGACAAGGTCCACCAGCGTGAAGTGTACCAGAAGCTCAACATCGACTTGACACCCTTCTTCGATGATATCAAGGAGACTGTGGTCGTCGGTGCAATTGGCCGCTACAACGTGAAGGATGCCGAGGTTCAAGCGGAGCGATATGAGAACGAGACTGTGCCCCTTACGAACATGGCTCTATACATTGTGTCCGAGCATGCCACGCACAAGAAGCGTTTCCCCAAGCCTTTGTTGGGGTAAGGGTGTGCATCGATTTGGTCATCGGTCATGACAATGCGACTGAAAGAGTCTTAACATCAGTTTGATTTTGTCTTTCTTTTAGTGCCGTGGATGTGGCTGCTATCGTAGTGGAGAACAACTTGCGCAACTTTGTACCGCTGATGCAAAACATGGCCAATATGGATGCAAGAAAGTTGCCCATGGCCGATGTGTTCCCACTGTACCAGACCTGCCGCGAGCTTGTGTCGTTGTTCGAGACGTATGCACCCAGCTCAAGTGCCCATTTCAACATTTCGGATTGGTTCCGTCCATATGTGCTCAAGTACCTTGACACACTCGACACGTCCATTCAAGGATGGGTCACTGCTGCGATCAAGCAAGATCAGTTTGAGGAAGTCAGCGTTGGAGCAGGTCACTCATCCTCAGCGAGTGACTTGTTTGCGTTCTTCTACGAGCCTCTGGCTTGGGTCAAGGGTTTGAACTGGCCCAACGACTACCAGCGCGCCACATTTATTTCCAAGTTGGCAAAAGTGTTTTGCAAGGCTGTGGATCTGTACGCCCAGTATATGGAGTCCATGTTCACGAGCTACATGCCTTCGTCAGTCACAGCTGTGGCGTCGACAGAGACCAAGACTCTGGCCGAGCAGTTGGCGTCGTTCTCGTTCCGTTCTGAGAGTGATGCCAAGAAAGCATCGCAGTTTGTGTTCACTTCCAAAGTAAGTACCATATTACATGGATACCGTCTTCACAACATTCATTTCTATGACACCATATACTAACCTTTGTGTTTCCGTTAGATGTGCGTTCTTGTCAACAACATCGAGGCAGTGCGCCAACGTTTAGATGAACTATACCGCAGGATGGACGTTGACGAAGTTGCTCAGATCTTACATGACAATGAGCCCGAGACTGAGGAGGACCTTGATACACCTCACCAGTTTGAGATTGTGTTCATTCAGGGTGAGCGACTTTTGCCCATGGACTCGAACGAGGCCAGTGATCCGTTTATTATCATGTCGCACGACGGCAAGGATGTGTTCCGGTCCAAGACCATCAACGCCAACTTGAACCCACGCTGGAACGAGGTGTACGAAGTAACTCTGACCAAGGAGATTTCGTACTTGATCCGAGTGTTCGATGCGGACAAGTTGCAAAAGGACCGTCTGTGTGGATGGCAGTACCTGCGCATTGATCCACTTGACTACGAGGATTATATGCCACATGATATCTGGCTTGACCTTGCTCAGATTGGTCGATTGCTGTTGCGCGTAACTATGAAGGGAGAGCGCGATGATGTGCAGTTCTTCTTTGGACGGACGTTCCGGTCCCTGAAGCGCAAGGAAGCTGATCTGAGTGGCATGATTGTTGACGCTGTAAGTGCTCTATTCTTCATGTTCGTGAGTCTAGCGAGCTGGTATTTGAAGATGGTTGATTATCTTCACTAACGCTCTCCTTTATGCTCGTCGGACGAAAAATAGATGGTCCCATGTGTCCAAGCATGCTTGACAGAAAAGGTGCTTTTCAGTAACTTCCGCTCCAAGACTCTTTTCCCATTCTTTGGCAGCTCAGTACAGTCGGCCAAGGTGACCAAGGTCTCGGACGAGGACTGCGACAATGCCCTGTGGCCACTCCTGGACTACTTTGAAGCCTCGCTGCCAATCTTGTATGACTATTTGACGACCGAGGGTATGATCATGGTGATCACCAAACTGTGGAAAGAGACCTTGGTCACGATCGAGTCGCTTCTGATGCCCCCACTGTCCACCGCTGTCTCGGACCGCACACCACTCACCGAAATTGAGATGCACGTTGTTTTCAAGATTATTGAGGTAAGGAATGAAGACAACTATTCGTGAACATGTATAACTGACAAACATCAAATTGGAGCAAATAGCTCACACGTTCGCCTTTTCTTCTTTATCACAGTTCATCAAATTGTATCTCAATGGAGGTGATGCCGGCGACGGCTTCCCGCTCAAAGCCCTTGAGATCCCCAAATACAAGGACCTGCTGACCGTCCGCCCCATCTATGACAGCACGACCGAGGAACTCATCTCCGAGTACAACCGCGCCCTGACTGTCCCCGGGCGTGGCAAGCTGGGCCGCCAGCAGAGCGACTATGACCGACGCTCGGCGCCCAAGCGCCCTGCGGCCAACTCGATGACACCGAACCCGGAAACGGTGCTGCGGATCCTGCGCATGCGCAGCGAAGAGACCGTGGAAGAGTTCCTGATTCAGGCAATTGATACCCAGTCCAAGGCGCGCGAGGCGCGCGCGCAATCGAAACGTGATCAGCTGGCGTACCAGCGCCAGCTGATGCGGGACCAGAGTGAAAACTGAAGAGTAAATGTACTCGTGTATTAAAACTGCATAAGCGTTTTGTGTTATAATAATAAATTTTTAATTTATCAGGTCTTCTTTCGTCAGTTTTGCTTCCGGTACAGAAGCGGCTGCCCGGAAATTCAAGGATGGTTGGTGCTTCACTCAAAATTGTGGCGACACAGCGGATGGTTGAAGCGATCGCAAGTTGTGTCCAAGAAGGGTCATGATTGCTCGGATGCGCGTGGTGAAGAAACGGGACCTGAAGAGGCTGTAGGCGAAAAGATAAATGCAAGCAACAGGAGTCAACGTGTGTGAGAGTGCGTGAAAATAGTTCGTGCACCAGATTTTTGCAGGGCTTGAACGAGGGAGGACGATTTTTGACTCCGTTCAGAGAACCTCAGATCTCTCCTCACAAAGAGCACGCCCCTAGGTGACGCCTCTCACCGAAGCCCATACCAAGTGTCCACAGCCTTGTGCAGTCGAGAAAAATCGCATCTAAACGAATGCATGCAACTGTTGTGTCTGCGAGTTAGCCTTGATTCTATGCCAGAGTTTGGAGTCCTCTTCTATTTCTTCCGGTTGTTGTTAGTATTGACGTTGATACTTGTTTTTCGCTTCCATGGCATGTTATGTTGGAAGCCCTGGGTCCATTTCATCTTTTTTACCTGATTTATCGTTGGCAAACTACAGCACAAGCACACACCAGCTCCACCGTTGATTGGTGGCAAAGATGCTCCTCACACGGAAGACCTGCCTCTCAACCCAAATGCCATGTAAGCGAAGGGTTGCAATACGATAAGGGGAGGCGGAATGAGCGCTTGTTGTTGGAGACACTGCATATCTGGGTATATGATCAACCATATACACCTGGTTATATTGCAGACTGTAAACAGCGTTCGAGATACAAGTTCCGGCTTTTAAAAGATTTGTGATTTCAGGAATATTATGCATGACATAGTGCTTACAAAAGTACCGTGTTTGCGCTTGGCATTTGGAATTGACACTCGCGAGGTTTAAGGTGTACAAAGAGTCGCGTTAATGGACATCGTGTTCATGTCGCGACTGAATGTCATGTGGAAGCATATAATAAACAAAGAGCTAAGGAGCTGTGCCCGTGGTTGTCTTCTCAATGTTTATTCCACGTTCACGTTTCTTTGTCCTTAATCCCATCCCAGTTCTCCTCACACTAGATGTGGTTCTGGGAAGAAATAAACAATTGTTCTTGAACTCATGTCTTGCGTGTTGCGTCTGTGTCTTCGTTTTCGCTCGTGCCCAGTGATTTGGGGGTTGTTCCTCGGCCGTCTTTCGCCACACCGTGGGCGGGTTAGGGAGTCTCTCAACCCACAGAGCTTTCAAGCATGATTTGAGATCGGGGGGAGCATGCGTCATGTCGTGTTACTTAGAGAAAAGGTTGGTCAAACACAGCATGGTGCGACCACTGGTCTATTACCACACTATGCATTACTGCATCGACATAGCTTTATTGTTTTCGTCTTTTCCACATCCATATGCCATAATAAAAACAAAAGATCGTCGCCTTAGTTGTGTTTCAATGCCTGTCATTGTGGTGGAGAACTAAAAACAGGTGGTTTGAAAGATCGAGGTTGGCTCGGATAAAGCGCGATGCGATGCACAGTAAAAAAAAAAGTGCGAGTGATCAAGGAACAAGGAACCCCATTCATGCAAAAAAAAAAAAAAAAAAAAAAAAAATCAAGTCCAATGTGTGCGATGATGTATGTCGCACCCACAAAGACGAAGGAGGGATGTGGGGAGGGGGCAACGCCTATACTATTCCCAACTCCCGTTGCGACGTCTTTCTTGTCTTGTTCTTCCCGAGTTGGCTCTTCGAATGGTCCTCTCCCAATAAGGTCGTTTTTCTTGTTCTTTGGACAAGAGGCGTGTTCCTGACCTTGTTTAATCTTTGACGATGACCACATTTGAGCCCAAAAAGAAGAAAGACACCATTTTCTTCCCACTCCTCTTCTGTTCGGAGATTTTCGCTTGCGTTGTGCTATCCATCCATACTGAGTGAACGAGGACCTCTTTGCCAATTGCTGATAAACGACGGACGACCGAGAATCCCTTTTTTTATTCGACGGTCAATGTTTTTCCACAACCATTTTCTCTTTCTCTCATTGAAGAACTATTAAAAAAAAACTGTCCACGTCGCGTGAGAGTGCGCGTGTTAACCCTTTTCATTTCGTGCCATTGATATTGGCATTATTCTCGTTGTCACTCTTCTGAGTGTGTCTTCCGTGCATCTTGTTCCGCCCATTTCTTCCTTGCAATTTATTGTTGCATGGTGTTGCGCCCCACACGCATGCCCCTGACCTATCACAACCCTCTGTTCTCTTGCTTCTAGGTACTTTCCTCCACAACCACCAAGCAAAGGCACTCGGACTCTTTGCTCGGCACTTTTTTCCCAGCCTATATTCCACGCGCAAAAAAAATAAGGAAAAAGAAACTAGGGGGGAACACAGGGAAGCACAAAGGGACGACGGAATACACTCACTCTGAACAAAACTGTGCCAAAGCGCACCTTTTTCCCATTAGCATTAACATCAACATTCATTTGCATTTCCATTTCCATTCCATCAATTCATGTATTTCTCTTTTTTGCTTCGCGTCCATATTCTTGCCGCCCTTTCATTATTTCTCGCTTTTTTTTTTTTTCTTTGTCTTTTTTCTGCCTCACTACCAAATACTGTACCAACATTTAATAACTTACTTCGCCCTGTTTCTGTACTCTGTATCCCACAAAAGCCCAGTTTCTTTTTTTTTTTTTTTTTATGGACCCGCCACCATCGTACCCTACGACGTGCACCATACGATTTTCACAATAATAATGCCAGCGATATCGCCATCCCCACACAATAACAGTAATTATAACTGACCACCACCACGTCCAATCCTTCTTCGCATCAAAAATCATTGTTTGTACTGCTTTGCACTGCCCCAACATCAAATCACTATTCCTTCATAATCTCCTTCCTCCCCTACCTTTCCAGCCTTTATTGCAGTTGCCCTTCAGCAAGTATCTCTTGGTACAATCGTCGACTGACTCCCTTTTTTTTGTCTTTTCTTGTTTGTTTCTTCCACTGCAAGCAAGCAAGCAAAGATAATCCCCGCGTACCACGCCTCTTTTTTTTATCTTATTTTTATTTACCCAACGATATCATCGTTCGAGCTGTTGAATCAACGCACAACGCCACGCAAACAAGGCAGGTAGACAGCACATACAACACAGTCGCAAATTCACAGGCACAAGCGGATTCACGCCCCAACGACTCCTTTTCTCTTCATCCCTTCCCTTCCCTTCCCTTCCGTCATCGCCCCCTCCCTTGGTTACCCACAGAACACCCAGTCCGTTCTTTTTTTTTCTCTTTTTGTTTATGCAAACACACGAGCCATGCCAATGGTATTAACGGAGGGAAGAAAAAAGTAAAGACAACAACAACAACAACAACAACCAACAACAACAACAACAACAGCAACAACAACTAAGAAAGCTACATTTATAAACCTCCTGAGAGTTTCCACTCCTCCTCCGTCCTCCTTCGACCCGTTTTGTCATCTTCTACTCATCCTTCTACTCGTTCTTCATCCTCGGGTCGACACCTTCCTCTCACCTCAAAGAACCTGACTTTCTCTCACTAACACGCCTCTCCATCAACATTTTTTTTTACCTTTCATCTCATAAGCAGAAAATGCTGACAAACAATCTCAACGACACCAGCGGTGGGGGAGCACAGCAACTGCCACAGACACACGATAGCAACTGGACAACTAACCCAGTCAAGGGTGACCCAACAAGCTCCACAAGGACGTCCACACCAATCCCATCGTCCTCTGGATGGTTTGACTTGAAAGCAGCTGAGTCTCCATATCCCGTTAACTATCACAGTAGCGACATCGTGTCAAGTAGTCTCTCTCTTTCTGACTTGGACGACGTCAGAGAGGCAACACAACGGAAAAAAGCAGAGTATCCTCATCCCAACACCCACCCTCTCCCAACGTCCATCACATTGGCCCTCTCGGCCGCTTCGTCTTACCACTCACACATCCCCAACCTCCAGAATTCACATATTCACGGGGGTCTTGGCACCACCATGAGCATGAGTGGCAACCACGCCTTTCCATCCATATCGACCCTCTCCAGTTGCTTTTCCAGCAATAGCAACAGCAGCAACAGTTTATACGACAGCAACTGCGACGACTGGGACACTCTTCCTCAACAACAACATCGCCATTTTGAAAGCTCGATAGAACATAGACCTGGTGTGGTTGTGACTAAAGATAACAGCATGGAGAGGAGGAGAGAGTCGATGGAGGAGGATGAGGAGGAGAAGGAGAAGGATGAGCATGAACGGAGGGAACGGGAAAACACACACATCAACACTATGCATGATGTCCGTTCAGAGCAGGCACAAAAGCAACAACAACAACAACAACAACAAACACACACACAAGGGGAACGAAAGGCCATCGACAACTTTGGCCATGCGGGTTACACCCAACAAGTTTGTGCAGGAACAGCACTAAAACATCTCGACACAGAGGAGAAAGATGAAAGAGATGAAGATGAAAATGAAGAAGAGACGGATGGTGATCTCTGTTTATGCGACCAACCTCGCCACGAGGGAGCACAGGAAAAAGAAGTCATCGGAATAGGCCATGACAATGACGACAACAAACAAGACGACGACAAAGACGACAACAAGGTTAAGGAGGCACGGGAGAAGGCAAGCGTGGCGAGAAAGAGGAGGCTCAAGTTCGATGTTCGAGATGAAGGCGCACGCCACGCGGGTCGTGGTCATGGCCAGGGAAATGGGCACTATCGATGGATGAAGGAGCACGCGCATGAGCACGAGCTCGAGAAACTCGAGAACATGCACAGGGATGAACAACACCTTCATGGGCATCACCTTGTTCCTCCTGACAACTCTGGAAAGACCACTGCCTCTCGCTCACCGTCGCCCACAGAGTCGATCCTCACCTCAACCCCTCCTTCACCTGCTTCTTCACCCGCTTCTTCATCTCCTTCATCGCCCTACGCCTCGTATCCCCTCTCCTCCTCGTCTTCACACGCTGATCCCACTTTTGCATCTCTTAGCGTCTCCACTCAGCTCACATCTGTTGCTCAAAGCACTTCACTTCTCTTTGCATCCCCTGTAACAGCCAAACATATAGAACATACCCCAATACCTTCTTCATCTTTGTTTTTATCTACGCCACTAAATGCCTCCAATGAACCCTCACAGCGATTCGAAGTGCTCGAGAGACTGGGGTTTGGGTATGTTAGCGACCCCAACTTTTTGAGGGAGCGAAAATCTGTCACCTCAGAACTAAACGAAACATCTTTGCATAGGTCGAGCGGGTCGTCCATTTTCAAGGCGATAGACCGGCAGGACAACAACAAAGTTGTGGCCATCAAAAAAATCCCACTGTCGGTCATGACGGACGGACCTGGCAACGAGACAACCTCGGATGACGTGGATTATTTCATCACCTGGATTGCGGACCACTGCTGCGCCGAAACCAGAATAGAGGATAGTGGCCCAATAGAGGCACCTGTGATAGTACCTGGGTATCCTCGACGATCGTCCATTTCCACAGCCAAGGGACTGAACCAGATTGTCCAGTGTCTAGGATGCCATCGAGATGACGATGAACTCTGGGTAAGCCGTAAACCTTTCTAATTGATAAAGAAAAAAATATATTCGCACGCACACACACGCACACACACGCACGCACACACACACACCTCTTGTTAAATGGTCGCGCTTGCATCTCATCATACTATGTGTTTTTTTTCTTTTCTTTTTGGTCAATTTGTGTTTCCTTGAGAGTTGTCGATCCTTCATCGGCTAAGCAAGCACATGGACGCATAGACTTTTCTTCCTTCTCTCTGTTTGCTTACGACATCCTTCGCTCTCTAACCGAATTTATCCCACCCTCTCTCCTCTCTCTCGGACATAGCTTTCGCTCGAGTATTGTGGTGGTGGCTCAGTAGCAGACTTGATCCGACTATCGGATGGCCCACTGTCTGAAGCAGAAATCGGATGGATCATGAGTCAGATTCTCCTAGGCCTGGCCTACCTGCATGGCAAGGGCCATGTCCACGGTGATATCAAGGCTGGGTAAAAAACTTTCGAGTGAAAGGTGTACATGTTATCATATGGGCACCATCAAGTACTAAACGAATACTCCCCCTTCCCACCATCATAAACCTTTCTGCTCTGAATAGAAACATTCTGATGACAACAGACGGACACGTCAAGCTTGGAGGATCAGGATCGATTATGGATCACAAGGAAGGCGCTGGCGAGCGGAAACGACGTCGACGATCCTTGACCATGTCCGAATTCCCAGCGAGCTGGCTGGCGCCCGAGTCTACCACAACGACGTCCACGAGTCCAATATCGCCTTACTCACCCTCACCTTCGTTTGATCATACAGGGTCACAACACAACACGATGCCTGAGGCTAGCACCGAGACAGACATCTGGGCATTGGGCGTGGCTTGCATTGAGTTGTCCCAAGGAAGGACACCAAGGCCAGAGACACCGATTTTTGTGTCGTTTGGAGAGCAAAGGATGACATCGACCTTGTCACTGTCACCGCGGGCTTCAAGTAACTCATCCACAAGCGGAAACGATCCCTGGAGTTATTTCGGTGGTGGCCAAGGAGGTATAATGATGATGATGGGGCTGTCAGAAGAGCTGTGGATGTTTATTGGGCGGTGTTTGACACCCGAGCCAGAAGCACGACCCACCGTGCACGAGCTGCTTCAGGACCCGTTTATTGTGATGCATAGTGAGCTCAGCCAGGAGCTTTTGAGCAGGATCCAGCGAATGATGGACTTTGTAGACCAGTGTGCAACCATTTCTTCTGATGGACTGCTTCAGGTAAAAACGAAAGTAATTTTTTTTTTGTCCGGCTTTCATTTGATAGGCCATGGGAATGTCTCAGAACTCTTTTTTATTTTTTTTTAATTTACTTATTTGGTTCCTATTTTGGTGGCGGTTTCGTTTGCAATAGGACGCGAGTTTGACACTGTCCCCTTCAAAGGCGACTCAGTTGTTTGATCAGCAGCTGGAAGAAGAACGAGTCGGGCCGTGGCTGATTCCTATGGTCCGCCCACGCGTGGATTCTGTCTACGACGAATCCAGTTATTTTGACCAAGCAGGCTTGCCCATGACGCCACACCAGCGGGATCCCGATGTGGCTAGACTTTGTAAGCGTCCCCTTGTGATTTAGACCCCAAGAAAAAAGTGATGACATATATATATTGACCTACTATTATTGATATGTTTAGTATCCGATTGGAAGCACCAGAGGATCAGCCACCCAGTGGTAAAGCAGGCATTGATGCGCGATCGAGCAGGGTACATTACTTTTCGCCACTCGAGGTCACCTTCGCTCGCAACTATCCCTGAGAACCAACTACTCGAGGACCAAATTTATATCCGAGCACCCGAAAGCACTGAGAAGAGAGAAAATCGGGAAGAAGAAGAGGAAGAAGAAGAAGAGTTTGAAGACCACTTCCTGGTGGAACTCGATTTGAACAGCGAGGTGGCGTATGTTCTAGCCCATACAAGCCAAGAGCGCTTGACCACGACAGAAGCTATTATTCGACCAGAACACCAACCCCAGTACGAGCCACTGGACGAAGTGATCCATATCTTGGAGGTGCAAGACGACTCGGAGGACGAAGAAGAAGAGGCACCCCGGATCGACTGCAGCTTTGAGGAGAGTGACATGGACTGCGACACAGACAAGGCCACTTCTCAGCTCCAAGCGACGTCGACTGCCTCTTCTTTGCCTATATCCAACTACCCACACACTTTCTCAGGACCCCATCCTTATCCTTTGGCGATGTCCTCCTCTGTTCGCACTACACCTCTCCCCTCTATCTCAGCGTTCATCCGACCACGGACCATCTCGACTACATCCACCGCGACCAACTCGTCTGTCTCGACAGTGAAGCCCAACAAGAGTCTGGAACGGATGCTGATGATGATGCGACGGACGGACAAAACGTCGAATTTGCAGCACACAGAGTATCTAAGGGACGAGGACGAGGACGAGGAAGGACATGATGCATATAGTGAAGATGCGCACAGGGATATCACTTTTGAGGATGACAAGGAGGAGGAAGACGAGGATGATGATGACAGGTCTATTATCCAGCAGCCTTGCCCTCGAGAGGCTATCCAACTTCATCGCCACAACGCGTTCATGGACCTCGAAAGAGGCCCTGGGCAAGGTGCAAATCAGGGCCGTCGATTCAGTCTGCACGATCTCATGAAAGGGCGATCGAGTCGTGATGAGCACTTTTCCGAAGAGGTGTTGACGTCGTCGTTGTTGCCCAGGCGGTTCTCGGTGCCCAATATCTTGAGTTCTGTTGAGGGTGAAAGCCATGGCTCAAAGGCGGAGCCCAGAGGTGTGAATGATGGGGGCAAAGTCAAGGGGGTGTGGAAATGGATTCGTGAATTCCCTCCTCGGCTCAAGCGACGTGTTTCTGTGTCTGGGAGGACACAGGAATGAAGAGAGACAAAAAAAAAAAAAAAAAAAAAAAAAAAACAACAACAACAATATTAAACAGTTTAGAATGAGGTGTAACAAACAACAAAAAAATACAAAGTTGCATGCACATGAATTAAATCGCGTGTTTGAGTAAGTGAATCGAATTGTATTTGGCGCGTTTGTGGGTCTTTTTTTTTTTTTTTATGGGCGTATGGTTTATTCAATTGAGTTGGATCTAATCTAGCAGGGGAGAGAGATAATGGAGAGAGAAAGAAACAGAAAAAAAACAAGTGGGAATGTGAAAGGCGTTAGGATTGGGCGTCAATGGGAGGATGGATGTGAAGGGAAGAGAACGAGAAAAGGTGACAGTGATCGATGAGAAAGAAATAAATAGAGGCCAAAGGGCATTTCTCTGATTCATTTGTGATATTTGTGCTATTTGTTGTTATTTTCTTTTCTCGCATCGCACTTACTCGTTTTAGCAGGAGCAGAAAACAGCAGCAAAAAAACATGGCGATTGAGTCGCATGAGTTACAATAGGTCTATTTACCGGAGCATTTTAATGCGAGAATATGTATGCCACACATGTACCGTGTCAATTGCATACGGTACTTGCGAAATGTACCTTTTGTAAACATGGGGAAGGGGGATCCAGCGACAGGAAGTGGAAGACATGAGTGGGCGGTGCGTTTTTATGGATTTTTGTTTATTTTTTGGAGTCCATGGGAGAAAGAGGCGAGACAGAGTCAGAGAAGAGTCCGAGACAGAGACAGAGAGTGACGAGACGGGCGAGTGAGTGGCCAGAGTGAGTTGGGATGGGCGGATGAAATAGCCAAATAAAGCAAGGGAAAAGGGGGGAAGAGAGAGGAGAGACAGAGGGCAGAAAAGAAGGGAAGAGGGAAGAAGGAGGAGGAGGAGGAGCATGAGGGCATCGAGGGAAAAAGAGGGTTGCAAGATAAGGAGGAAGGGAAGAGTGCGAGAGAGGGCAGTGGACAGTGGGGCGTGGACATGGACATGGTGGGCTATTCATTCATAGTCACTCGCTCTCTTATTAAAACCCGCACACACAAAGTAGTCGGTCGTCATTGTTATTGTTGTGGATGCACGCTTTTGTTCGAGGTCAATGGGGTTGATCACAGCACTCTCGCACATACACTCACACATACTCACACTTCCACATGAATGAGTTGGCAAGCAAACCAAACCAAACCAAACCAAGCCGTGTTTGAGTGAAGTGACAATTTGCGATATTTCTATTCGCCAGCAATAGAAATAAAATAAGGGTTGTGATTGAATAGCGACCAAGATTCAGTGTTCTTTTTGGCATGTTACATGTTAATGTTGATTTGTTGTTGAGCATTCGATAAGATCTAGGGCTGGGTTGGGTAAAGTACTCATTCGAACGTATTTTTTTCTTCTTTCTATAGAGATGTATTGTGTTTTTTGTTGGTTCGGACCAACTCTCGATGGCGACATCGTTGGCTTGGTCCAGAGAAGAGGGGGAAAAGAAGGAACAAAAAACAAAAACTCGATCGTAATAGCGTCATGGTCAGTCTTTGCCCCATGCAACAGATCTACCTTATGCACAAGTCCACATGAATATCGTGTGCTTGCCCCATTGTGTTTCCTTTTCTCTCCCTTGTTCTTTTGATGGTCGTGCAATTGTGCAATTGTGTAAATGCGCAAATTTGCCAATGTGAACTTGCTTGCCCACGACGACGACGAAAATACAATGGAGACCCATGCCCACCATCCATTTATATACCCACCATCTGTTTATATACCCGTTTATATACTTTTCCAAAAGGGATGGGTCGGTTTCAGTGTGTGTGTGTGTGTGCGTGTGTGTGTGTGTGTGTGTGTGTGGGAGAGAGAGAGAGAGAGTCTGAGAGTTTGAGAGAACAAAAAGAAAGAGGCAAACAAAGAAAGAAAAAAAAATTGGTTCGAGATTTGTTTCCAAGAGAGACACTCTTACATCTTACATGGTTGAATAGGCGAGCAATGGTTACATACTCGTTGGAGCGAAAAGAAGGAAGGAAGCAAGGATGGATGGAGGCCTCTTTTTTTTTTTTTTTTTTTTTTTTTTTTCTTTCTTCCTCCTCTTCCCAGAGGTGCTGGTTTTCGCGGGAGGTGTACAAAAAAGGGGGGAAGGAAGAGTTTTTATTCATGCAATTCTTTCCACCTCTGAGATTTCGCACCTTACCCGCCCAGACTTGCAACTCTGTTATTTGTTTTTCTCAGCCAACATTAAAGGCGCAAGGATCTTCGGCCTGATGTTTGGTAGGAGTTTTAGTAGCTAGTGCACACACCATTGATTGGGTTGGGTGGGCATGTAAGGGAGTGCCATTGACCCGATGGAAAATAATTCTCCATCAAGGTGTCAAGGTGTCAAGGTAACGGATGAGTTCAAAAAATATAAATAAAAAGAGGACCCACCCAGTTGGGTTGTGTGTGCTCTGTGCCAAGTGAAAGAAAGAAGAGGAAAGAGAAGGATGGAACGAAGGAAAGTAGGAAAGAAGGAAAGAGGGAAAGGGTTGCGTGTGTGTTTGTGAAAACGCGAGTATGTGCATCTTGGTAACCTTGGTTTGCTCTGCATGTTTTTTTTTTGCTTCTTTTTTGTCCTTCCAATGCCCTGTTGTTGATGGTGGTATGCACCAAACATGGCTTTAGTCACTCTTTGCAAGCAAGCAAACAAGCAAGCATGACAAACACAACCTCTCTAGCCTCCTTGTGTATGCCCTATCGTGTTATTGAATCGGGTTGCATATCGTGAACTGAATGGCTGTTTGTGTCTCTCTCTGTCATGTATCTCCCTCTTTCCTTCTCTCACTTTCTTTCTTTCTTCTCTGTTTTGGTGTGGTTTTGCTCCAAAATAAAAAAAAAAAAAAAAAAAAAAAAAAAAGAGTATAAAAAGGGGCGAAGCGGTGTGCGTGTGCCCTCACAAAACCAACTTTTTCTGTTCGCAATTTACATTTCCTTTTAAAGAACGCAAATACAGTGCGCAACTCCCCGTCACCTCTTTATCTCTTTCTTTCTTTCTTTGCGGACCAAATCCAAGCCTTCCTTTTCCTTCCTACTGTTGACGTCAATCGACTCTCCACCACACCAAACACCTCTCTGCACTGCTTTGGTGTTTGTACAAACAGCAAAAAACACAAAAACAGGTGGGTATTATTGTTTGTACAGATGAAATATTCATCGCTCCGAGTTGTGTTTTCAGTTTAAGAGAGGGAGAGAGAGGGAGAGAAAGAGAGAGAGAGAGAGAGAGAGAGAGAGAGAGAGTATATGAGAAAGAGTGAGTGTATGAGAGAAGGAGGAAGAGAGAGAAAGAGACAGTGTGTGTGTGTGTGTGTGTGTGTGTGTGTTTGGATAGATATCATAGATAGGATGCCAATGGTGTGTTCGTGTCTTGTATCATTTTTGCAAGTCATGTTCAATGTGCAACATTGATAAATGGGGAAACAGAAAAACCAATTTCAAATCACATTTTCGCACATTTCTCACATTTCTCACATTTTCTCTCCCTTTTGTATTCTTTGTCCTCTTCACAGACACCTCTTCATTGAGCATCCGGTTGTGCTGGCACCTTGACCTCAACTTCGTCACTCTCGCTCCGATTCATCCATCATTCACATGGCCTCGCCACACTACCCTGTGCATCCTAATTCCCAGTACCATCTCGCAACCCCTTCTCCTGCAAATAATACCCACCGTGCCCAAGAGCCCCATCATCACCATATCCATCATCCACAGCAACACCCACACCCGCACCACCAAAACACTTCCATGGTCCTCACGCCTCCCCTCTACACCACAACTCCCGGCATGCTCACCCCTCCCAACCCTCACACGCCCTCCGAGGTGACCTCACCATCACATCTTGTCCGGAAACCGGACCCTACCTCATACGACTCGTACTTCTCGCACCAGCCTCAATCGCGCCCTGGCAATCCTCCTCCAGGATACTCCCACCTCCACCCACAACAACAACATCAACAGCAACAACAACAGCATCATCAACAGCAACAGCCACAACAGGGGGCCAATCACCGACACTCGTATCCCACTGTATCAGGTCATAACAACCAGTACTTTCATCACCCCTCACAATATCTATCCAATGGCAACCCCAATGGCTCAATACCGGATCATCCATCCTCCATGCATCACCGCCAGTCGTCTATCAACTCGCACTCGTCACTAGACCCTCGGTCCCCGCCCTTTGCCTCTCCTCCACCTACTTCCTCATGGAGCCAGCGTCAACAACAACAACAGCAGCAACAGCAACAGCAACAGCAACAGCAACAGCAACAACACCCATCTCTGCATAAACATTCACAGAGCGCGGAATTCCAACAACCACCGCCACAACAACAGCAACAGCAACAGCAGCAACAGGTGTACCACCCTGGCACTCCCACACACCCTGGCACTCCCACACACCCTGGACAGAAACTGGTCGGTCGTTCAAACGAGCCATACCCATCACATTATCCATCCCCTCTCCACCAACAGTCCTCGGAATACTTTGAAAATGGGTCTGCAAGATACCCCTCACACCATGCCCCTAGGCAAGGCCCAGGCCCTGCTCAACATCAACTACCACCACAGCCACAACAACCTGACCAAGCTTCAGGTGCACATGAGGCTTACCAAGGTAATGGTGTCCGTCAAACAAGCATAAGAGTGGATCGTTCCCACGACGATCCCGAGTCCAGACGACCGTTCGATGGCCGTGTGTCCAGCGAAGGATATTACCACCCTTCACAACAACACGATCAACTGCAACATCTACACCACCAACAGGTACAACAGCAGCTGCAGCTGCAGCAGCAGCAGCAACAACAGCAACATCAACAACAACAACAACAACAACAACAACAACAACAACAACAACAACAACAACAACAACAACAACAACAACAACAACAACAACAACAACAACAACAACAACAACAGCAGCAGCAACAGCAACAACAACAGCTACAACAACAACAGCAACAACATCAGCAACAACATCAACAACAGCCACCACAGCAACAGTTGGACGGATCTAGTCCACGACCTGGCCACGGTCACCGCCCCAGTATGGACATCCCACCACAGCTCTCAAATCCGACTAGGCCGTCTCCTTCTCACCCTTCCATGCGACCCATCTCTCCTTCGTATCCTGGACAACACAGCCCCAGTTCAGCCGTGGATCGTCAACCCCATGCGATATCTCGACACGCCCGCCAACTGACCCGAGAGGCGCAATTCAGACCGCAAAGTCCATTGGGGCTGCATCGCCGCGACTCTGACCAAGTGATAATTCAGGTATGTGGATTTGTGCCTTAGGTTGGCGTCTCTTCTCTCTCTTTCTCTCTCTCTCTCTCTTTTTTTGTGGACGCGAGCTCTTCTCTGACGCTTTATCTCGGATTTTTTTTTTTTTTTGAATAGCATCCTGGAAATTCTGATGAACGTACCCATCACCGTGACATTTCCATGGACAGCCTTCGTGCTCCCCCTTCACAATATGAAGCCCACCACGAAGGACACCCGGATAGGATGATTGAAGCAAGAGAGCGGGAGAAGGCGTTGCAAGCCGAGCAACTTCATTTAGCTCGGGGAGCACATGCATCACCACCCCACCCAGAGTCATACGATGGATACCGACATCCACTTCATTCGCGTGCTCCTGGGCAGGAACGACCTCCAACAGACACCGGTGATCGTGCCATGGTGAGTTGAGACGTATTTAGTGCAATGGCTGTTGTGATTTTGAATACTAATGGGTCCTGTTCTTTTCTCCTTGATGATATGGACAAATTAGCATCCGGCTCTGAACGAGCGTGGAAACCCTTACCCGAACTCGCACCCTCACGACGGACCGCCTAGACTTGCACCATCAACACCCCACTCTAGACCACCAAGTGTTCAAGAGGACCCCAGGAGATTGTCAGTGGAGCAGTTGGATGCGAGAGGCTACCCCCGTCCACCGGAGCACGATGCACATTGGTATGCGTCCCATGAGCGACGAGAGTCGTACTCGCATCCTCAGCAGCCTCCAACTCCGGGGCAACATGCAATGGTCAAGGAAGAGAGACAAATGCACGAACATGTTCCTGAGACTCAGAGATATCACTCGGCCCGCCACCAATCCATAACTCATCAGGAACCACAAGTTCCCATGGGTTATCCTCATCCATCGCACCCATCTCATCTATCGATACAAGAGGTGGCGATCGGCCATCAGCCAAATGCAAGATTCCCCCCAGAGCATCACCCCTCTGACATCGACAGACGACCAACTCACCAAGAAGGATCTCCCCAAGGACCTCCACTAAATGCTCAGTACCATGGTCGGCCTGTAGAGCACCCTGATGACATACTCAGAGGCGGAGGACCCATGCCGGGCCCGTCTCAGGAATGGGCTGGCGAGACTATGCCGCGAGAGGTATGGGATGCAAAAACTCATGACGTCAACTCTCACCAGAGGGTGCAAAGTGGACAAGAGTTTGACCCTGTGCCAAGGAGTGGTCCTCATCAAGACGCGGTCGAAGGTTATCGAGGATCTCAAATTTCATCTCATTCCCTGGCGCAAACATCACATATGGACCAGAATGGACTGAACCGGTCCAACACGGAAACCGTGAGGGAATCCAGGAGTGCAAGATCCTCACGATCCCCATCTCTCGAGATCTCAGCGCAATCACGTGAGATCAAGAAACGAGGACGCAAGCCAAAGAGGCAATCAGGAGATTCCACTGGTACAATTGGACCTAATGCCTCGCCAAATCCAAGCACAGCCGTTGTCGATGCCCCAAAGACGCCTGGCGAGAATCCAGAGCCAGCTCAACCCAAAAAGAGAGGCCGGAAGCCAAAGACACCAGAGGACAGAGAGACTGAGAGGAAGGAGGCGATTTTGCGACCCTGGAACGTTATCACACCTGAGACGCACAGGCGATCCATAGGTCATGCTGAGCATAGACGCGAATCGACCACGACACCGCAACCATTAGACGTGAAAGAAAAGGTCGCCACAGGGACTCCTAAGGGGGAAATCCACCATCCTCTGCAACAACAGCATAGCCAACATCAACTTATGCATCACCACATGCTTCAGTCTCGCGAAGGAGGTCCCCAAAATCTGGTCCCTCACCCTCATGCTCCTCGCCAGGACCCATTGGAGCAATATTCGCCTCGATACCAACACCCTGGATATGATCCCAGAGCGTCTGTTCCTGTGAAGGAGTCTGAACCAGGATTAGAGGCGGTGGTTGCTAATGCTCTTGTCGACATTCAGCACGAAAATAGGTTCTCGCCTGAAACAGGAACAAATGGGGGTCCACATGCTTTGACAAGTGAGCCTTTCAAAAGGGCCCGGTTGGATTCTGCCGTTCACCCAATGGAGTTACATCCCGACTATCGTCAACGCCGTCTCTCGAACGAAAGAGATGCTCGTGAGCGGGTCGATACCACAGAGGGTCGCCCATCCTCAGCTCGCCCTGACCTGGGTGTCGATGAACAAACTGCCTTGATCATGCTTGGAATGAAAGGGCATGCTCAACAGGAAACGCCACGACAGGAGCACGACGTTGGACAACATCACCCACAACCTCCTCCTTCACAGCAACACCATCACCTCCAGCATCGCCATCAGCAACCACAGGCTTTGCCGCCCCAATCACAGCATCCCTCGGACTTCCTCCCTAGAACGGAGCATGGCCAATCGCTACCACCTCACGGACTCATGGCGCATCGAGACTCGCTGCCACACCCACATCAGCCAATGCCTCCTACACACCTTTCATATGTCCACGGAGAAGATGATCGGTATTTGCAACAACAACAACAACAGCAACAACATCCTGTGGTTCAGCAGGTCATGCCGGGGGATCCCCGTCCGTTCGACGCAAACCATCCATCCCACGTGTATCTGCAGCACCCGCAGCAGAAGCCCTATCCACCTGAGAATGAGCATTCTAATGTTCACACACCCTCACATCCTCCCCCTCCCCCTCGCTCTCATCCTCATGTGCCAAACGCAAGAGGCCATTATCCTCGCCCCGAATCGTTGGCCTACGAAGCACACCAAGGGAATTTGCCGGAAGACGTCATGGATCGCGAGCGACACCCTTCGATGACAGAGGATTCCATGGCGCAACGCCCTATCCAGCATGCGCCAATCGACCCTTTGTCGCAAGATGCGAGACTCCGCTATGGAATGGAGGGTAAAAATGTCCACCTTGTCAAAACGAGTCTTGCTTCTGTAAACAGGACTTTGTGCGAATGAAATATTCGACGAATTAACAAAAACATCTTTCTTCATGCATCATTCCCTTCAGGCCAACAAGAAGCCTTGGCAACGCACCAAAGACACTCTCTTGATCATGGACATTCCCAAGGACATCCAGCCATGCCTGGCCCCGGATACAATCAAGTGGAGCAAATTCAGGAACGCCGAGTCGATGCCCAAATGACTGACGCCCCCCCACTTCATGGCGACCACCATCACCCGTCACATCCAGGATATGCTATTGCTCAACAACAGCAACAGCAGCAACAACAGCAACAGCGTCAGTGGCCAGCGTACAACAATTCGAGTGAAATGGGTTCATACGACCGCTCATACCAACCCAGATATCCTCATCCTCCTAGTGGCAAGGGCGAGTCAACAGAGCAGGAACATGTTTACCATCGGCTTCAACAGACTCTGGCCCAACAACAACATCAACCTCAACAAGCTTTCCAAGTTCCGGCCAAGGGCCCTGTCGAAGAGTCCTCAAAGACAAAGACAAGAGGCAAGGGAAAGCCGAAGTCGTTCTTTAAAGTCAATGATACACCGACGAATGGACAAGAGAGGTCTGAAAGCTCATTGATGGCGCCCACCTCTGATCAACCATTAATCGAGTCAGAACCGGCTGCACGCGAGGACAAAGGATCAACCAAAACCCCAACTGCACGAAAGGGTAAGGGCGCAAGCGTGGACGTAACCACGTCTGACAAGCACCGCACCGTCAAGCGTGAAGAAAGCTCTGGTGCCGTCGGTATGTCGACACCCAAGAGTCTGAACGAGAAGGCAGGAACTGAGAGCTTGCTATTTGGATCCGGTATGATCCTGGTCAAGAAGTTACCCGATGCGTCCATGGGAGGAGGAAACCAGGCATCAGGATCAAATGAGCCTACACGACCCTTCCCTCCTACGCAGTTGTCCATGCGAGGGGGCCATGGCGCCCTAGGACAATCGGACAGTACATCATTGCTGCCAGGGACGAGCGACTCACCTTCAACGCCAATCTTGAAGGGCAAGCGGTCCAAGGCCGCATTGAACCAGGATTCGGAGACTGCCTCAGCAGAAACAAGCTCCATGTCTTCGCCACCGCCACCGCCACCGCCTGCGGCTAGAGGCAAGGCAGCGAACCGGGCCCGCAAGGGCATGTCAGTCAGTTCTGATGCTGACATCGAGCGCAGTAACCAGATCACTCGGAATGCGACAGGATCGACCTGTCCCGCATGGATGACAGCAGCTTTGAATTCGACCTCTTCGTCCTCCACCTCCACTGCAACGAACGGCATCCGGAGACGTCCGCCATTGCCACCGCCTCAGCCTTCTGAGGCAGACAAGCGCAAACCCAAACGTGTCAAGATCGAGGAGAGTGATTTCCGACAGGATCGTTCGTCTTCAACGTTGATGGGACAAAGCGCAAGCTCCGTGATTAAGAAGAAGAAAAAAGACTCCAAGAACGACGATGACTCGATCCGTCCTCGGCCGCAGGAAGAGCTTGGAGATGGTTCAGGAGTTCACCGAAAGCGTCTGGACAACCGTCCACCGGAGGATGGCCACGAGCGTGACCACGAGGATAACCTGGACGATGACGAGGCACTTGAAGAAGATGAGGTCATGGAAGAAGGCGAGCGAGAACAAAGTGCTGCCGATATTGTACCTGGTTCACTGAAGAGGCGCTCGCCAGAGGATGAGGATGATGACCATCCCGAAGGCGATGGGTTCACTGCGGGAGCCAATACTGGTCGTAAACAAGGAGGGCGTCGCGGTGGCCGTGCAGCTGGATCAGGGATGAACGGTAAGGGCAAGTCCACCCACTCTGGATCAGTCGCAACCAACGGAGCCATGGATCATGGATCTGTTTCTTCAAGCAAAAAAGTGGCACCTTCGTTGTCAAGAACTGAAAGTGCTTCGGAGGTAGATCAAAGCAAGATTACCGATGCTTCGACGCCTGCCTCGGATGAGGGTGATCTCAGTAAGGGCAAGGGCAAGAAGAAAGTCAAGAAGAGCAAGATCGAGAAGGAAGACTCTGAAACTGAGATCGAATACCTGCCCATGGAGGACGACATCCGGTGCCCCAACATGTTTGGACTTGAGGGGCTTGAATATGGTCTTGAGAAAGAATCCTCTGATAATGAGGGCGAGGACGATGAAGAGGACGATGACGACGAAGATGGAGATGCAAAATCGGAACAGCAAGGCGATGGCAAATCAGGCTCAGAACCAGGCTCGTCCAAGAAAGGAAACAAGAGTGCCAATGCCACAGCGACTCCAACCGATGCCGAAGATCCCATCCATGCTCAAGGTCGTCAATGGGTCAAGAAGCTGTCCATGCCCGAGGAAGCTTGGGTAAGTCTATGACGAACTTGCATTTGTCCTCCAAGAAACTTTGCGGAGCAAATTCATTCTGACGATTTTTGTCCTACGTATTATATGTTCCTAATAGGTGGAGTCGTTCAACACATACGAGCGTGTAAAACGGCTCAAAGAGCTCAAGAACCGACAGCCCGTCCGCAAGCGTGAAGCGATCCTGGCCGCGATCCTATACATCGTCTGCCGTAACCTGGGCTCGCCCCGCACGTTTTCAGAGATTTGCACAGCATCAGGGGTGAAGCGCGGAGACATCGGCAGCTACTACCGCCTGATGCTCAAGGTCCTCGAACCCACCGCCAACCCGAACGCCAGCGCACGCGATACAGACGCCGAGGCGTTTATGGTAGGATGATGATTCTGCGATTTATGCCAAATTTTCACTGTTGTGTCGTACCTCACATACTGATCTGTTTCTCATTTGACTTTGTGATTAGACTCGCTGGTGTGAATCACTGTCACTTCCTCCAGAAGTGCGCCCAGCAGCCGTGCACGTCTTTAGCGAGGCCAACACCCTGAACCTGACCTCGGGCAAATGCCCTTCCTCTGTGGGTGCAGCTGCGATCTACCTGTGTATCTACTCCTGGAACGATGCTCGTCGTCTCGCGCACTGCCAGCGGTATCAATGCTCGGGCTGCTGGCGCGGTATTCCCTCGTGCAGTCTGGCCAGTCACAACGCCGCCGCCACACTTGCCAACGGCACTGCGCCCGTGTGCACCCCAAGCATGGCCTCGAACGACCACCCGGATGCCGAGGCCGACGCACGCTGGATCCGCAAGGAGCACAAGGACGTGGCGAATGCCGTGGGTGTTGTCTCGGCGACACTGATGGGTTGTTTCAAGAACTTGGCGCCGGATCGTGCAAGGCTGATCCCGGAAGAGTTTCTGCGGGTGGCGCTTGAAGACGTTTGAGGAAAAAGAGAAGAGAGGAGGACAGCGAGATGAATAAAAAAAGAAAGAACCTGTGATTTTTCGTGATACAGGCTCAAAACTGTTTACCACCAATCGATGATAAGCTGACAACCATCAGGAGCTCGAGTACAAGCAAAGAAGAGAAGAGAATGAGAGAAAAAAAAAAAAAAACTCGCAGACTTGTGCAATCGTTCACCAAGACCGCCTAAAAATCAACACCATGCACTTATTGTGGTCCATTCGGGCAGCCGCTGCGTTGCTGCATTGCAAGCACTTTAAAAGAGAGTCCAGCCCCAAGACCACAATTAGGGCGCTTCAAACCCAGGCAGGCATGAGTTTTAACACGCACGTATTTTCAAATACGTTGGAGTATTTTGTTACACACCTACCTCGAGGCTGGTGTATTTTTTTTGACGCATATTCGAAGAGCGTATTTGTGAATGCGCCCCAAAATGCCTAAGTTTGACACGCCCTGATAGCAAATAATGCGTTGCAGGAAATGCGCCAACCTCGAGGCAGGAGTGTAACGACAACACGTCAAAAAAACCCCCCCAAAAAAAAACATCGTTCTTCCAATCTCCAATTCCCATTCGACATTTGGCATTCACCATGCCTTACATCTCTGATCACACACAATTTCTTCGTGAGATTGAATTAACAATGCTCATGGCTGTCTACAACGACGACGACGAGGGAGCTGAAGAACTTTTGGATCTTTATTATTTAGCCTCTTCCTCTCGTTTCACTCAGGAGCGTATTAGGAGACATCGAAATGATCATTTTTTTGTCGAAAAGTTTCCAGTTCTCACTGATGCCGAGTTTCGGTCAACGTTCAGGACAACAAGGCAAGGGTTTGCTGCGCTTGTGAGCCACATTGAAGGCCACCCTGTCTTCTCAAACAACTCGACATGTCCGCAGCTGCATCCAGCCTGGCAAATCGGCATCGCTCTGGCTCGTTTCGGTGGAGGAGGAAATGGCTCATCAGCGATGAGTAAACAGGTGCTTACCGGCCTCGCAGTTGGAACGATTGATCTCTACACCAAACGTGTCGTAAAAGCATTGATGTCGGTCAAGCATGAGTGGATCTCGTGGCCAAAAGAGAGACGGAGAGAGGAGATCGGTCGAGAAATGCGCACAGAGGGGTTCCCGGGCTGTGTAGGATTCATAGACGGAACTGGCGTGCCACTTTCCCAAAAGTCTGCCATCGACGGAGAAGCATATTTTGACAGAAAGCACAGGTACTTTCGTTTCATTTCTTGTTATGCTTAGCATGGTGTGTATATTTTTATCACTTTTTCAAACCATTAACACAACTTTTTTAGGTATTCTGTTGCTATGCAGGTCATCTGTGATGCGGACAAGCGCATTATCGCGATGCATGTTGGCTGTCCGGGATCATGCACAGACTCAACAGTTTTCAAGCGGATGGACCACTACAAGAGGCCCCACAAATTCTTCTCGCCTGGGGAGTACTTGCTGGCAGATTCGGCTTATGATCTCTCTATGACCTGCATTCCAGCTTACAAGGCACCAGCAGCAAATAATCCTGACAATGCAAGCTTCAACTACTGCCTTGCCAGGTCCCGAGTGCGTAACGAACATTGTATTGGAATGCTCAAGTCCCGGTGGGGATCTCTACGCAAGATGAGGCAACAGATTCGGAGCGCCGAAGACTATGTTCATTTACTCGAATGGATAGCATCGTGTTGTATCCTCCACAACATGTTGGTACATTTAGGAGACGCATGGGAGGAAATGTTTCTGGATGACGAAGACGAAGAGCCCCAGGTTGCCGACGAAATTAATATGACCGATGTGCCAACAGTCAACTAATTTCGAGAGACACTGAAGAGAACCACTTTAGAAACAAATCGGCAGCGTGGAGTAATTTAGTATGTATTAGTAATTACTTCTTTGTGGCCAAGGCCATGATCTTCTCGATTTCCTCCAATTTGTAGCCATTGCTCATGGCTGACTTCACCAGTATAGCCATCAGAACGTTGTGCTTGGTGTCTGTCTAGCTTCAGACCTTTCCTTCTCCCATAAAAATATCTTCTCCTCAGGTGGACCCTCCTGTCTTCACTCCTCTCCAACTTCCTTTCTGCCGGCTTCATCTCTACCTCTAACCTCCTCTCCTTCAGCTCCATTCGCTTTCAATCCAGCTCGATCTGTCTCTATGTACTGTCTTTCTCTTGCTCAAGTTCCTTTACCTCCACTTCTTTTAGTACTAAAGACCAAACACAACAACAACAAACAACAACAACAAAAAAAAAAAAAAAGAGGCGTATTTATTACGACCAGCGTTGTGTATTTTAACCGACGCATTTCAGAGGAATGCGTGCGTGTGAAAAATGCATGCATGCCTGCCTGGGTTTGAAACGCCCTATATTGTCACCGACTTTCTATCCTGTTTTGGCAGTCAGTTGGACATTCGGCGTTTGGAGGCTGAGATCTAGGTTCTATAGATGTTCCTTTAATCAGGCGACAAACTATTCTCATTTCAGTCGAGATATGGACGCCAGCATGTCTGATGATCTGGTGTGAGGCTGTGAATGTAACATCGTGACCATCGGTATGGTATGGGCGAAGTCATTTCTGTCTGACGCATGGGATGTGCTGTTTGTTATTGCTCGGAGAGGTTGCCACACAATGGAGGAACGCGGACAATCGGGCAGTCTGTGCTCTGCTATTAACATGGTCGCTGACTGCAGGGACATCTCGCTTGTTCTTTGTTTGCTATTCTCCATCGCAGTGTGGGTTGTGCTTGGTGTGCAGATCGGCTTGAGTGGTGCAAGATGTCGCTATCACTCGCAATCTTCTCCCAACGAATGAAAGAAGAGCCGTGACTGCGAATCACACCATAATTCCGCCCTGGATGGCGTCTTTTTTTTTCCTTTACTTTTGTCATCCTCGGACAAAACGATAATTTGGATGATCAATGCTTTTTTAGTCTCACGTTTTTGCTTCTTTTTCTTTCTTTTCTTCGCATCGATACGCACAAAAAAACAACTTCTTCTCTTGCTCCTCATTCTCCTCCACTCCTCATTCCTGACATTCAACGCGCCTCATTTATTCTCATTGTCTCATCCATCCTTAGAACGCTACTACCACAATGGCCACTCCATACGACAGCCCACCCACCTCACCCCTCTCGGCCCACGAATTCTCCTTGCCATACCCAACACAGTCTGGTCAAGGTCAAATTAAGCTCATCGGCGCCGGTCCAGGCGATCCAGATCTGCTCACCATGGCTGCCTACAAGGCCATCACTGGCTGGGCGGACATTGTCCTCGCCGACAAACTTGTTTCCAAGGAGATCCTGAGTCTCATCACCTGCCAGCTGTTCATCGCCAACAAGGACAAGGGTTGCCAGGCGTCGGGTCAAGCAGAATTGTTCCAGCGTGCCGCGACAGCATTGAGTCTCGGACAGAAAGTTGTGAGACTGAAGCAAGGAGGTAAATCCATACATCCATGTTTTTCTCTGAGATCTGTTGAGGAACACGATTGACAGATTCCCCGCTCGTTTTTGGTATTGCTCCTATCCATATCCTAATCGTTCTGCGTTTTAATTCCATGCTTCTGAACTAAAAAATGGTTTAGATCCGTTCATCTTTGGACGTGGCGGCGAAGAGTACCTGCACTTCAAGAGCCTTGGCTTTGAGCCAACTATCGTTCCAGGCCTGTCCTCGAGCATTGCAGGACCTTTGCTGGCCAACATCCCGCTGACACATCGAGGAACCGCATCCCAGTTCCTGGTCTGCACAGGCACAGGCTCGCTCGACACAATCCCAGACATGCCCACCTATGTCCACAATCGTACAACAGTGTTTCTGATGGCCATGCACCGCCTGGCCGCTCTTGTCGATGACTTGCTCCTCACAGGATACCCACCCAACTTGCCAGTCGCTGTCGTAGAACGGGCCAGTGCCAAGGACCAGCGATGCATCCGAGCAACTCTTGAGACTGTGGTCCGGATAGTGGAAGAGGCCAAGTACCGCCCACCAGGCATTCTGATTGTGGGCTGGGCGTGCGAAGCCTTGGTCGAGAACCCAAACCGTCTGAGCGAATTATCTGCATCAGAGATGGCGCTGTGAAGGAGGCAAGACGACAAAGGAGAACCGTGCTTCTTTAGGCTGGACCAATAATGAGCTGCCCCATGGCAAGCAGGGAGACAGGGTCACAGAGGAACGGAAAACACCTCACCAGGCAACGCTTATTTTTCACCAAGCAAGGAAGGCAATGCAACCAACACACACCCGACCCTTATCTCCCAGAGTCAATATACCAAGCAAGCAGGCAATCAGGAACATGGGACTAGTAGTCATTCAAAAGCGGTGGTTTTTAGCGTCTCTTTTTTTCTTGACAAAGCCAGGAGAGGTTTAGATACTGTTTCTGATGCATGGCATGTGCATGATGCATGCTCATTTCCATAAGCTTTTTTTTCCTCTCCACTTCTCCACTCACCGCATATTTGTATTTTTTTTCTAGCATTTGCCATAGTCTTCTGTTTAGTTTTTATCAATGACGAATCATATTAGGCTCCTTCATTGTTTGTGCTTCCCTGAATTTCCATGTTCCCATGCTCCCATCTCCGTGGCTTTGCTGACAAAGGGGTGCACTCTATTTTTTCACCGAGTGTTTTGTGTGAAGCCAAGGAGCTAGCGAATCAAAGACGTGTCTTTGTCCTTTGAAAGCACATGACCTTGTTTTTTTCTTGTTGTCGTGATATTCTTTAAACACTAAAGCTGCTTCCGCAGTGCGCACGAGCAAATGAAGGATGAAGAAAATGATGTCCAGGACATAGCCCATCCTCTCGGCTCGGATTGGAATGGGCAAGCAGAAGAAAGTGGCTCTCAATTCGGTCTTCTCCTCCGCAACGGTCATTCGGTCCGCCACTTGTTTTGCTTTCTGTTCACTCGCTCAGTCTCTCCTCTTCCTTCCGTCCCTCCCTCTCATTAATCACCCCACTTTGTGTTTACTCTTCTGTTGAAGTTCTGTTAGATAAGACACACCCCGAAGAGCAAGCAGTATCATGGTGCAAGAAGATCCTAAGAGATTGGTGCTTGTCGAGAAGCGTGGCTCCACTACCATCGTGACTATCAACCGACCCCACAAACGCAACTGTGTCAACGGACCCACCGCCAGAGCTCTCTACCAAGCCTTTCTAGACTTTGACGCAGACAACACGGTATTAGACAGCAACCAAACGTAAGGCGACTATCTCGGTGATCTGCGCTCACTCATGCCTTCTCCCCTTGGACCCAATAGGCAGCCGTCGCCATCCTGACTGGAGCAGGTAAAATAGCTCATGCACGCCTATCATGTATGTTTTCGAATGTAACCATGCATGCATGCTAACCTTTTGTTCACTCTTGTCAACAGGCGGAAACTTTTGTGCTGGGGCAGGTACTATCTCGCTCATATGTTGTCCATCTTGCCATGTCTAGGGGAACATGGCTGACAGCATAAGTCTTGTCTAGATCTTGCCGCTATCTTGAATCAGGATGAGGCTAACCCCATGTCTGTCGAATGGCCCAACGCTCTCCCTGGTCCAATTGGTCCCATGGGGTAAGTGAACAAGACCATCTTCAACTTTTATGGAAACATATCTGCTTTGGAATACTTCACTGACCGCCGATCTATTGCTGGTAGACCATCTCGCATGGTTCTCTCCAAACCTGTGATCGCGGCCATTTCAGGATTCGCAGTTGCTGGAGGAATCGAGCTGGCACTTTGGTGCGATATCCGAATTGTGGATCCCACAGCGACCCTGGGCGTATTCTGTCGCCTGAGAGGTGTACCCCTGATCGATGGTGGTACTGTCCGCCTGCCTCAAGTAGTCGGTCGTGGCGTGGCCATGGATCTTATGCTGTCTGGGTATGATTCTTTCTCGACATTTTTGTTCGGAGATCTCGTTTCAATATTTTCCTCTGATAAATGCACGTTTTCTAAAACTAGACGCGCCGTCAAGGCGGACGAGGCACTCAAGATCCAGCTAGCGACTTGCTTCCCGCCCTCTTACGACCAGGTGAACACGACCCCTGCCCTGGAGCAGGCCCTGGCCCTGGCAGCTGTGTTGGCGGAGCATCCACAGACATGTATGCGCAATGATCGATTGAGCACACATTTTGCAAGCCCGATCCGTGAGGCCATGCTCAAGGAGTACGAGCTCGGCATTGAGACTCTGACGAGTGGCGAGTTCCAGGCGGGCATCAACAAGTTCTTTGACAAGAACAAGACTAAGAAAGCAAAATTGTGAGTGTCATTGACAATCCAATAAAAGAAACAAACGAGAAGCATGAAAAATAAAAGTAAGGAGTTCCTTTGCTTTCCTTCCTCCTTGCAATCCTCCTTCTCTTCATGGAACATTATTAACCTCCCTCTCAGAAAGAGATCTCAAAGACATGATGGCCACTTGCACGACACAGGACAAGGATGCGCAATGCGCGAACCAACATCCCTCTCATAGTCATGGCACCCAGGACAGTGACATCACCATCCGAGCCAAAACCAAAGCAAAGGCTAAATCACCTTGGGCACACTTGATCGAAGACTCAATTGCTGCTGCCTACAACAAGGACCGTCTGCAACTTCTCTTGACCCCAGACGCCAATGCTGACTTGACACTAATTCGAGAAGCATTCATTGGATCCAATCCACAGTCGGCAGCCTCGACCGACAGTATCTCACCAACCGCAACACCCTCGCAGATCAATAAAGGCAGCGCCGCCAAATTTGACGCTCGCTTTCAGATCGGATTTTCAAGGTTGTACGGACACGCGGTTGAGCTCACACGAAACACGGACAAGAGCAAAGATGGTCAAATCATCGAGTCTGGCACCTACATCTTCGAGTCGAGTGAGATGCCGTACGCATGCATTGTTCAAGAACCATGGCGTGGTAAGGTGTGTGAAGAGTGTCTGAGACAGCTTCCAAAGGCCCCACGGGATGCGTTTGTTTGTCCAGCCTGTCCAGACCCAACCCCAGATCAATTGGTACAACTCAAGGCCCAACCTGGAGTCAATCAAGTACGAACAGAGGACGCTGCATTCGTCAAAGCGCCCTACCAGCCAGCACGGTTCTGCTCTCGCGAGTGTTTGAGAACAGCGTGGAAGTCATGGCATGGATACGAGTGTGGACATGCGTATGTTCTACAAGAAGTGTCCACAAACAAACGCCTAGCCCTTAGAGCCTACTGGAGAAACCTTCAGCGGATGGTCAAAGTCGCCCCCCTTTCTTCTTCTGCGTCACAAATCAAGTCGATGACAGGCCAAGGGCCGCTGATGACCAAACGACCCGCATCAGTCTCGTTCAGCTCTGCCCTGTCAGATGTCAAGCCTGGGGGACTCACCTTTGACAACGAGCGCCGAATCAAGGGTACCGATGGATCCGATGTTCGCCTGGATCAGCTATGCAACAACTTTACAAAGCTGGGAACGACCCAACGGACGGCGTACATGATGGCAGGGCATTATTTCCAGCAGGCTTTGGATCTCCCAGACGACGCTGCCACGGAGATCGCTTACCTCCTCGCAATCACCATGTTCAACGCCTTTGCTGTCAAATCCCACCGCCACGGACGTGACAAAGATTCAGAAGCCATGCTGCACTTGCACGAGTCCACCATTGGCATGGCCTTGTATCTGCAGGCCTCCATGTTCAACCACAGCTGTGCGCCCAACGCAATTGCCGTCTTTGGGTGTACCGATTCTCAGAACTATGCAGACGGAGACCCTGAGCAACAGAAAGACACTCAACAAAAACCTGGCGATGCAACACAGAGCAGTCTGGGCAAGGATGGGCCGGACCCTAGATTGATCAATGTGATGACCACCAAAGCGCTCAAGGTCGACAAGGATGTTCCTGTTCTTGTGGAGATCTCGTATGGCCCTCAGGTCGGGCGCATGCCTACACACCAACGGCAACTGTACTTAAAGACCAACCATCACTTTGAGTGCAATTGTACTGCTTGCAATGACAGGTAAGCTTTCACAACCACTTTAATCGTAGTAATCGAATGCGTGCAATGCTTTTATGGACCATAGTCATAATCCAAGCTCCTTTTTCTTTCTGTTTGGACGATAGGTTCGCCGAGACAGTGCACCGCAAAGTTTACAAATGCCCTAATAACGGTGTTTCTTGTCGATCTTTGGCAGAAGACGACAAAGCGTGTCCTACTTGCGGCGCGGAGGTCGACTTTGATCAACGATCCAAGGTATGGCTGGATCTGAATATGCAAAATATTATTGTTTTTTATGTCTACGTCGATCTATCGAGAACTCATACAAGGTGCCTATTACTATGTCTTTTGTAGTTGCACAAACTGATGATACGACTTGTCTCAGATTCGGAGGATCCAACCTTGACGCCGACCAAACGACTCAAAGTCTTGCACACGCTGGAAAGCAGCCAGGCCAAAGTGTTTATGAACACGCATATTCTATATGGACATACCTGTGACCGACTCGCCCAGGCGTATGCGGAGGCTGGTGATCTGCCCAAATCGATTGAATGGTGCACCAAGGCCCACAAGGTCATCCTTGTGCACTTCCCGCACGACTCGATCGAGGTTGCTCAGGAAACCCTCAAGCTTGCCGGTCTGCTGTTCAACAAGTTAAGTCTTGCTTGCATTTTTTTTCTGCTTCGTTTTGTTACGTTGCGTTGTGATTAGGCTCGAAAATCCAGCAACTCACCTTTGATACATCGATACCTCATGATACCTCGTAGTTCGCAGCCAAAGGAGGCATTGAAGCATGTCAAGACGGCGATAGGCCTCTATAAAGGTCACTACGGCGCCACCTCGACTCATCCTGATCTGCTGGAGTTGTACCAAATGGAGCAAGTTCTTGTTCCTATTGTCGAAGGCTCCAACCCATAGATCGAGCCACATTTTTTTTCTCGCCACAATTATTTGCACGCCTTTGGTAATATAGCGCCTTGCTCAATGTTTATATGGGCTGTGGTGATTGTTGCACCCTTCATGCTCTTGGGCTTTGATTTTGGTGGCCAAAAAAAAAAATGCGGCAGGTTGGGAATCGGAGGTTGGCCATGAAGGTGGGTGTTGCATAATGTAAAGTGGAGGAAAGAAGTTTCATGAAGCTGAAGGCAAGCGTGAAGGCGAGCGTGAGATCGACATTGAACAGAGCAATACAATCACAATGCTGCAACAAAATACATCCCAATATTGGGGTCTTGGAGCTGGACTCTTTTCTGAAGTGTTTGCAACGCTGCAAAGCAGTGGCTGCCCGAATGGGCCACAAGCTCAAGTGCATGGAGCTGATTTTTAATTTTTGATTTTCCAAGTTTGTGCAGGGGTCGAACCAAGGAGTCATCTAGGACTTACTTTTTTTGCATGCATGCTTTCTTCATCGTCGGTTTCCTCTTTTCTTTCCTTTTTCTTACAAACCAAACAAAAATAACTGGGAAAGAACAGGTAGGCTCCTTGTCGGGCTAATCTATGAGGCTGGCCGTTCCCACTGCCGCCCAAAGGGAGTGGATTAAAGAAGACCCCGGGTATATTAATGGTTCACCGGACTCAACCATCATTTTTCGGTCCCGGATGATATAGGGCGAGGGTGCTCAGCCAGAATCAAGGGTACCCCTTAGTTCCGCTCGGAGAGTCGAGAACCCCTCTTGACAAAGAGCACGCCCCTTGGTGATGTCTTTCACCGAAGCTCATTCCAAGTGTCCACAGCCTTGTGCTCGAGAAAAATCACAATGGCCTCAGAACGCAGAGAGAATACTGCATCCAAACGAATTCATGCCACAGTTACATCAGCCGACGAGTTTCCACTTCGGTTGGTGGCAAATGCTCCCAGCCAATTTCTCACTGCGCAAAAAAAAAAAAAAAAAAAAAAAAAGATAGGAAACTCCTCCTCTCTTCAAGACAATCTATCGCATCATGGACTAAAGACGACAATATAGACGATCTGTCTAAACTGAACCTCACGGTTTTTAGTTTGTATCTATCTTTCTTGTCCATGAGAGCCGGAGTCGAGAAGAGGGAAGGTACCCTTGGGAACAGATCTGACCATATTCGTCGGTTGGAGCAACTTGACAGCATACCAGAGACAACGGCGAGTTTGTTTTTTCTGAAAGTGTAGGGTAGACAGTGAAGCGCGAGTGCAGGATGTCTCAAACGCGTTCTTAAGCCGGTTGGACAAGTATCTTGGCCCAAAAGACCCAGTGCTTCGGCCCGATGGATTCGATCACACGTGACCCGATCAATTTTTGTTGCTGCAGCGACATTTGGAATGCGACAAAGTGAACGAGCTCAAAGTCCAATGCACTTGAGTCGCCGGCAACTATTCTTCCACCCCCCTCCACACAGCGATTCTCGGGTTGAAGCGTCGCTTGGCTAAAGGGACAATTACTTAATTTATTCTCCAAGTGAACTCAACATTTCTATTTCTTTGTTTCATCACGATACCAACTCCATTCTTTGTTTCCTGTCCGACCTTACTTTTGATTCTCCACCCGCCGCTATTCACCACCCCTAGACCCCACTAAACTGTATCATATTGTATCATCACTCCCACACTGTACACAACCCAACCCCAACCACCTCTTACTTCGCCAACCACCACAAAGGACCACATACAAATGGACCCCAAAATGGAGTCCGCCCGCCTTCGCCTCGAACAGCTCTCCAGGGTTCTGTCACACACTGCGGACTATGTAATCGCCGAGAACCCAAATCGAGCCGGCGGACTGATCATTTCTGCCACCAAGAGTGTCTCTGGATCAGGTAAGGAAGGGCAGGAAAGCAGTTGTGGTACGCACCCATAAGAGGATGGTTGCCTTAGCATGCAAGACTATCATGGACATTTAGCCTTGTCTGTGCCTTTTTCCTTTTTTTTTTTTTTTTTTTTGTTCCGGGTTGTCCGTCACATGTGAATGTGCGCTGCGGTGTTCTGCAAAGCAAATTGTTCCTGGATCAAGAAAAAAAAATGCGTACCAGTTCCCATGTTGACACTTCCTGTTTTCATCTTGCTGCACACTTGTAGACTATGGCGAGGTTCGCATCGGCGATGTCACGGTTGCCGTTAGCCCTGCCCTCAATCCCGAGTTTGTCCCCAGCTATGAGCAACCCCTCTTTGAGGATTCACAGGCAAGTGTTGAAACGCACAAAACATAATTTAAGTTTCGATGTGATCGGCTCGCATTTTTTTTTTTTAAATTTTTCCCGCAATTGATTGGACAATTGAAACTGAAAGACTTACACTTTACTTTGACATGGACATTATTCAACCATCGGATTTGATAGGAGGTTCTTCGTCATCTGAGATGGTAGGAAAGAGAGAGTGCTTCCAGGATGCAGAACGGATAAACAGGTGGAGAAACGTGACCGGGTGCCTGAAGTATGCCATGGTATTAACAGATCGATGTACATGGATACCTAGGATGATGCAAAAGGACAAGCTAGGCCAAGATATGTTCTTGATCGGGTATGTACTCCTTCTATGGCACATCTTTCTAGATCATTTGATCCGAGGCATCTACTAACCTCTCTCGACCTCATCTCAACAATAGGCCACCAGGACACCTTCGTCGATCAGTTGCCCTCAAGTTTGCAGAGCTGTAAGATAGACAAAATACCAAGGACATCATCACCGCCAAGAATTCGTCGACTCACCCATTGGATTATTTTTACAACCTTATACCCTAGGACTAACCGCGAGGTCGAATATGTTCCATTGTCCAAGGATGTTACCGAGAGTGATCTCAAGCAGCGTCGTGAGATCGTCGGAGGCACCGCCTACTACGTCGACCAGGCATGTGTTCGTGCTGCTACCGAGGGCAGGATTCTGATCCTGGATGGTATCGAAAAGGCTGAGCGCAACGTTCTGCCAGTCCTCAACAACTTGCTCGAGAACAGAGAAATGGCCCTCGAGGACGGCCGATTCTTGGTCAATCCCAAGCGCTTCGACATGCTTGTCAAGGAAGGAGGACAATCCGCCGTCGACACCATGGAGAAACACAAATTGGTCAAGGTCAGCGACAACTTCACAGTCATTGCCCTCGGCTTACCTGTCCCTCAGTATGTTGGCCATCCCTTGGATCCTCCACTTCGATCTCGTTTCCAGTCTCGCGATGTGAAGGCCCCAGGATTCGAGTCACAATTGGCACAGCTCAGGACACTTGGACCCAATGTGCCCCTGGACATGATGGAGAGATTGATTTCTGTCGCCATGGTCCTCGGCGCTCAGCACTACCAGAACCTGGGTGGTGATTCAACCGCAGCTTCCATGATCAGCAACGTCACCATTCCAGAGTTCCCCGTGTCCATTGAAAGCGCCATCAAGCTGTTGAACAAGTTCCAAGATGCTCAGCCTCGATTCCTTTTGGATCTGGTGTACCCCTGGTCTCTTTTGCCTACCTGTGAGGCCGAGCAGCGCAGTCTGATCGAGTCAACCTATCAGAGATTTGGAGTTCTGGGCCTTGGTCGTGAAGGTGAGGGCTTTGATCAGGATGAGGGCAATGTTGTCCACCAGTGCGATTCGACCTACAAAGTGGCTTCCATTGAGCGATCTGGACCTCGAACAGCAGCCGCCACCTTTGAGCACTCCTCAGGAAAAAAGACCACCGTCGAACTTCACTGCGGAACCAATGGATTCGAGGAGGCAGAGTACTTTGTGGAGACGCCCTACCACGTGGCCACATTGGTCAGCATGCTTTTGGCTCACTCAGTAGGTGATTTCTGTGTGATTGGATCTAAGGGTGTGGGCAAGTCTGCGCTGATGCGTCATTTCGGCCGAACCCTGGGATACAAGGTCGAGTTCATTCCTTTGTACAAGGACATGTCATCGCGTGACCTTCTCCAGCGCCGCAGCACTACCTTCACCGGAGACACCATCTGGGAAAACTCTGCTTTGGTTAAAGCTGCCATGAGCGGTGCTTTGGCTGTGATGGACGGTATCGACACTTTGTCCTTTGGTACTATGGTGTCGCTCCAACGCCTGGTCCACGAACGCGAGACCGCCATGCCCGATGGCCGTAAACTCCTCCGCCACACTCACTTTGACCAGTTGCAAGCCAAACATGGCTGGACCATGGAGAAGATGACCAAGAAGGGTCTACTGCGTATTGCCCCTTCGTTCCGCATTGTTGCTCTGGCCCGCCCTGTCTCCAATGGAACCGAAGGTGGAAAGCCCGGATCTTGGTTAGCTCCAGAAATCGTGAGCATGTTCCAGTTCGTCACTGTTCGTCCTCTTTCACTTGAGGTATTGTATTTCGCTGCTACTTTATTCCTTACTTTATTTTGTATTGAGTCTAACACTGACATGTTAATGTATTGCTGTCACATCAATAGGAGGAGACACAGCTCTTGGAGACTCTGTCTCCTGGCGTGTCGTCCGAAAGTCTTGGTTTGTTGTTGCGTTTCGCTAACCACCTTCGCGCTTCACCTGATGAGACCATCAAGACACTGTCCTCTGCCATGTCCACTCGGTATGTTGCCCGCAATTTCTCATTTTTATGCTACAGAGGATTTGATCCGCAACTCTACTGCAAGCTCATCATCTTATGACCTATTGTTTATCGCCATCATTAGCCAACTCATTCGTATCTGCCGTCGTTTGGCAGTCTTCCCAGATGAGAGCCTTCACGACGCCGTCCACAAGGTGTCCTTGTCTCGCTTCTTGCCCTCTATCGCCAAGGAGGCACTGAACCAGCTTTTGGCATCGAATGGTATTCTGCCCAAGCCAAAGTCCTACAAAGCCAATGAGCTCGAGATTCAGGTCCTCCCCAGCCGGGAGACACCAAAGTCACTCCGCATCGGACAAATCGAGGAGCCCGTCCGTCAAAACTCGAACCCTGTTTTGATCCCCAACATTGTTTTCCATGAGAACCCCAAGCAGACTGAGATTCTGATGGAGATGCTCAAGGACTTTCAGCTCGGTGAGCACTTGTTGCTGATTGGTAACCAGGGAGTGGGCAAAAACAAGTTGGCCGATTACTTCTTGCAACTGTTGCGTCTTCCTCGCGAGTACATCCAGCTCCATCGTGATACCACTGTCCAGAGTTTGACAGCCACTCCTTCGATCGTGGATGGTGTTCTCCAGTACGACGACTCGCCTCTTGTCAAGTCTGTCCGCGATGGATACATCCTGGTTATCGATGAGGCCGACAAGGCGCCCACCTATGTCACTAGTGTCATTCGCAACTTATTAGAGGATGGCCAAATGGTTCTGAGCGATGGCCGACGTATTGTCTCCAAGCCAACTGAGGGCACCGATGAGGTGGAAATTGTAATCCACCCAGACTTCCGTATGATGGTCTTGGCCAACAGACCCGGTTTCCCCTTCTTAGGTAACGACTTTTTCCGTGAGGTCGGCGATGTGTTCAGTTGCCATGCCGTCGACAACCCTGACGCCGAGTCCGAGATGTTTTTGCTCCGCAAGTATGGACCTGATGTTCCTGAAGAGTTGTTGTTGAAGTTGACTGCAGCCTTTGAGGACTTGCGTGTCCTGGTGGACGAGGGTTTGCTGTCATACCCTTACTCGACTCGTGAGCTGGTGAACGTGGTTCGCCACATGCAGATCTACCCCGAGGAAGGTATCTCCCGCATTCTCCAAAACGTGTTTGACTTTGACCAGTACGACGCGGACTCAAAGGAGATGTTGATCGAGACCTTCCAGAAGCACGGAATCCCCGTTGGTCTCGAATCCGAGTTCACCATCCAGCTTGGAAAGCAGGTCGAAGTTAGTGAGCCCATCTTGACTGAGACCTGGAAGAAGGCCCCCAGCGAGGCTCCTGTCCAATGCCAGGTCAAGTCGCAGCCTATTGTCTTCCGTGGCGGTTGGAATGTCACTCCTGGAGTTGCCCGCGATTTGGAGCGATCCGAGGGACGATCCGTTGTCTTCTCGGAGCAGCTGTACCACTTCAAGATCCCTACCCGCGGCGAGGCTTTGGATATTATTTCCACCGAGAAGGGAAACCTGTACGCCATCTCCACCAACCCCGTGACTCTGCACTACATCGATGCCGCTCATCGTAGTGTCCGTAGTGCAGACATGTACGAGTACTTTCCCCTTCAGAAGGCACCCCCTCGTCTTCGCTTGGCCCTGGTCAAGACCCGTGGCGGTATCCAGTTCCTGTGCATGCACAACCCAGCCGACAACTCGTTCCTGTCGTTGGACATCGCCAAGGACTCCATCGTGTCGGTAATGCTGAACGGCTTGGCACCCGTGCAGTCGTTGATGGATAAGTCGCAGGCGCACCTGGGCTTCACTGCGTTCTTCCAGGAAAACCGCTCCAATGTGATTGTCATTGACTTTAACACGGGCAACCAGCATATCGTCGAGCTGCCTGTGCAAGTCGCTGCGTTCTACATGATTGACCCTCGTCTGTGGCTCGTCAAGGACTGCCAGAACGGTGACTACCACTTGGTGTACACTTCGGATGTAGATGCACCCACTCCCAACATGATCCAGCGTGTGTCGATCACTGGTCTTGGGGCCAAGGCCAAGCACCGCCTTACCTACGTCTCTGAGCCTGTTGTTGAGGAGGGCAAAGCCAACAGGTAAAACAACAATTCACTCGCTTACCGTGGATCAAATTTCTCCGAAATGTTCTAACAGTCGTTTTATGTGCTCATCTTAGCGACACTCTCCGTATGTTGCACACTACCAATGACGGTGTTGTGATGGCAATGGCCAAGAACATGGAGAGTGTGCTGAACCGTGACCCAGAGGCAGCCATGGATGTTTTCTCGTTCATGCGGCCAATTGCCGACGACACTGTCAAGAACATGTACTCGAATCTTCAAAGCGCTTCTCTGTACATGAGCAAGACCCAGCAGATGGCCAAGATCATTCCTTCTCCCGTAAGATATTTTGATCGGACAACACAGAGTCGACGCGTACAAGAAAGGTCGTTAAGTTGTGCTAACTTTCATTTTTTGGGGGGGATGTTTCTTCACATTAGAGTGGAAAGAGTGAGGGTCATTTGGAGCTGTTCAGTCCTTCTGAACGCCGTATCTGGCGTGTTCTTGTTCCTTTGTCCATTCCTGTGACTAGCACTCTGCGTGCTGATGCCCCAATGACTGGATTCAAGGGTTTGCAGCAGGACCGCATCGTAGCTTCGATGGCAGAGCTGAACGATGGCTCTCTCTTGACGATGGACAACTCGGGTTTCGTTCGTGTCTGGCAAGTCGATGCTGCGGACCTGTTCCAGTCGGCTAGCACCTGGAAGAAGTTGGTCGGTACCCTTGACAGCCGCACTTTGTCTATCCTGTACAAGGATGAGAAGGGCCAGTATGTCAATGCTGATGGCGAGTTGGTGGGACCTGATGGCAAAGTAATTGTCCCTGGTGACGAGGGCGATATGCCTCCAGGCTTGGATAGCTCGAGCAGTGATGCTTCAAGCAGTGGAGGCGGTGGTGGAGGTGGTGGAGGAAGCGGTGGCGGCGGAGGAGGAGGGGACGGTGAAGGCGACGGTAGCAACGATGGCGACGGCAATGGATCTGGCTCTGGATCCGGCGAACGTGATGGTGCCCCTAAGCACGGCCGCAAGCCCACCTTTGACGATGTCTCCACGTTAGATATCGTAAGTCCTATTCTGAACAAGTGTTCCAGTGGTGTTAATCCAACAACATCCTACTAACGAGAATTTCTTCCTTGAATTTATGGAAATAGCGCACCAATGCTCCTCCACCCAAGTTGGTCTCGGATGCCCAAATCGAGATGCATAACATGACCATGCGCAAGCATCTGGCTTCAATGGACATGACTGCTGCTGATGCCAAGATATACATGAACTACCTCGAGAACGTGCAACGCGAGATTCGCGAGCTCCGAGTGATTCTTGAGGGTATTGAAGCCAAGAACAAGGAGCGTGTTTGGCTCAAAAACCAGAGCTCAGGAGACTTGGACGATACCAAGCTGATCGAGGGCCTGACTGGTGACCATAACATCTACAAGCTGCGCGGTGACCAGGACCCTGAGATGGGCTTCCAGCAAAAGCCCAAGAAGATGCAGTTTGTATTTGATCTCTCAGCGAGTATGTTCCGCTTCAACAATCACGACAGACGCCTGGAGCGCTCCATGGAGGTTGCTTTGAGTAAGTGGACGATGGCGTGTTTTTCAAGGAACATGTGCCTATGTTTCGGTTGCCTTTGTGTGCTTGTCTGACTAAATCGAGTTTCCTTGTACTTTCTATAGTGATCATGGAGTCGTTCCGCAACTTTGAGCACAAGTTTGAGTACTCAATCATTGGTCACTCTGGCGACTCGCCCAACTTGGAGTTTGTCAAGCCCGGACGGTACCCCAAGACCGAGAAAGATGTTTTCAAGGTCATTTCACAGATGAGTGCTCACTCGCAGTACTGCCTCAGTGGCGATAACACTCTGTCGGCCACCTCGAATGCTATGCGCGACATTGTCAAGGAGGACGCAGACGACTACATCGTTGTGGTGTTGTCGGACGCCAACATTGGCCAGTACAACATTAAGCCCGAGGACCTTGGTCGCAGTAAGTCGCTGTTGCCACTCCAAAACCATGTGTTTCATGTTTTTGCATGGACAACAGTTTTGATTTCTCTAACCTCCATTCGTACTGTACGTTAACACCAATAGTTCTTCGATCTGACGACCGGGTCACCTCGTCCATGATCTTTATTGGATCGTTGGCGGACCAGGCTGACAAGCTGAAGAGTGCTCTGGGCAGCCATGCTCACGTCTGCATGGACACCAAGGATCTGCCTCAGATTATCAAATCTATCTTCTTGTCCTCGATGATCAAGTAGAAAAATTATGCATGCAACATGCAACTCTGTAATAGAACTACTCGTGTTTTTTTTTTTTCATTTCACACATACATCCATTTTAACTCTTTGCAAATATATTACAAACTGGCCACCGAGACTACAACTGAAAGCGTTTGCGATTCCCGAGATGGTTTACAGGATCATCTCACTCCTTGACGGTAATGTCCAGATCTACTGTCTCTACATCAACTCCACCTGGAACCAATATGCTCTGCCTCAGGCGTATGGTTGAGTGTTTGATGACCCAGACGACCCCTGGCTGCATGAATGTCGCCTCACTCGTTTACTCCTCGAGTCACTTGCCAAAAACGCTCTCGTTCGCCATGCAGGGCTCATTCGGAACCTGCACATTGCACACCCCAATATGATAATATCCTGCCCATCGTAGCCTCTGCCTCAGACTGCGTCAAGCTCGTATCATTGCACTGCACCTCGATGACTATTCCACGATAGAGCAAGTCGACATACTTTGGCCATTCATCTGCCGGAACCCTTGCCTGACCAGCGAGGACCTGGATGGAGTCTCGGACCAGCTCAATCTTCAAGAGTTGGTCCAAACACTGCGGAGTCTCTCAGGTATGACTCGGCCCCGCCTCAAGTGCTCATTCCAATACCACAATATGAGCGTGCGCGACCGCATGAACAAGGTGGACTTCCAGGCACTAGGGTCGATGATCCAAGGGCTAGCTTATTCACACCTTCAGCTCAAAAACTTGGTCTTGCATGTCCATGTTGAGGGCACTATTCCACAAGGGTGGGTACTATTCGAGGACCATCACCATGACCATGACGACGAGGTCTCCACGGCACTGTTTCCCGACCTGGAGGAGCTCTCCATCAACGACAGGCGCCTGGATCTACACTTGACAGCCCGGGTTCTTTTACTACCCACGCTACGCGAAGCACCCTCTCTCAAGAATTTGTCCATCCCAAGATGTCTGCCTCCATCGGCACTGCAACGGTCGTGATCTTGATGGAGCGGAGACTTTCCCCTCGAGACCGTGATTTTCGACAGCCCAGGGCAAGGACACCAGTTTTGTGGACATGGTCAAAGGTCCATCGCCGGACCTTGCGCCCTCTGGAAGCGTTCCACAATCATCCTTCGTATCCAAAACCGAAACGACACGTTCTGTGAGCCGATGATTCGGAGCACTCGTACTCCTGGATGTGGCCACCACGGACCTCAGCCTGCAGACGATGGATTTTTACGGCAGATGAAGATGGTGCTGGTGGCCAGCCCTCACGGTCTCGACGCTGATCCAGCGGATTATGACCACACTGCCCAGGTTGTAACAGTTTATGCAAGATTTTATTGGGAAGCTTGCTCTTTTTCGCGAGGTGTATGCCCCCTATGGCTAGCTCGAGATCCGGGACTTGGTAGCCACATCGTGGGTGTGCCATGGATTACACTCCATGTCTCTCAGGGATTCCAGGCTGGAGAAGACAACGCGGAGGAAACAGAGCAGGGGGCGACGGGACAAGATTTGGTCGAGTGTACAAGCAACCCGGCACCCTGACTCGGCTGAAGTCGTTGGTTCTTGCGTGTAATGTGCTGGACGAGTCTTCAGAGGGGGAGGAGGGGGAGGAGGGGGAGGGACAGGGGGGGGGGGGAAGCAGAAGATGAAGAATGGGAAGGAGAGGTAGAAGGCGACTTTGTTGACGATGCTGACGCTATTGATGAAAAGTAGAATGCTCTAGAAGATATTGGACTTTGAGCTATCGTCTGATGCGGAGGCACAGTCATTTGACCAACCCCGAGTGTTGACTGTGGTGAGAGGGTCGGAGACTCAACTCACTCAGAAATGGAAGCGATGGCGTTGTTGGTCATTTTTGATCGCGGCAAACGAGGGACCGTCATTTGACAATTGACATGATAATTAAGCCCACAACTGCAACTAAGCGTTGCCATGAAATAAAAGCCGAATTCGTCTCTTCTCATCTCGCTCCATCTTCAAGATTCCAACCCAACCGCAATCCAATTCACAAAAGCAACCTTTGCCACAGCACAACCAATACCCGCACATACATATAAAAAATGTTTAGGTCAGGCTCGAAGGACAACAAGTTCGCCTTCAAGGAAGCAGAGTTCCCCGGATCCAGTATCCAAAAGGTTCTACAGATCCCAGAGCTTCTCGATATGATCTGCGCCGCTGTCAGCAAAGTCTCCAACAGTCCAGACAACAAAACGTACTACTCACTGGACGAGGCTGACAAAGCCATCCACCAGCTCCGCCTGGTCTCCAGGGCCTTCCGTCAAGCTGCCAACGCCTACTTTTCAATCGAGATCGGCTCTATCGAGCCGCGTTCCCCTTACAGCAGGTACTGGGCTAAGAATCCCACGGAGATCAAAGACAAGATCACCGCCTGCGGATCATTTACCCACAAGATCAACTTCGATGCAGATAACGAAAAGGCTTTGGAAGCTGCAGCAAATCATTGCACCAATATCCGCGAAGTCTCGCTCGTCTTACAAGAGATGCCGGGGTGTAGTGTCCGTCAAGGCGACTACAGTGGGGCTCTTTCCAAGTGGGCTTCGCTGCCACACAACAAGCTGGAAACTGTCAACGCCATCATGACACTCGAAGATGGAGTCGGGAGAGCCTCCTTCGGAGACTTTGACTCTCTCCGCCAATACTTTCGAGGCATCAAGAAACTGAAGATCCAATGCAGCAACCCAAATGAACATCATACAGTGGAATGCAGGGACCGGTGCTACACTCCCATCAAGTGGGAGCGGTTCCTGAGCTTCGTGACCTATTTCCGTTGTCTAGAGAGTCTTGAGTTCACTGGATTCTTCATTGGTTGGAGTGACATGCCTGCTAGAGTGTTGGACCCAATCAGTCTTGAGCCGCTCGCTTTCCGAAATCTGACGTGTTTGGATGTAGGGCGCCGCGATCTTGAGGTGTCTGTGGTCTTTCGCCTGAACAGGCTATTGCCCTGCTTGAAGAGGCTGACCCTGTGTCAAATCAAGTCAAAGCACTTTGAAGTAGAGAATTGGGAATCAACATATGAAGACAACTCGGACTGTCCTGCTGACAGTGACGACAGTGATGAGGATGAGGACGAAGGTGAAGACGATAAGAAACAGGAGTACAACCAAGATATGGCATTTACTGAGGAGAACAGCGGAAACCAAGGTGACCAAGCGAGCTCTGCAACCAAAGCTCCCCCACTGTCTCCAGCAACAGCCTCGGCCCCAATCCCAGACAAATCTACGAGCACTTTAGCCTCTCCATCCAAGGCGAGGCCTGTTTTCGATTACAGCTCTTCGGTGCATGAGAGGTCGACCTTGTCGATCGAAGAGCTGTGGGTCAAGACTGCTCACGTTGCTGATCTGGCCGAGCTGAGCAAGTGGGCACCTAGCTTGAAGAAACTGTCCTGCATGGGCACTGAATTCTATGGCAATCCGGATAAGGACCAAGAGGACAGGATGGCCGCTTTGGGGCCTCTGAATGACCGCGCCTGGGACTTGCTTAAACTGGATGATCTGGGCACGTGGAGAGGGAGAGAGCTGAGCGAGTATCTGCAGCAAGAAATGCTGATTGAAGAGGCAGAGCAGGACAATGGCTATGGAATATAAAGGCTGCGAATAAAAGCGTATAGTTATGTCTTGATCCTAGGATGCATTCTTGGTAGGATGTCGGTGCCAGGGTCCATGCCACGCGCTCTACGCCGGAAAGTGGACGTCATCCGGTATTATGGACTTCAACCAAAATCAATACACAAAATTCTGGTCAAAAAGTCAAAGATTTTGAATGTGAAAGCAAAAAAAAAGATTGACAACAATTCCTCCTCGCCATCACACTACTCATCAATCACATCAATCTAAGGCAGCCATCGCAGCTACCGAGAAATGTCTAGCACTGTCCGAGATGGTCGACAAGATCATCTCATTTCTCTAAAACAATGATCAGTCTAATTGTCTTCGCATCAACTCCACGTGGCACAATGTCGCCTTGGCTCATGTTCTCCACCACGTCGCGAACAGCTGACGCGACGAGGTGTCCCGCTGCCGGAAGTTTCTTCCTTACGCTATCTAGGGATTCAGTCAAAAAAAAACGAGTCGGACAATCCTGACGGCGATGGAGAGGACGATGAGGACGATGAAGGAAAAGGCAAAGGCAAGGATTACGTCCTGTTAACAGAAGAAGGAGAAGGCCAAATCGCTTCCAGTTCGCCCGACGTTTCTTCAGTGTTGCCAGTGGAAGTCTTCACTCCTCCGGACGTATTCATCTCACGTCGGACGCCTCATTTCGACTACATATCGTCAGTGAACGTCAAGTCGATCTTGTCGCTTCGACGGATATCGTTCTATTATACCCATGTTACCGACCTGGCCGTACTGAGCAAGTGCGCTCCTGAGCTGACAAAGTTCTTCGGCGACCCAGACAAGGACAAGGAGGATAGAGTGGCGGCTCTGGGGCCTCTTAATGACCTTGTCTGGAACATGCTTGATCTGTGCTGACTAGGCAAGTGGAGATGTAGGGGAGTACTTTCTAACGACACTGTAGAACGATTCTGGCGTTGAGATAGAATGTTGATTGCAGGAATAAAACTGAGGGTATATTTCTGCACAGGGCCCCCCTGGATTAGGATGCATTGACGGCGTGTGCACTCTCCTTCTCCCTCCTTCACCCCCACTCTCCGACCACGCATCACGCCTATGTCCATGGCTGTGGTTGTGAATATGCAGGCCGTCGGGAGCACCCCTTCCCTTCTCCTCCTTACTTTGCCATCTGCCAGCCAATTACCCCTGATTCGGGTCGAGAACGAATGTTCATTCTTTTCCTTTACTAACGACTCCAATGGCAACGACCTTTGTTCTCTGTTCACTAAGGTCTCCAACGGCCAATTGGACGAGCAGTGACAAAGTAGCAACTACCGTTGTACCGCAAACCGTCGAACGAACCAACCAACACGTCGTTATTTTTCTCTTCCTGTTTGCTCCCAACAGGCTCGTCTGGTTATTCAAGGCAATGCCGCACAGACAGCAGACTGGCAGCCACACGATAGGATGGCATGGAAGGAAGGAAGGAAGGAAGGGAAGGAAGGAAGAGAAGGATGGATGGATGGGCCAATGAACCCCCTTGTTTTCCCAAAAAAAGGAGCTGTGTCCGTTTCGGTTTTTTTCTTCTTTCTGATATTTGTGAGGCAAAGCTGAGCTGTGGCTAGCCATGCTTATTTTGCTGTTTGCTGACTGCCTATTGCCTTGGCCTACGGGCTATTCTTTTACTGTTGTGCTCTGCTCTGTGCTGCCATGGTCGTGCCATTGCCTCTTCTTCTTCCTCTCGTCCTTGTTCTTCACTCCCATCTTCATCTGCTTTTTTGCTCTTCTTTTTCTCCTTACTTTTCCTCTCTCTTTCATCTTTCCTTGTCCCATTTGCAGTGTCGACTCGGATTCCTTTGCTTTTTTTTTTGAAGGATCCTTCCCGCCCTTTTTCTTTTCCTTAGGAGTGAAACTTCTCGTTCTTCTTCTTCTCTCTGTCTCTCTCTGTCTTTCGTTTTCCTTTCTCTTTTGAATTGTCGCCTAATCCTCACTCCATTACGCGCCATTCATTCGCCTCATTTCCTTCATTATAATTCTCAATTTCGAGGTTGAACGGTGTAGCCTCAAACATATACCCTCTTTTTCTACGATTTCGCCCTCTAACCCCTGTCATACACATCACATACACCGTTAATATTTTATTTTTCTCCACACACCCTACAAAGCCCACTCCAAAATAATGCACACAATGAACTTGGCTCAGGCTGTAGCCTCTAATGACCTGGCCATGGTCCAGGAGCTGTGCCGCAATGGCCAGGACCCCAACGAAACATTTGCATGCAGTCCACGCCAATCAGCATACGCAGTCCAGCCAATCCATGGACACGCCGAAAACTTTGAGCCAGACGACATTCTCTACGGGGCCACACCACTGAACCTGGCCGTGCTGAACGGCAACGAGGACATTGTCAGAGTACTGATCAGTGCTGGCGCGGATCTGAACAAGAAGGATGGCCGAGGAAGGTACAGTTGATACGAGATTGTGTATTGGTGTGTTGGTGTTGGGTGGGTGTTGTTTGTCAATGTGAATGCGCGAGCACTGGGACACACACATAAATGAAGCAGCACAGAATAAATTAATGCAAAACGCTTTCAGGGGCAAAGAAAGACGACGAAAAAGGCCGATTGAGCGAGTTCCAAGGGGCACAGGGCAAGAAGGGATGAGGGATGAGAGAGAGAGAGAGAGAGAAAGAACGAGAGCAAGAGATAGAGGCGCACTGACAAAGATGGATGACAACGGACCCATCCAATGCTGACAAACACAACAGCAGAACTGAGATGCCTGGACACGGTGTGCATGTGCCTTATGCAGACAAGCATCGTCTTATTTGGATTTTGCATGACACAACAAGCAACCAACGCACGACTAAACAAACAAAGCAAACCAACAACATAGGTCCGCACTGTTGTGCGCTGTCTATGGACTCGACACTTTGACCATCACACCCGCAAATCTGGCTCTGATCTCGCAAACTTCGCCTGCTCACCTCTCCATCCTCCGCAACTGCATCCTGCCTCATCCCTCCATTACCCTCACGACATTGAATGCGCCGCAGGACGAGATCAAGGGCATTACTCCGCTGTGTCTGGCCAGTTACCTGGGCAAAGAAGTCGTAGTTAAGTGTCTGTTGGAAGCAGGCAAAGTCGACGTGGATGCCACAGACCGCAAGGGAGCAACAGCATTGATGTACGCAGGTAAAGTATCCCTTTGCCGACTTGCTCAACAACGGACAATTTGGAGACCTCTTTGTGACTCAATCTCTCTTGAATATGGCTACAGCTCGAGATAGACACATGGCAGTAGTCAAGACTCTGCTCCGACATGGTGCATCGCCTGATCAGACTGATAGTAATGGTTGGTCATCTATCCAGTATGGACAGATGTATCCAGAGATTGTCCAGATGTTTGAAGAAGCCCTTCGGTGCAAGCGTCCAGAAGTGCTGGTACGTGCTGCTGTTTGATGTTTGCTTATGCACTTCATCCATTGTTGGCTGAATTTTGCATACTTGTGTGACGATAGTACAGGAGAGATTGCCTTCATCCTTGTACTCATCCCCTCTTTCACTACCTCTTCCTCTTTTCCTTTGACAGCATCTTCTCACCCCTCCAGAGTCACCACAACCACGATCTGCCGCATCTTCTCTTGACCGAGCTGCAGATGGATCCAGAAACACTGCTCTCCCACATGCTCTCTCTCAGAGCCTGGTCCGCTACCCGCTCTACTACTCAAAGTTATCCTCTTTGCTCTCCTCTCTCCCAGCCGCCCAATCTGTTACCTCCAAGGACGGCTCCTTGGCACTTCAGCCAAACTCATCAGGGTCAGGCTCGAACGGCAGAAAGACATCGTCCGAGGTCGCGCTCGCACAGCAGATCCAGCGGACAACCCACACAGCACTACTCGAGGCCATCAAGCTGGGCGACTACATGTCGCTTCAGTCACTGTTGATGGCCCCTCCGGCCTTGAACGACACTGCGGGCGGCGTCGGCAGCGGGCCAAATGTTGCGCTGGTGAACCATCACGACCCACAAACAGGACTGACACCCTTGCACCATGCACTCAGAACCAGGCCGCTACCGTCGATGGAGACAGTCAAGATATTGTACCAAGCAGGTGCTGACATGAATGCCCAAAGTCACTACGGACGCACAGCCCTGCACCATCTTTGCAGATTTAGTCTCGAGCATGCTTTGGCCCCCATCACGGACGACAACACTGGCGTCAATGCCACCAATACCACAACGCCCGCGACAACAGGTATTGTGATCGAGGAGCCTAGAGCTAGAAGAAAGAATCGTCATCGGACCGAGACATCTGGATCAGCAGGATCGAACCATTTGATGCCTATGGGCAGGGAGGTGCCTTCGTCATCTGCAGCGTCAACCACTTCCTCGAACGATCTTTCAACGGGTCCACGCCACCCACATGGAACCTTGATCGACACCGGAGCAGTGAAGAGTGCATCGCCCGAAGAGATCCAACGAGCTTCACAGCATTTGGCTGCCTGCTGTCGACTGCTTCTTCGGCTGGGATCGTTAGTAAATATTGCGGACAGACATGGAAATACGCCTCTGCACTTTGCTGTCGAATATGGCGGCGTCCTCGAAGTTGTCAAAGTTTTGGTCAAAGAAGGTGCTGATATTGAGCAGAGAAACACCAAGGGACTGAAGCCACTTGATGTTGTCCGTGGAGAGCAATCAGAAGATATGCGTCGCATTCTTGGTGAGCTCTTGCACTTTAATATTTTATTGCGTTCCAAAAGAACAATGCCAACTTCATCTGTACACGCGTATTCTAATATTTTTACTTTGACTTGTAGAGGGCGGTCGTTCCAATTCTTCTGGTGAACGTGCTGAAGACGGCCAGGCCATCTCCAAGGCCATTGTCCCCGCCTACCATGCGAGAGACAGTATTCTGAAACCTCTTAACCTGCCCGAGACACTGCACGAGGTCGACTTCCAGTTCAACCAAGTCCTCCAGAACCTGGAGCACTACCAGAACCATACCTCCGTCTCGATCGAAACTTCCCTGCAGTATATCACTGATCAGATCCTGCTAGGCTGGTCGCCCGAGAATCAAGGCGCAAACGGCTATGGCCAGTCTCAAGAAGAGTATAACGCCGATCTGGTTTCCAGTCTCGAGAACTTGAAGTACGAACTCGAGAGCACGTATGAACTTCTGATGATCACGGAGGAGCAGTACCGGGACGTGATCACTTTCTACGAGACTGAGCTCGACGAGATGAACCGTCAGAACTTAACAGTGCTGACATCGTACGATTCTGAAAAGTCCAAGGTCACTGGGCTGTACTCGGTGTACACGCGCCTGATTGAACAGCTTGAGGAGCTCGAGGCTGAGAACGAAGGACTTAAGACGGAACTGGAGGAGAAGAAGCGCCGTGGACTGGTGAGTCTTGGAAGACTTGTCCACGGTGCCATGGGTGGACAGTGGTCTGGCACCCGCAACGGCACAAGCATTTCACTGGCCAAGCGCAAAGCAGCCATGATCAAGAAAAACAACGAGTCTCTGATGAGCACGGCTTTGGATGAGGAGCAGATGCCGGAGGGACAGGGCGAGAGTCTCCCTCGGCCAGCCATGGTTCTTATGTCACAAGACTCGCTGGCGAATAACACCTTTGGGACTTGCAATTCAGGTGGACATCCTGTTGTGCTTGATAACGAAGGCAGCGTTGCGTTCGGAGGACTGGACGAAAAGGACATGATACCTCGGCCTTGTTCGCCCACACAGACAATCCTATCCTCGTCCGAGCAAGAGCCAACCTTGCATACGATCGCGGTCCTGTCACAGAAAGTTTCGCTATTGGAGCAAGAACTGTCGTCCAAGACCTGTGACATCACGGAGCGTGAACTTCTCGTCGGCGAACTCACTGATCTGATTGAGGAACAGTCCAGGGAATTTGAGGGTGAGATCAAGAGCCGCGAGGAGCGCATTGATAGCTTGGTCAAGATTCTTGGCCGTGCTGAGGAGGGTGAGCAAGTTCAGACACTTGTAGACGAATTGGCTGTCAAAATGATGCTTCAAGAGGATGAGCAGATCAAGAGGCAACGGATCCAGAGTGGTATCGCACCCAGTCTTTCTGCCTGTGGTGAGTCGACACCCGGTCGCGTTTCTGGTGATTGGTCCTTCTTGCTCAAAGCTTCGGGAGGCTCCAAGTCACTCAAGGATGGCCTGGGTGACCAGGACATTGTGGAGGCCTTGAAACAGGAGCTCGACCTTTCCCGCGCTCAAACCGCACGGTTGGAGCTTGCGAACGCGAGTCTGAAGGAGCGCTGGCAGCAAGCCATGCATGAGTTGGAGGACATTCGTCTGTCCGAGGCTCAGTCCGAGCAACAAGAGGGGCAACAGCAACAGCAAATGGGCGACGCGCAAGCTGGTAGTGGCGCAAGTGTTTGCGGTACTGATGTTGGCTCGGTGGCTTCGACCTTGGTTTCGTCGAAGCTTGGCCCCCGAGTCACCCATGTATTTGTGCCGAAACGGCCCAACAACGCCCAGGATGAACCTTTACTTCTGGCGATGGGCGATAATGGCAAGCCTCAAGAAGAGTTTCCGACCCTGGAAGAAATCGAGATGGTATTCGAGATCTTGATGGCGAACTTGGCCGAGATCTCACGTGACACGGAGGAAGCTGACCAGCGGTTGCGCGAGTGCAACAAGGTCAAGGAGCAGATCTATCAAAAGTGTCTGTTCCTGGATGAGCTGCAACGGTCACTCGACGAGAACGTTGACAAGATTGTGTCCCAGCCGGTTAAAGCAGCAGACTCGCAGCCCAACTTTATGCAGGAGCAGCTCAAGTTGCAAACACAGTTGAACCAGCTCATGGACCAGGCCGAGTCTGTCACAGGCCTGTACAACAAGCTCAAGACGGACCTGCAAGAGTACAAGGACGAGAAACAAGTGCGGTTGCGCGAGCTGGACCAAGTGCGCGATCTGATGCGCAAGATTGGACCTCAGGAGCTGTTGCGTGGTTTGCTGATCAAACTCGACAGTGCCCAGCCTAATGACGCAACAGCGCAAGCTCGACGCGAAGCCATTGCAACAGCCGTGGCGCAAGGCATGGAGCTAGCGGCCGAGTTAGCTGTGGATGACGATGGTAATGGGCTTGACAACCGCGTTGGGTCGCAGTTGTGGCGCAACTCGTGCAGTGTGGTGGATGAGGGCGACATGCAGGACGCCATCGACAGCCGGCTCGAGACAGCTTCGATCGACTACTACACACAGTCGTGCTCTATCAGCGACCACAAGCTGTTTATTCAGTCTCTGTGCTCGACTCTGTATGCTCTTCAGATGACAACTACGCACCAGATTGTCAGCCTCAAGACCTCTCTTGCCGAGTCGCGTGCTTCACTGGTGCTTGCTGACCAGGAGCTGTCCAATCTGAATGAACAGATTGCGGGCTTGTATGACGAGGTTGGTACACTGCGCAACCAGCTTCGAGGTCTTCAACAGGAGCTCGACCGCCTGATCCAGCACCGCAAGGCCGAGGTGGAGAAGGTGTGGGAGATTGTTGGCGAAGTCAAAATCACGAGCGGCGGTGGAGTCAACCGCTTGGATGATGACGACGATGGCTCGATCTCGAGCGCCGATACCAAAGAGTTGAATCGAAAGAGCTCGATCCAGAGCCGCGCTCTCGCCAGTTCTTCTCGATATTCGGTTGCATTGGGTAATGGTACTGGAGATGGCGACGTGGCAATAACAAGTCAGGCGGTAGCCGTCAACGGAGGAGGAGGAGGAGGAGGAGGGGGAAGCGGAGAAGGATCCAAGAGGGGAGACGGCGACTCTGTGGTGGCTCGATCCCTGTCCATCAGTCGCGCAGAGCGCGCTTCTGTTCTTCGCCGAATCTCTTCACCTCCAATCTTGTCCGAGAACGACGAGGATGCAATGAGCATACCTCCCTCGCGTGCCAGCAACGACTTTTCCGACCCAGGTTCAGAGATTGATCGCCATGCTTTGATCTCGGCCGAGATGGACAAGTTGCGTTCAGTGCACCTGCACTTGCTGTCCACGATTACAGAGTACAAGAAACAGATTTCGGTGGTCAAGGACCGCAATCTCAAGTTGGTCGCCACACTGCTGGACCGTGAGCGCGTGCGCCTGTGGACAGCCGATGGACAAGACGAAGTGATCAGTGCCATTGTTGGACAGCATGGCAGCAGCCATAGCCATGGTTCCCATACCAATCATCACGCCGTGCACGCTTTGGGATCTTCTGCGAGTTCTGTGGGCGCCATCTCGCTGGGTGGCGATGGATCTACCCTTGCGGGATCCAGCAGCAGCCTTAGTGGGCTGGGTGGCCCTACGAACTTGAACCCAGGAGTTGCTTCGGGCGCCAAGAAGCACCACCACTTGAGCCTGACTGCAGCCGAGGATGGAATCAAGCTGCTGAGATGCCAGCTGGAGCGGATCCGACAATGCGAGATGACGCGGTTTACAGAGATGGGGATTGGTCTGACCATGAACTATTCGGGTTTGTACCAGCCTCCCTCTGGCACGGCGTCGGTAGCAGGCAGTGTCAGCGGCGGACCGCCCGAGTCTCTTGGACCCAAGACCAAGGGCAAGCTAGGAGGTGGTAGCAGTTTGGATACTGTTCCAGAGGACAAAGGTACGAGTCCCAATGGTGGTGCCACCCAAGCCAAGAAAGGTGGAGCCAAGGACAAGGAGGACACATTCTCAAAGTTTGAGGCGACCTTGTATTCGGATCTTGAGAACCGCTACAGCGACAAGGGGTTCTAAGATCGTTTCTTTTTCATCTTTTAATGGTTTATGCGACCTACACATAATAAACAATGATATAAAAAACTCATCCATGGTCCACCCGACATTTGTCTGTTCAGGTACCAAAATCAGCATGACAACAAAAACACCGCACAAAGGCCCAGTTCACAGGCTGATGCCCTCAACAGGAACATTGCCGTCCGCATTCAACAACTCAGGCCGCAATCTTGAGGCTGACCTCCCTTGGCCTATGCCATTCGGGACTAGAGGTCATTGTTCAGGTCTGGTGCACTACCATGTGACGTTTCTTTAATCCACTCCTTTCAGGCTGCAGTGGGGAACCGCCAGCGTCATGATCCATCCATGCTGTTGCAGTGGAAACCACTAAACAAGTGCAGGTCCCCGCGTATGCTTTGGCACCAAGGACTCTGAGCCAACACCCTTTTATTTCGTGCCACTTCGCCCACTTCTTAAATAGCATGGGCTTTCCCCCTTTTTAAAGCCAACTCTTCTCTTACACATCTCATTCTCCCCAAGCTCATTGCAACCATGTCAGTAACTGAGAGATGTTTGGCTCTTCCCGAGATGGTCGACAGGATGATCTCATTTCTCGATGTAAATGATCAGATCAAGTGCTTTCGCATCAACGCCACATGGCATAGACTCGCCCTCGCACACGTCTTCGGTCGAATATTGGCCCTCACGCCTTATCGCAGACATGTCACCCACATGCTCCATAGCTACCAACCACTCGCACAAGAAGCTCTCAAGCGCAACGCTGGACATATTCGCAGCCTATACATTGGAACGCCAGGCATGCTGCATGTCTTGGTCGATGCTCTACCCTGCACCCAACTCGTATCATTGGAATGCAACCTCGCCAATCTCTCCTGGGATACGGTCAACATGCTCGTACAGCTAATTCGCAGGAACCCCGGCCTGAGAAGGGTGTACTTCTATGGCGTAGACGCCTGGGTCAATCTCCAGCAGCTAGCTCTTGCATTACAAACGTGCCAAGGTCTGACTCACTTCCATCTCTGTTGCCTACGAGACCAAACACCTGGTGTGAACTTCAGGGTACTGGCGTCACTCATCCACGGACTGACATATCCCCATTTCAGGCTTAAGTCTCTACACCTTGATGTGCTGGTCAAGGATCCACCCGACAATGATTGGGCACTGGTCAAAGCGAACCGCCAAAATTCCACTCCCCTGTTCCCAAACTTGGAATCGCTTTTTTTCGATGACTCGGGTAGGCATTGTCAACAGTCGGCCGAAGCTCTGTTCCTTCCCGTGTTGAGCGAAGCACCAGAGCTCAAGATCCTGTCCATCCCCGAGATGTCTGATTCAGCTACCGTGGAAGCATCAGTGGCTATCAGGAAGCAGACACTGCGATTGGAATCTTTGACTTTTAACTCTTCTCAAAGCCACCAAGCATTTGCGGACATTGTCAAGACCAGTCGAAGAACATTACGCAGAATAGACGCGTTGCCTGACAATGCCTTGTTCTGTGAGACAATGCTCCAAGCACTCATACCAACGAACAACGACACTACCAACATATGCCTCCAGACGAACTTGCAGCGGATCGAGATTGCACTCCATGAAAGTCCCACTGTCTCGACTGTGATTCAAAAGATCTTGACGTCTCTGCCAAATTTGAGATCTTTTGGGCAAGGATGGATGAGCTCTCCTGTTGTAAGAACGCATCCTGGCCGGCTCGAAATCTGTGACATGGTAGCCACACCTTGGGTGTGCCTTGGACTTCGGGCCTTGGATATCTGCCTTGGATGCCATACGGTGGAAGGCGGTGTAGAGACTGAGAGGGAACGACAGGCCGAGATCGGTAAAGTTTACAAGCAACTAGGCGCGTTGATTCGACTGGAACATTTAACTCTTGGATGCGATATCTTGGGCGAGTCCTCCAAGGTGGAGCTTGACTTTACGCTCGAGACGGGGTTTGAGGCGATGAAGCCGTGCCTGAAGCACCTGCTATCGCTGGACATTAGTCGGGTGGCCGGCAGTCAGTTCTCGCAGAAGGAGCGTGATTGGATGCAAGAGCATGCACCGAGGGTGACCGTGACCCTGTGATGTCTTCATGAAACCAAATCAAATGCAGTGGATTAAAGTCCAGGTCCAAGGGTCTATTCTCGGTGACATCTCGACGCCATGGCGCGCACGCCACGCTTCTCACGCCGGGGATACGGATAGCACAAAATCATAAGGAGCTTGATCTCTGTCGTCTAGTAAACCTGAAATCAATAACGGTTCAAAAAGCAGTTCAAATGATAAAAACAGTATTTTTTATATTCGCCGTGAATGACGAATCTACTTTTCTTACCCATAACACAAATCTCATCAGTAACCCAAGGCAATCATGTCGGCTGCTGAGAGATGTCTGGCACTCTCAGAGATGGTCGACAAGATCATCTCATTCCTCGATGAGAATGATCTGATCGATTACGTTCGCATTTAACTCCACGTGGCGCGCGACCTTTCCCTCCCTCACGGTCTCGATCGTATTTTGGCCCGCCCGTCCGACCAGCACAGCTTCGAGCTCCATCGCCGACGAGTCATAGACCTACTCAACCAACCACTTGCACAAGAAGCCCTTGTGCGCAACTCTGGACATATCCGCAGCCTGTACATTGGAACATCAGGCCTCTTGCCCGTCTTTGCCGCCGCTCCACCCTGCTCCGACATCAACGAGCTCATGGCGGAGAAAATCGACATGCTTGGACCACTAATCCGCAAGAACTTTAACCTGACCAGTGTGCAGCTCTACGGCATTTCCGGTGTGGTCAATCTCGAGGAACTGGTGCAAACACTTCAAACCTGCCCTGGGCTTCTTCAGCTGAGCCTCACGTGCCTAACACGAAGATCTCGATCCTGCCCACTTTGATCTGGCATCTGTGAGTTTCCGTGGGCTGGCGTCGCTCATCCAAGGGTTGGCATATCCTCATTTCCGGCTCAAGGGCATGAACTTCCAACTGTTGATCGGCAATCCCCCCAACCAAGGCTTGACACCGTTCGCCTTGGACACCTTCTACTGTGAACCAATGCTCATGTAACTCTTGCAAGCCAACAGCGACGCCACCGACCTTTGCCTCTAGATGAACATGCGGCAGATCAATTTCGTGCTCGAAGAAAGTCCCACTGTCTCCGGCTGACACAAAAGATGTTGTCGATTCTACCGAATTTGAAAGTTTTCCAGCAGGCATGGAAGGGCCACCTCATTACGAGTCAGTATCCTGGTCGACTCGAGGTCTGCGACTTGGTGGCTTCATCTCAGGCGTGTGTTGGAGTTGAGATGCTCAACCTTTTGTCTAGGATACCATACGGTGGTGGACGGCAAGGAGGAGACCCATCAGGGTCGATGGGCCAAGATTATCCAGGTTTACCAGCAGCTCCGTACCCTGACTCAAAAGATGGGTCTGACACTTGGATGCATCGTCCTGAGGGGCTCGTCTGAGGTGGAACTTGACTTTTCATTCGGGACTGAGGTAAAAGCTATGGAGCTGTGCCTGAAGCATCTGGGACTGCTGGACATTCGTGATGTGGCTGACAGCCGTTTTTTTCGCAGCCTGAACGTGAGTGGGTGCTGAAGCACGTACCACAGCTTCTGCACAACAACAACCCGTTGCAGCCCAGACAGGTCTGAAAAATAGGATCTGGCCAGGAAAGTACATTGTACCAATATTGCTTTTCATTTTCTTCAATTTTGCTCCTGGCACTATTGCGTTCTTTTTTTTTGCAGATTGCAGATTGCAGAATGTGTCTCAAAAAAAAAAAAAAAAAAAAAAAAAGACTTCTCGTAGTGTCGCATCTTTTATTTATGAATGTCGGACCACAACCATCAAGAACATAACGCTGCGTCTTTTAAATGTGTGCTGCTAGTTTCTGACAGTCGATATATGTCGACTGTCGACTTTCTCTTCAAGAAGCACCGAGAACCTCGAATTGAACAAAAGGGAAGGGAAGGATTGAAGGACGGGTGCAAATCAGACAGGCACAAATGGTTGAGGTAGCTTTACCTCGCTTCTGCAATATGTGCAAGTCTGCTTGGGCCCAAGAAGAGTGAGACTGGATGAGTTTGGAAAAAACACGCGATTTGTTACATGAATAACTAGACTTTTTTTTTTGTCACACGATCAAAAGAGGGTCTAGAGAAGCGCTCGGAAGAGTTCGCTTACACGAGGGCGGGACCTTCTCGGCCCATATGCCAGTCCTGAAATGCTTTTGCATTTTGTCTTTTCTCACTCCCTACCTCCAGAATTCCAAAGTGAAGCTGAGCTTGCGCTTGCATCATGCATTTATTTTGTCGCGGGTTGGTGTGGCGTTGGGCGTTGAGTGCGGAAAAAGTGTTGGGATAGAGAAGAGAAGCTTCTCCTTTTTTTTGTGTTCCTGTCGCAAGGTGGGGCTGCGCGAGAACCCTTTTGTCCCTCTATCGGGCCCTTTGGATGGGACGGAACTTTCGAGGGCTGCTTAGTCTATATTTATCAACCCCATGCCAGGCACAGACACAGACGCTGTTCCTTGCTTTCTCCACGCGCGATGTAGCATGTTACAAAGATGTACAAAAACAAGGTCTAGAGTTTCATCAAAAAAAGGAGGTTGAGGGTTGGTATGCGACGAAATGTTATTCCACAGGTGGAAAGCCCTTGGATGAGGGTTACGACAGTGAGGGTGTTAGAGCGGTAACAGCCAAGATGCATGGTTAGGGTACTAACAATATCAATGTGAATCCAATGTACTTTCTGCGTACACAATTTGCAGTGCATGTCGGATGAAGTTCATGCTCGGGATTTCGCCACTTTGGCAAATATAAAGAACAGAGTTCTCTCCAGAAACACACAAAAAATGATCTAACCATGCATGAACTTGGGCCAGTGCCCTTGTCCAAATTCACTTTTGGGACTGTGTTGTCAAAAAATAGAAATGGTGTTCTAGTTGGGTTCTGTGCTCATGCCCCAAAGTCTACCCATCCGAGGAACAATTTTTCAACCAGACTCTTATACAATGTTCACCTGTCATCCATCCTTCCTTCCCGTCATGAAAACTCACACCTGTGATATTGTGAGTTTGTGTGTGTGTTTGTGTGAAAAGTGAGGAATGCTGACAGTGACAACGCGGTCCTCAATCTGACACATTCACTGCCATGGTGGGACAAGAACCTCCTTTATTTGTCGTTGTTGACAATTGGTGCGAAAGAAAAAGGAGCATCAATTCCCTCTCCAGGGCGGGTCAGTATGAATGCTCTCCTTGGTTACCCCATGATGGTGATTATTGTGGTCGCGGTTGTAGTTGAAACCCATTGCTTCTCGTTGTCAAAATCAGAGAAAAACGCGAAAGAAAAGAAAAAAAAGAAGCGGAGAGTGGTTCAACATTCGTTTTACAAATCACCGTCCTTCACAGTCTCCGTTCCTCGGGACAAAGGGTGGGCCAACAAGTCTAACGCAGTAACCCCTGGATGGATTTAGTTCACAAACTCGGACTTTGTTGAACCCTGTGTGCGCCCCACCTCGACTACGTACTCTTCACCACGTATAGCGGCAAAAGATATCTCTTCATCACAACAGCTTCGTTTTGAAGAAGCTCCATTGATCTCGACGCGTCCCATAATTAAAACATAAAAATACCATACTCTGGTGTCGCAATTCCATTTTGACAACGTAAGCTTTCATTTCTGCCTCCTCCGGCTCATCAATGGTCAATGGGAAATATGATGAGGAAATATTGGTACCCATACACACGAGACGACTGTAAACCTTGGAAGGACGGAAGATAAAGAAGAAGGTATGGTATGTATAATGAGCAAAATGGAAGGACAGGACGACGAATAGAAAATGAACTGTGATCTGTGAGCCACATGGGTCGGTCGCCGATGGTTCATAGCTATTTTTAATGCGGATTAAGGATGGTTGAGCATTCCACTTAGATAACTTGGCCTTGGAGAGTGGCTGACATGCAACTGTGCGATGGCAAGGACTATGAGGAGAACTCAGCAAGGACAGGGAGTCGCTCGTCCCACAACCATGGTTCATAGTCAGCCTTCCAGAAGCTGGGAACATGATCTGGAGGCGGGTTGTTCTTTTTCCTTTTTTTTTTTTGTGTATGCTTTATGTTCTCTTCAGACTGGAGGCGAGCAAAGCTAAGCAGAATCTCGATACTTCTTGTTTTGTTGTTGTGGATAGACCACGCAGACAGCTTTCGCCATGCGCCATGCATGATGCCACAACAAACACCGAAAATAGTTGGATCCGATGGGATGAGATGGTACTTGCACCATTGAACAGGGACACATACTTTTTCCCCCCTTTGCTTTGCTTTGCTAACTGAGCAAACATCGATACCAATCTTTGTTTTTTTTGTATGCTTAATTCTCCTTCCTGCATGTGAGCATGAATCCTCCCAAAAACACACGCACACACAACGAACAACGATGATGGGTTGCGATTGTTGTTGAGCTAACGATGCGCCAACTGTTAACACCCAAAAAAAAAGGACATATCGCGCAACGAGATCACTCGGCATGAATATTTTGTTCCTTGCTCTACTGTACACCACAAATGTTACTGCCAGCGAGGAACAGGGAGGACAGTGCAGAACCGAGGTCCATGTCTCTTGTCTCTTTCTTGTCTTACCATCCATCGAGCCATTTTCCCACATCTTACCATCTCTTTTACTAAATTCACAAAAAATGGCTGCCTTACTAGGCATCTCCAAGAAAGAAGTAGAAAAAAAAGCTGGAGGCTGGATGTTGTTTCTGTCTTTTTTATTTCTTTCCCTCCAAACCCAAGTCGCTTTTTTTTTTTTTTTTTTTTTTTTTTTTTTTTTTTTTTTTTTTTTTCCCAACACCGCCTCTGGTTTTCTTTGTTTGCGTATGTAACCATGTACATGTTTGTGTCTACTAGCAAAGGAAAAACACAAAAATAAAAAAAGACCATGGAGCGTGTCCAATTATTTACTCCGAGGACCTTAGCTGGCTTGGGCTTGCTCTGGCCTGGAGGCCTTCGCCACTGAATGCTTATTATTTTCAATCTCCATTGTTTCCTTTGACTTTGCTCCAAAGTCCAGAATCGATGCTGTGCCTCCCTGTGGATGTTGTGTTCTGTTCATGCATCGACATGCAATGTTCAACCGTACCCCATCGAGGGAGAGAGAGTGCTCGTATGGTGCTCGTATGGAAGGTATTGAGCCACAAGAGCGCGTTTCCTTGCTTTCTTCTTTCTTTATTCTTTCTTACCCGCTGGAGCGCACATATGCAATTGCAATGCGGGTACCCGCCTCCTCCAGGCACAGAGACACGCACACTCCGAGAATTGTAATATACATTGGCATGTATAGCGAGTGAGTGGACAGAGTAGGGCTCCATCGACATCGATGCCACATTTTTTGTTTTGTGTAGAGAGCTCTTTCTTTTCTCGAAAGAAAAAAAGAGAAATAAAATTGGGTTGAGAGCATTGGAAAAAAGTTCAGACTCCTCTCTCTCTGTCTGCGCGGACCGAAGGGATAGGCACTGTGGACTAAATATGTACAGTGGCCACGATTAGGACAATGTTGTGGTGCTATTTGTGTTTGTGTTCAGGTGCGTGTGCGTGTGATGGGTCCCGTTTCTTGGACTTGCTTAGTACTTTTCTTGCATTGTGTGAAAACGATGTTGTTCGTCAACGGATGAAAAGACCTTGTTGCAACCACGCAAAGACTCACTGTGGGTGAGAAAAAAAAAGAGAGTAAAAGCCATCTTTGGTCCTCTGCCTCCCCTGTCTCTCGCCCTCTTTCCTGTCAGTCTCGGTAGACGCTGAGGGAAGGAGCAGAGTGAGCGAAGGGAACGGGAACACGAGAAAGAGTAACAAAGACCTCAGAATCTACCCTGTTGGTCCAGCCTGGTCCAGCCTGGCCCAACACAGCGCAGTGGGGTCCACCATCGACATCACATCGCGCACACACACCCATGTCGACAGAGGAGGAGACGACAAGAGCAAGACAGCGACGGCCAGGGTGTGTGTGTGGATGAATGCTGCGAGTGAGGTGTCTCTCCATTCTCCTTGGACCTCCTTCCCTTCCCACTGCACTGTCCCCTGGGCAAGGACACCCTACACCATCCGCGCCAGCCTCACCCAAACCATCCACGGAGGATAGCAGTGGTCCAATGGGTTGGCAGTCCTCCTTTTTTTTTGCTTTGGGTACAAAGTGGGTGCCCTTCTTTGTTCTGTTCTGTTTTCCCTTTGTTGCTCATCCCATCCCCCTTCCCCCCTTACTCTTACGCTTACTCTTACGCTTACTCTTACGCTTCGCGCTACAATTGCCTTTGCCTGCACTGACTTGTTATATCAACAACATCCATTCTTTTTGTCTTCTTCTTTTCCTCTCTTCTCTCTCCTCTCCTCTTCACATCAATCCTCCCTCCTCATCCTCTCTCATCCTTCATTCCATCCATCCATTCAACCGGGGAGGTGTCTTCATTATACCCTATTAAACCACCCCCTTCTTCCTCTTCTTTCATCCCTCACTCTCCGAACTTTCATATTTTCCATTCACTCTTAGTGGACAACAACCAACAACCAACTCCTTCAATCACATCTCTTCATTGAAGGCAGCTAATCACACAATGGACGTCGTTAGCAAGAACAAAGCCGCCATGGCATCGTTCTTGGTCGCCTTCCTCGCTGCACTTCCCGCCTCGGCCCAGGTCGACATTAACAGTAAGTCTATTTCATACGCACTTGTTTTCTTTATTCCGCACTGTCCTTGAGCAGAAGGGAAACCAGGAACAAAAAATCTCAACGGCCCAACGCATACACACGCTAGTCTCTGTCATTATCTCAATCTTCACCAACAAACCAGTTGTTGCGCGTTATTTTTGATGTTACCTGGAGGGATGATTTGTTCTTTCACCGAGAATATCTGTCTTCTTCGCGCTCTCTCTCTCTTTCTCTCTTGTTCTCCTGATTATTGTACATTACGCGACATCTCTCTTCTATTCACCCATGCACCTTTGCATATCGGTTCCTCCTTGCTTGCCTGCGTGGCTCGCCATGTGAGTTTGTTCTTATGCTTTTCTTCTTTGGCTCACCGCATCTCCAACATCACCACACTTGACTCCATCAACCCCTTCGCTCTTCACTCCCACTCACTCTTTCATAACTCGCCACTCTTTGACCTCTCATCCACCATTCCGAGGCTATCCTACTCCAACACAACCGAGTGAGACCTTGTTTTCAGGCACAAACTTGGGCCATCATTGTTTCAGTTGTTTGTTTGCGTGTGTGCATGTTTTGTCTGTGTGTGTTGGATGCGAGTGGAGAGAATCTTAAATCTATTTCTCTCCTCATTGGACACGATTCTTCCTAATTCCCTCTTTGAGGCATCGGCGATAAAATACACACCACCACCTTGGGGGGGCATGGATGGGGGAGCTTGGGATCCATCCCGATGGTGTCGGTGTATCTGACAAGTCGCACTATATCATATTTTGCTCCGCATCGTTCAATGGCCAGATGCCACCCTCCACGACCACATCCATCTACAAAATCATGTCTTGTCATCCAAACAACAAAAAAAGGAGGATGATTGCGCTTGAACCGTATTCTTATTTTTTTTCTTTGTACTTCCTTCTCCATGTCTCCTTCGTTTGTCTAATGCCCTGTTGCCTCTCTTTCTCTCTTTCTCTTTCTTTTTTCTCATCGTCTTTTTCGCTGGTATTTTTATATATTTCCCGATGGTCTTTTTTTTTTTCTTCGTTTGGTTTTATTTTTGGAGTACAAGGGGAGAGGGAAGGGTTTCCCATCGGTAGATGGGCGGGAGAGACCACATCCTCGTACGCACACAAACACATGGACTCCTCATCACATCACTTTGCATACAGAATACCCACACCCCCTTCCACTCTTCATCACCTTGAGTTCCTCCCCTGGAATTTTTTTTTCTTGTTTTTTTTTTGGAGTCTCGTCGTTACGAGATGATGATGGAGGCTGGCTCCCCTGTCCACACCCGTCATTGCTCAACAACAACAACAACAACAACAACAACAACAACAACAACAACAACAACAACAACAACAACAACAACAACAACAAAAAAAACAAGAACAACAACACATAAACATTTTTTTTCTTGGTGCTCATTTATTGCTTTTATTATGTTTTCTCGCCAAATGCTCTCGATCAAAAAAAGATTTTTCGTTTCTCTCTCTCTCTCGCTCCCACTGGAGGGCCTCGACAGAAGAGTGCATATTTTAGTGCGCACCATGCATCCTGCTTACCACATCCCCTGAACCATCCATCGCTCTATACGTATCCTCTCTAATTCACGTACTCGTATCTAACCGGGCCCTATCCGAACTTTTCTTCATTTCTAGTCCCCGACGTAGTGGCAAAATGGCACGACGAACCACCACCGGTCCTGCAGCACCCATGTGTGGTCATTGACAAGGTCAACAACATGACCTACATGATCGGCTATGACTCCCAGGGATCCTTGGTCTTTAACTTCGTTCAGCAGTCCATGTGCTCGTCCAACTGGTCTTCCGTCATCTGGACCTCCCTGCCTTACCCCGGCGGTGGAAAGCCCTACCACACCGAACAGTGCTTCTTGACTGCTAACAACCACTTCGGAGTCCAGTACGAGGGCGGTATTGCCGTCTGGGATCACTGGGCCCGCACCTGGACCTATAAGGCCATTCCTTGCGAGTTGACTTACCCCAACAACGCCGCCCTTGTCTACCAGAACAAGGACGCTCACTTGGACGATATTCTGATCCAGTGGCAGGACTCCAAGGGCGCTCACTTGACTGCCGTCCAGCTTCTTAACGACAACGTCAACTCGTGCTACCAGTTGCCCACCACGTAAGTAATTGTATTGCAATGCGAGCAGAGTGTTATGTATGAGCAGAAATATTAATCGATTATATTGTTCTGCTACTTTTCACAACTAGCAATGTCCCCACCGACATGAGCGTTGCTGCTTCAACCGTCACTGGCAAGAATTTCTTCCTCTTTGGCAAGAAGAGTTCGTGCTGGTACGATATCGAGTCTGCCACCTCACCCTCGACTCAGCCCGTCACTACCACAAGCGAGTGCCATCCTTTGCCCGCTTTGAACATCGGCACTCCTCGCGCCGTCAACGTTAACGGAACCATCTACGTCTTCGGAAAGGTAATTTTAGTTGCTGTGCTTTGTTTTTCTCACTCTTGATCATGGTGTCGATAAGATTGCATTATCAGTTTGTGCGACCATCTAAATATGCTCCTTGTTTTTCTATCTTTGTATAGAACGACGTCGGTGTCGGTGTCTGGAGCGTTGATGCTCGTGGCACTGGCCCTTACACAATCGTCCCCCGCTCCCAGGGTGCCCCCATCGATGGTGACTTTTCTGTCGCCGACTGCGGTACTGGCATCATCGTCTACGGAGGATGCTCCTCTCCCGACAAGTGCAGCACCAACCTCAAGCCCGGTGAGTCTCTGCCCCCAGGCACCATCACTCCCCCCACTGTCATCTACATCCCTCCTGGTGACAACAACGGTGGTGGCGGAAATGGTGGTGGTGGTGGTGGTGGAAACGGCGGCGGAGGTGGTGGAAACGGTGGTGGTGGCGGTGGCGGTGGAAACGGCGGCGGTGGTGGCGGCGGAGGAGGAGGAGATGGCAGCGGTGGCGGCGGTGGAAACGGCGGCGGTGGAAACGGTGGCGGCGGAAACGGTGGTGGCGGAAACGGTGGTGGCGGAAACGGTGGTGGTGGAAATGGTGGTGGTGGAGGTGGCAACGGTGGCGGTGGCGGTGGAAACGGCGGCGGTGGCGGCTCTTGGCAGCCACCTGTCCCACCCACTGTGCCCACTGGAATCCCATCTGGCGGCCCTACTGTCGTCCCTCCTACTGCTACAATCCCTGCCACTGCCACCTCTGGCAACCTTGTCCCTACTGGCCCCCCCGGTCTTCCCGACGGCGGCTCCAAGACTTCTGGTGGCGGCAGCAACAACACTGGCGCCATTATTGGAGGTATCGTTGGTGGTATTGCTCTGATCTGCTTGATTGCTCTCCTGTTCGTCTTTGCTCGTCGTCGCAGAAGACGTGAGGAGGAGAACCTGGCTGGCGGCGGTGCTGGTGGTGACCACTCCCAATACGAGGCTCACCACGGCGGCATTCCTCCTCTGGTTCCCATTGCCCCCATTGGTGATTTGGACGAGGTTGTTGTCGAGGACAAGGACATCCCCGGTGCCCCTGACAACGAGAACAACTTCCCTGGTGGTCCCTCGGGCGGCGGTGTCGTTCCCGGCGGTCCCACTGATGGCGGCCACTACCCTGGCGGCCCAACTGACGGTAACAACTTCCCTGGTGGACCTACCGATGGCGGCTACTACCCCGGTGGCCCAACTGACGGCAACAATATTCCTGGTGGTCCTTCTGGCAACGGCGGTGTCGTTCCTCCCGTCGGCGGTGGTTCCCACTCTCATCTTCCCGGTATCATTGGCGGCGTCGTCGGTGGCGCTATTATTGGTGGAGCGATTGCTTCGCACAAGAAGAAGGACGAGAAGGAGACTGTTACTCACGGCCATGTTACCCCCGTTCCTGTTCCCGGTGGTCCTTCGACCTCAACTGAAACGACCGAGAACCGCCACGGCGGCTCTGTGTACCCTGTCCCTGTTCCCGGCGGTCCCAACTCTGACAACTCTACCAACCAGCCCTCAGGCTCTGGCGGCGTTTTCCCTGTTGGAGGCTCTTCGTCCTCTTCGTCCACTGAAACTTCTCACCACTACGGCAAGGACATCTTGATTGGCGGTGCTGCTGCTGGCGCTGTTATTGGCGGCGCCATCATTGCTGGCAAGCGCAACAACTCTTCTGACTCTCTCTCCAAGACCACCCGTACCACCGTCAAAACCACTGTCACCACCACCAAGAACGGAGGCCGCATCTTCACCACCACTGGCTCTGGCGGACGCACTGTTGTTACTGAGCGCACCGAGACTGGTGCAGCTCGCCACATCATCACCGGTGTTATTCCCGGTCAGACCACTGTTCGCACCATCACCCAGCGCACGGAAACAGGTGAAGAAATCCTGGTTCCTGTTGATGAACCTGAGGGTGATTGCCGCGAGGTCGTGACTGAGCGCTCTGAGAATGGCCAGATCCGTTACATCATTGGTGGCATCATCGCTGGTGCCGTTGCCGGCGGTATTGTCCGTAAAATCCACTCTTCGTCTTCTTCTTCCTCGGTCGATGGCGGTAGCACCACCATCTCTTCCTCAACCCGTATTATCACTGAGCGCTCCTCCACCGGTGAGGTCCGCTACATCATTGTTGGCGGCTTCAGCGGCAACGCTGTCCGTGTCATTACTGAACGCACTTCAACTGGCGAAACCCGTTTGATCCCTACCAATGAGCCCACTGGCGAGTTGCGTCACGTTATTGCTGAGCGATCCGAGTCTGGCGAGATCCGCTACATCATTGGCGGCATCATTGCTGGAGGCATTGTCAAGACTGTTACCGAGAGCTCTTCGTCTGGTTCCACCCGCGTCATTCCCGGCGGTTCCTCTGTTGTTTCTTCCTCGACCCGTATTATCACCGAGCGCACTTCCACTGGCGAGATCCGCTATATTATTGTCGGCGGCTTCAGCGGCAATGCTATCCGTGTCATCACTGAACGTACCTCGACTGGCGAGACTCGTCTGATCCCCACCAACGAAGAGTCTGGCGAGCTTCGTCACGTTATCTCTGAGCGCTCCGAGTCTGGTGAGATCCGCTACATCATTGGTGGCGTGATCACCAGCAACACTGTCACCCGCGTCATTATGGGCCCCCGCATCGTCACTGAGCGCACCTCGTCCGGCGAGATCCGTTACGTGATTATTGACCAGTACAACGGCAACGCTATCCGCACCAAGTTTGAGCGCAACGAGGAGACTGGCGAGTTTGTTCACACCCCTGTCAAGGAGCCCGAGGGTGAGCTTCGCTATGTTACTGAGGAGCGCACCGAGTCTGGCGAGATCCGCAAGGTCATTGGCACTGTCATCACTGGAAATGTTACCACTACCACCCGCACTGTCTCTGGAGGCGTTGTTCCCGAGGGCATTTCAAGCTCGTCCCAGACCCGCATTGTTTCTGAGCAGACCGAGTCTGGCGAGATCCGTTACTACCAGATCACCATTGTCGATGGCAAGGAGGTCCGCACCCTTGTTGAGCGCACTGAGGACGGTGGCTTCCGCATTCCCGGCGGTGCCATCATTGTCGGTGCCGGCGCTGCTTTGATTGGAAACAACCACCACACCACCACCACCACCCGTGTTGTTGGCGGTGGCACCCTGACCCCTGCTGAACAAGCCGCTAACAAGACCCAGATCACTCTCAAGTTGAGCATCATGCGCTACGAGCGTGCTGATGCGTCGGCCGCTATCCCCAGCGCCGCCGTTGGCACCGTGATGTTCTCGAAGTTCAAGATGATTGCTGCCGGTGATGTCAACATTGATGACACTGCCTACTCGCACGTTGAGGAGACCAAGGCCCCTATGTCCCGCCGCACCCTCAAGTGGATGAAGACTGAGGCCCACTGGAAGCGCGAGGCTGGTATGCTCCAGCACTTGAAGTCTGACCGTTACATTGCCGATCTCTACACTCTGTACTCCCTGCCAACCTTTGCCGAATACCGCTACGTCTCTGTCTTGGGCTCGTTCTCCCGCACTTTGGAGTCGTACATGCTCACTCAAAAGCTTAACAGCCTTCAGATTCGCCAGTTAACCCTTGCCCTGTCCGATGCCCTCCGCTGGTGCCACGAGCATCACGTTGTCCACCTGAACGTCCGCCCCTCGAGCTTCTACCTTGATGGTGTCCCCGGCGCCGACGGCACCAACGCGAGCGGCCAGTTGATCTGGAAGCTCTGGAACTTTGGTCATGCCCGCTTCGTGGGCGAGTCTGTTGACACTGCCGTGACCACTGTGACCTATGCTGCACCCGAGATTCTGAACGGCCGCAAGAGCAAGACTGATTCGAACGTTTTGTCTGCTGTATCGATGGATCGCTGGTCCTTGGGATTGATCCTGTACGAGCTCCACGTTGGCAAGCCCTACTTTGTCAACGCTGCCGATGCCGAGCTCCAGCTGACCACCGACGAGGGTGCCCGCTTCCAGGTCGCCTTGGACGGCGTCAAGGAGCAGGATGCCAAGGTCGCCATCCGCGGCCTGTTGGAGGTTGACGTCGAGAAGCGTTACACTCACGAGACCCTGCGTGAGGTTTACTTTGGCAAGATCTAAGTAACTCCAGAGCTATTTTTTTTATCTAATCCCATTTTTTTTATTTAATCATAATTTTTTTTACCCCAAAAACACCAAAAACACGAGCTGCTCTTGTAGTTACGTGACCCTCATCATCCAAAAAAGAAGAGTAGTCAAGCACCAAAGAAGGCGTTATATATTTTTTATCTACTAGTTTTTTTTCAACATAGTTCTCGTACAATTACAAAAAAAAAAAAAAAAAATTTCAACCATTGAAGTTGGGGCGGACAGTTTTTGGTAGGAGGGCTTTAGTTTATTCTCACGAGTCCGAGGGTGGGGGTGGGAGGGGCATGGTGAGACGGTAGATCGCTGCGCCAACGAACCCGGTGCCCATGGCCACGAGGCCCAGGCGACGCGCGACCAAGTTCTTGGGCAGCTGCGAGGCTTGATAGTACGAGTACAGGCCGAGGCCGCCAAAGCCTGCGCACCCGACCACCTTGCAGGGCAGGCAGTCTCCGGGCAGTTGTGAGGGAGAAGTCGGTGGTGTGGGCGATCCGTTTGTGGGCTTATCCTACGAAAAAGAGAGAGAGAAGGTTTGTTCGCATTTTTGTTTGGTGACCTTCAAGTGGACCAAGTAAATGGAGCTGAGGATTTAAATTGAATGAGACGAGCTAATCGAACCTCGGCTGACATTGGAAGGACTGGTCGTGACATTGAGGAGAGGGCGATCTTGGACAATAATGTAATAATGTAATGGAAGTTAGTTTGGGCCTTCTACTCTACAAAAGGAAAAAGGCGACGAGTGACTGCCGCACAGCGTCCAAAGGGATTAAACGAAAAGTGCCTTTGGTGGCAATCCGTCCGTCATCGAGACAAGGACACGAGTCCAAGGACAAAAACAACACAATACGCAAAGCCAAATGGTCAATGCATTGTGCACACCGACGTACCCACCTATGGGCGAAAGATGCGAAGCCGTATTTCGACCAACGGAGCAGTGGCCTATTCACTTGCAAAAAAAAAAAAAAAAAAAAAAAAAAAAAAAAGGAAAGGGGGAGGAGATATCTATTAACCGTCCACTCGGCTAAGCACTCGGGATGTCTTTTTTTTCTATGTTTTTGGCTCCGTCTTTAAACCACTCTCCACTTTCATTCTCCTCTGGCTGAATGCCCTCATCCCCATACCCTGTGGACTACTCTGTTAATAAAAAAGGCTTCACTTGCCAACTTGCCAAAGTCACACATGCGTTTCAGTTAACGCTGTCAAGGAAACAGCTGATGGCATACAATAATACAGAGGTTTTGGCAGCAGATGTTTGACTGATACAAAATGCACAGGCTGAAGATGGACCAAAGTGAATGTTGTAACTTCGGGCCTCTCAGCCACGATAGCATTCAGCCACAGTGTGAAAAATCCCGTGCATAACTGGAAAAAAAGGTGGCAAAAAAAAAAAAAAAAAAAAAAGTTGCTTTTGCTCGCTTCACCTCCATCTGTTACATCCTTACAACCGTCCCGGAACAGGTAACTGAAAAGCATTCATTGACGCAGCATTACGTCTCAATTGTATGTCGTATTCACATCTCGCCACCCTCGACTCTCCTTTCAATCTCGAAAACAGGACACAGCCAAATTCACACATCAGATGCCATGGCAGACAACAACAAGGAAGTCTCGCTGTTCCACATCCATCGCGCAAACGCTAAAAGGGGAAAGAGTCAAGTCAGCGGCGACTATGCAATCCAGACTATCTGGGAGCCAGCCCTAGCCGGGACCCGTCGATCACCCTTGGATCGGCATTGTCAAATATACTTGATGGACTACAAAACATTCTGGAAAGGAACGCGTATGTGGACCTCATGCCTACCTTCTTTTTATTTTGGTGTTTCGCAACGAGATTATGGAGACCATTCTTTAGATACTAACCCTCGCCTCGGTGTTGGACTTTCGTGATGTGGACAGTGACGCGCCAGAACTGGGAGAGACAGTGGGACCCAAAGTATGAGGGCAAGCTGTCCAGGGAGCAGTACGCAGATCTCACCAAGGAGGCCTTCAAAGGCATACGTTTGACGAGCGACAAGCAGTGGGAATTGTCTCTCAGTGTTCGGCATTCAGAGACGATGGAGGATGATTTGGAGGTAAACACGCATTTCCCGGATTGTTGATGGCGGCCGAAAATGGCATATGTTCGTTCTTTATCGAAAGCTTATTTCTTATTTCTTTTTTCCTTCGCTTTTGATGGTGCTTTAGCTTACATGGGCTGGCATCGGCACGAACAGGATTGGAGAGCAATCCATCCAGGGCAAAGTAAGACGAGGGCCCATACGTCCAAGAACAATTATCCTCTGTCACTGTCATCAATATCTAATCATTCGTTCGCTCATCTCGCTTGATCTCGGTATTTTAGACCAAGCTCGGAACTATTGAACTGACAAAGGTTCCGCCAAAGGAGTCGGAGAAAATTTTGAGGGACTGGATCGACTCCACGATCAAAGACAGAGGCGTTTTTGAAAAAATCAGCAGCGAGCTCAAAGGATACATGAAAAGGCTTGAGGTTCAGCAGAAAGACGGTATTAAGCGGCTGAAAACGTTTGAAGAACAGCATATCCAGGACAAGAATGATCTGTTAGAGAAGGTAAAAACAAATGGCTAGTAATGAACGAGACGATAGGAAGCCTTTCACAGAGGGATGCTGACAACTCTGACTTTTTTTTGTAGTTTCGTACACTCATCAATGCAAAAAAGGAAAAGATTGCAGATTTGTCCCAGGACCAAGAAGATTTGCAGAAACAAGTGGAAACTCTCAAGAATGGTAAGACCACTTGCGATACCAAGCATAACTTGCCATCTTAAACAGAGATTTATGTATTTGCTAACGATCTCTACCGTATTTGCGAATAATGATATTCTGTGTAGCGCTGAGAGAAGAGCGACAGCTGACAGCAACATTACAGGGAAAGAAGCCGGAAGAAGCCGACCTGGGATTGGTGGATGTCAAAGACCATATCAGTGATGAGACACAACCAAAAGGTCAACCCCGAGGCCGAGGCCGTGGACGTGGGCGTGGGCGGGGACGAGGACGAGGACGTGCGAATGACATGGACCTGGACTCTGAGGACTCGAGCTGGGGCGCACCACAGCCCAGGCCACGCCCGAAACGGAGGGTGAAATCAGAAGCGAACAGTGACAATGATCTCTCTCAGGATATTGAAATGGAAGGCGTGGTGGAACCACATGATGTACTGGCCCATCCCCAGGATGCCTATGGATGGGATGACGACAACGGGTTGGATAGTCCTCGTCGGCATCGAGAAGAAGACGAAGACTGGAAGGATCACCGCCTCGAAGAGGCAGGTAACGACGAAGAAGAGCCTTTGATTTCAAGACGAACTGTTCGACAACAGACGATGTTGTCGATCTCAGAGGTCTCTGCGGCGTCCGGCACTCATGGCACCTCGGACATGTCCTCCAAAGCAATGGACCTAATGAGCCGAGTATCCAAGGCAGCAGAACATGGCGGTAAACATATAACTTTTTATTTACGCATGATGGCCAAAGTAATCCCGACCTTTTATGCTTTGCTAATGAATTGAGGTTTGTATACGGGAAATAGGCCGCCACTCTCACTCTTCAGATCTGTCCTATTCGATGTCAAAAGTACTAGGAATCAAGCGTGAGGATTCGGATGGTACCAGCAACGCCCATTTGCTTCGAAAACGGCAGTGGACCAACAGCAGTGACATGGACACTGACCTTCCCCGCGATGAGGGGAAGCGAACTGTCAGTCCCACTTCAACTTCGTTGACTCTGACTCCCAAACCACAACCGCGATTTGGTGTCTTTAGAGTGTATGTTGTTGTTTCCTAGCTTCATGTTGCTATGAGTTCATTATCGCTCCATATTCGCTTCTTACTAATTAGCTCCGCATGACTGCATGGTTCAAAATAGGAAAAAATCAACTGCAAGTAAACCGACAACTCCAGTGCGTAAGGCGAATCCAGCTTCACATTCACCAAATCGCTCACTGCCCTCGACTGTCCCATCCATTCCGGCAGGAAAGCTCGGCGCACGGCACAGGAAGCCCTCTGGATCTGGCACTGGACCTTCCATTACCTCGGAGGAGGATCTGTACAAACAGCTGGAATAAACACGTAGAACAGACAGCAGATACAATTCCAATCTCAATCAACCCTTTCTTTCTCAGGAACGAGGGAAAGGGGACAAACTTATTATTTCCTTTCCTTTTTCACTTTTACTCTTTATCCTCTCCACCCCCTCCTACTCTCCATCCCCCTCATGGGATTGTGAGGCGGGAAGGTCGAGGGAAGCAATCCAGCATCTGGACCATTATTTGATCCACCTTCTGATCCACCTTCTGATCCACCTTCTGATCCACACCTGGTCCACATCACCGACCCTCATTCAACCATTCCACCATAAATCACATTGTACCCTGTCACGTCCACTCATCGCCAGACAGGACCACGCGCTCTTCACTCTCCCCATCAAGATCGCCATTGCTCCAATCGCTCGAGGAACCATCGTGTAAAGTTAACACCCAACATCCACTTGATCAGCCTTCAACCAATCAGCAACTTAAAACACACGACAAAAGACAACAACTCTCATACAGCACGCACGCGACAAAAGACAACGACTCTCATGTGGCACGCGAAAACGCGCAACGAACACCAAGCAGTGTCCACTTAAGGTCATCAACAAGATCATGGATCTACCCTCGAAGCCAACTTGGGCCCAAGTCAAGGCCGCCATGGACAAAATGACTGAGAAAGTTAATGATCGCCAATATCCGACTCACCAAAACACAGATCGCCAGGCAGGAAATTAATTGGGCAACACCCTCGTTTTGGATTCGGTAAAATCGTGTCAACAAAAGGGAAAGCAAAAAACAACGCGCACAGGCTCAAATGGTGGAGAAACCTGTGCATCCTGCATTGCAGGTGGAACAGGGATGTGTTCACAGCGGGAATTCAGTATTCGTCCAACCGTAGATAAATAGACACTGGGACAACAGATCAACATAGCATTGCTTCGCCATAGACATATAGAATCCAATATTCGTCCAACCGTAGATAAATAGACACTGGGACAACAGATCAACATAGCAGTGCTTCACCATAGACATATAGAATCCAATATTCGTCCAACCGTAGATAAATAGACACTGGACCAACAACTATAGAACTAAATACACCGGGTGTCCAACATCAAGAGACAAGCCTTTGTCACCCACCCTGTTACGAATGTGTGAAAGAGAGGTCATCAAAGGCCTCGTTCTGTAAAAGCACGTGCGTTGATTGTTTTTTTCTCACTCTGTCGGCAATAATGCATCAAGTGCCATCAGTGATGCAATTTGTCCACATATATTGATATCTTGAAAGTGGAGAACGAGAGGCGTGCTTTTCTTTATTTTCTTTTTCTTGTCGTTCTTTCGCCTCTTTTTCCAATACTGTTTCTCCAACCATTCTTTCACTATACGCAGCAAAAACCAGGTATCATGGCCAACATCTCCATGATGGGCATCACACATTGCAAGACCTTTGGGACCTCGACCATCAAGGTCAGCAACTTTGGCGTCCCTGTCTGGATCACTGAGTTTGCTCAGAACTTCGACTACGCCGACTTCACACTCCCTGCCGGCACACTGCGCCTGATCCTCCCACTGGAGGACTCAGAGATCTCTTTCGAAACCCTGGCCGCCTATCCTTCCAACAAAGCCCTCGACATCATGATCTTCCTCACCTTGCCCCCCTGGGCCCGCAAGACGGCTTCGACTCTGCGCGCTGAACCCTTGCCCCGTCCCGAGACCGACGAAGAAAAAACAACACTCGCCGAACAGATCATCAGGAAAAACAACATCATGGCTGTCTTCCTACTCAGCTACCTCTTGTACGGCACACCCCGCACGGTCGAGTTGCGCCCACCCGCGATCGAACGGGGTATCCTGGCTGCTGCAGGCCTGGTCCCCGACGACATGGTTCTGGACCGCATCTCGAGCGTCGCCAACCTTAAGGGCTTTCGCCAGCCCGAGCTCGTCAACCAAGCCATCTCAATTTTCCAGCAGGCCAGCCCAGCGATGCAGGCCCGGGTCCGTCGCAGTTTTGGCGGCAACCGCATGTTTTCTGTGGCGCGCGTGATGCGGCTGGAGTTGCACAAGACAAACCTGTGCAAGATGGTGTCGGAGCATCGCGAGGTCGAGTTCTTTATGGATCCCAAGCATGATGCCCAGGCGCCCTATGTCACCTTCCATCCGGACCACCCGACCAACCCGATGCAAGGCCACTACCAGCGTGTGCTATTCGAGTTGGGCAAGGCGTTCCAGCAGGCGGGCGGCGATGTCGAGGTCCTGGCAAGGGAGGCGCCCCATGTGGTGCTGCGGTCCATGGTGGATGCGTGGACGATGCCGCAGCGGTCCTCTGCGGGCTCATTGCCGGAGCTGGTGGCGCTGAAGGCTGCGAGTGCTGAGGAGTTCTCGATCAAGCTGAACGTTGTCTGAAGAACAATGTTTTTTCAACAGGCATCACCTTGTGGATCACTGGCTGTTGAGTGAAGAAACGAAAACCAGAAAAACACCACACGGAGCACGAAAGTCCTCAAAAAAATAAAAAGAAATGAAAATAGAAAAGAACTCTGCAATTGAAAGTTTGCCACCAATCGATGAGGAGGTATGTTGTAAACAAGGCGTTGATGCAACTGCATTCAATTAAATGCATCACTTTCTCTGCATTCGGCCATCATTGTGTGATTTACTTGACAACATAAGGCTGTGGATACTTGGAATGAGCTTCAGTGAGGCGTCATCACGGTGCTCTTTGTACCCTTAATTTTGGGGCTGACCCCGGTGCACTATATCATTCGGGATCGAAATGGGTATAAGTTGGGTCTGGTGAATCACTAGTACACCCAGAGTTTTCTTTAATCCATTCCCTTCGGGTTGCAGTGGGGACCAGCCTCATAGACTAACCCTTCAAGGGGCCAGTTGGTTCTTTCCCCGTTATTTTGTTTCGTTTTGCAAGGAAAAAATCAAGAAAGAGGGAAAAAGATAACGATGAAGAAAATATGCATGCAAAAATGCTTTCTTTGTGTCCAAGATGGGACAAGTCAAATCTCAAAAATCAAGCCCACACAGTCCATATACACCCAGAGCCTTACCACTGCTCGAATGTTGAAATCCACCGACACCATTGACAACCTTGTTTTTGGCCAACCAAAGGAGGCAAACATCTCGATTATATTCTTCGCCACCAAAACATTAAAAGAAAGGTGTGGCATTATCGATTAGAGCCCAGACGTGGTTCTTCTTCCCTCCTCAAAAACTTTAGTCAGACAGGTCAAAGGATGTGAGAGCGGGAACTCGCAATCTGCGACTACCAGATCGCCTCCAAGGTTGTAACAACACTATCGTTTCTGTCACTCTTTCTTATACTCTATTTTTTTTTTTTTTTTTTTTTTGGGGGGGGGGGGGGGTTCCAGGGTCCAGAGTCGTGCATCAAACACCGGACTCCCCTCATTGCCTTATTGCAATTCTGGGAGAATATTTCGAACCTAACAGCTTTAATACGAGGTCTGCATGTAAATGGTTCGGCAATATGCATTTCTTGCTCCTCTTTACTGCCCAGTCCCTTTTTCCATCATCTGTTTCGTGTCTTGGGAAGACAATTGAACGGTAATATTTTACAACCAAGAGGAGGTGTTTTTTTTTTTATTTGTAATTATTCGGGGAAGTTTTTTTTTGTTGGTGTGAACATGTGCAAATGGGTTGTTGGTATATGAAATAATAATAAACAAAAAAAAGACAAATGTGTCTCAATGCTTCTCGCGTCGGTGCCTCAGCAAATCGTGATTCCGTTTGTACCGCTTGTTGACACAGTCGCGGCACACGAACGGCTTGTCGTCCAGGTGGCTCACAATGTGCGACCGCAACAGCCCGCGCGACGCGTACTGCTTCCCACAGTGCGGACACGCGATCTGCTCCAGTGACTGTTGCTGCTGTAGTGGCGACGAGGACGACGACGGGTGCGAATATGAGGGCGAGTGCGAGGCATGTGTGGGGGGGTATTGGTGGTTTTGGGGGTGGTGGCCATAGTGCTTGGGTGGTACACGCGCGTGGCGCTTGTCGAGCATCTCGTGTTCGTGTTTCTTGGACATTGGTTTATGTTGGTGTTTCTGAGCGAGGAGGGAGGATGGGGGTCGTGATACTGAAGGATGTGAAGGTTGTGATGGTGCGATGGGATACATGTATTGTTGCTGCTGTAGCAAGATATGTTGTTGCTGGTGTTGTTGCTGTTGTAGAGCTAGTTGCTGCGTTTGGGGTTGTTGTGGTTGCGGTTGAGAAGACGACGTTGGCCAATGTGGTTCTTGCTCTGGGAGCATATACAGTGGGCTCTGGGCCTCAGATGGGGATTGAGCTTGACTTGGTAGTTGCTGGTGTTGTTGATGGTGATAATGCCGCGCCTTTTCTTGTGCGAGTAACGCTTCGAGTTGCTGTTGCTGCTCATACTGCAGGATGTCGTCGAGCTCTGGGAAGGCATACATGGCCATCATGTCGGCGGAATCGAGTAACGGGAACGACGCTGGAAACCAATACTGCCCTGTCCCTCCACCATTACCAGAAGAAACGCTCCCTTGACTTGACGACGAACTCGATGAGGACGAGGACGATGATGATGAAGCAGGACCCGGACAGAGATTAAAGCTACTACTACTGCAACTGATGCTTTCTGGTGTGATGGGACTGATCGTACTGCAAGAATCGATGCTCGACTGCGGGGTAGGTGGTTCGCGGGCAAAGGTCGACGAAGATTGTGTAAAAACAAAGGGAGGTCTCGCCGTGGTCGCCGTAGTTGGAGTAATCAGAGAAGTGTTGGTTCCTCCTCCCTTTGTGTAGGAAGACGACAAAGATGGTAATGCGAACTTTGAGGGGGCATGGATCTTGATGTTGTTGGGGTGTTTGCGGTTGATCTTTTTCCGTGCGAAATCTTGGTGGGTGGACGGCAGGATGGGTGGTTTGGACTTGGAGGGTGGAGAAGTGACGGGAGCATATGGAGAGGAGGAGGAGGGTGTCATAGATGTAGTTGGAAAGAACGAGGTTATTGCTGGAGTGGTGGCCCCTGGTGTGGATGGTGTGCTGTCGATGGAGGGTAGTGTTACGGGGGTATCGACTTGAGTCGGCGATGCCACATGCGGAGCAAAGGAAAAATAGGTCTCTGTTGAAAGTGAACACATGGACACGCAAAGTGGAAGTGTGATGGAAAAATAAGAAGGCAAGAAGCAAAAATGTTAGAAACTGAAATGATGGAGACGAGAACCCAGTATTGTATATGTGGCCTGTTCGAAAGTGGGCGAGTCTTCATAAACGCAATCCGAGGGGAGGACGGGTGAAGGGGGTTGATGTACAAAGGTGCGTGTGCTTGTGTATGTGTGAGTGTGTGAATGTGTGTGAATTTTTATGTGTCGGGTTGGTGTCGTTAACTCTGTGCTTTTATTGTCGTTGCTCCCTTACCGTTATTCGACCATTCCTCCATCTTGACTTTGCCGAGGGAGGGTGGGCCCCCTACGGTGCCTGTAATGGAGACAGGACACATGAATGGGGGAATCATGGCCGCTCTCGATCCTGAAACAGCAATGCCTGCGTATCTTCGGTGATCAGGAGCTCTGGTCATGTTGAAGTGAGATGTGACTGTAATGTCTGATTGTAAATGAATTGATGGCGTTGATGGTGTCGATGTTGTCGTGTTACTTGTTGCTTGTTTGCTTATTAGCTGATGCTGTTGTGCCTGTGCTCGTGCCTGTGCTTGTGCTTGTGCTTGTGCTTGTGCTTGTGCAAAACAACCTGTGAATGAATGCTTGAATGTTTGCTGTGTGAAGTTGAGGCTGGGAATACGGGCTGCAATTTAACGCGACAATCAAGGAAAAGGGAGTAAAAGGGCAAAATGGTGTGGATCCACGGACTATATATATTTGTTGCTGGTGTAGTGTCGACAAGATTGGGGAGAGTCGAGCAGGATGTTTGAACTATGATGACAGGAGGAGGACTGAAAACAAACACATACACGAGCATTCAAAATCACTCACACAAGACACGAAAACAAAAAAGAAGACAAAGAGGAGAAGAGGAGAGGAGACAGAGAACAGAAGAGAAAGAAAAAAAGTAGTATATGTTCGTAATGTTGTTGAACAAAGAAGATTGTATCGAGCAAAGAAGAACGAAGGAGAAATAACAGACAGATAAATATATGGCGAAGTATTTGATGATAGTGACCAATGTATAGAATAGTCTCTTTTTTCTTTTACAATAGGATCTGTAAGTCTGATTACAGATAGGAACAGAAATGCAGGATGGGACTCAAGAGATTTATTTGAATGTCGAAGAGGATCACAAAAAGACGGACGGAACGGATGGATGGGTGGATGATGGACCAAGAAAAAAAATATGTGGAGACAGAGAACAGCGCAAGTGAGCGGATGGAGCAAATGCAACATCAATGAATGGGAGTGAGAAAGGGCACACAATATACAATGCACAATACACAGGCACAGACAGACAGACGCAGAGAGAGAGCGTATGTGCGTGGTGTGTTCAGTGCAGTGTGCGTGAGTGTTTGTTGCGTTGTGTGTGTGTGTGTTTGTTTGTTTCTTTGTCTGCATGTGTGTATGTTGTTGAATATGTTACTATGCAACGAAGGGGAAAGAAGCCCAACAGAGCTGAAATGGATGGATGGGAGGGAAAAATACGAGGAGAACAAGGAGGAGGACGAGGAGAAGACAGATGAGGAAAAAAGATGAGGAGCTAGACGGGGACGTTTAGGAGACAATCACATAGCATTAAAGAAGAATAAGAAGAAAAAAGAAAAGTAGATGTTATCCATTGCGACCATAGGCCCATTTGAGTACTCAATGTTAAATTTTCAATACGCATTGGGCATTGGGCATTGGGCATGGGGCAGTGGAGCATTGGGCTGTCAGAGATACTATTGCTAATTCGCCATCGACACATTTTACCGGGTCCCACTGATGACAAAGACCATCATAGAATACTCTTCGAGCTCTTCGTTGCGTGCAGAAGGAAGAAAGTGGAAGAAAGATGTCCTTTTTGTCTTTGTTTCTCTATCCCATACAATTGTTAGAATAGGACAATGGTCCACGATATTGAAACTGCAACAAATAAAATAAACAAACGGCAGGCAAGGGGGTTTGTCATAGCATTTGCACCCGTAAAATGAATAAACAACAAACATAAAAGTGGCCCGCGCCACGGTTGATGATAGTTGACAACACCATTTCACCCACACCATTCACCCATTCACTGGAGTAGTGAAGGAGGGCAAAGAAGAAACACAAAACACAGAAGCAGTGGTGCTTCGTAAACCTGCAGCTGCAAGCACAAAGAGCGCACAAATGGTCCAGAGTTTGGAAGTCTAATTGCACCGGTTAGTGGACAACAGAAAAAGCAAGACATGGATCTAAACGTACTACAAACCGAACGACAAAGAAGTAGAACAAAAAGTCGACTGGACCCCCGTTTTTTTTTCTATTTCCTGAGTTTACTGTTCTAACGAGAATCGTCAGCAAGGTAAGAGAAACTGTTGTGCTATCTGGAGCTGATAACGGCCGACATCCTCCATTTTTGTCCAACGCTAGAATCTCACTCTGGATCGATTTTTGCACATGCTACACTGCTTTTTGGCTCCCACGGAAAGAGTGCTGTGGTGACCATGGATCACATGAGCCGACGCCGTCCACTAAATAATGCCAAATGCGGCACCACTAGACTAGACCATGTATCACATCTCAGATGAATAAGAAACACCTTTTGAGCCATTGCAAAGTGAGTGTAAGTGCGAAAGCGTGGATGTACAAGTGAGTTCACTTGGTGTAAATGTGCGAGTTAAAATGTACATTTGTGTGTGCGCGTGTGAGTGTGCGCTTTTGCATGTTGGCATTGGCATTTGACATTTGGCATGCCCACCCCTCGTTCCCTCTCTCCTCCCTCGCTACCTCTCTCCCCCCTTCAATAGACAGATACAATGAAAGATAAACAGCCTCCTGCCCACAGTCTGCTGTGTTCTGTGCTAGTCTGTCTTGTGCTGCTCGAGCTCTGTGCTCTTTTCTGTTTTGATCCTCCCCAACCGTCCATTGCGGCTCGAGGGAGCTTAACATACAATTGCCGAAGATGCCGAGGATGACCCTGAATGTGTAACCAACAGCCCGAAATAAACAAACTGACACTGTTGTGGTAATACGTAAGAAAAGTAAGAGAGTAAGAGAGGGAGTGGTTCGATGTTGTGTTCGAACAGCGTCCGCTGTGCTATATGCTATGGTCCACGAATTCTTTTTTTTTTTCCGAGTGGGGTGTTTCCAATCCAGTGTCGAGTGTGATGATTTCTCCTTCAAACACTCAGCTTAGACTGTCACAGGAGAGCACCCTCGATCATGCCCACTAGTTAAGTAGAGACTCAAGAGTAATTGAATGAGTTGAATCTGTGAGTAGCATAGTTAGTCCGGTGTGGTGTGGCGTACTATGTACCCTCAGGACCAGTAATGCAACATCATGTCATGCCGGAAACACTCACAACAACAACAACAAAAAAGAGCCGCAAGAACTGGTGTGCCTCTAGACATTCCATGTGTTCTATATTTGAACTTGAGCCTCGGAAAGCATGAATGATGCGTATTTTTTTTTGGCCGGTGTAGTTGTGATTTAGATTATGTGCCCGTTGGAATGAGCATGGGATCTTTAGATCCAGAGAACATAAAATCCCTACGGTCCAGCCACAGACACATCTGGTCCCCAAACGGGGCCTTGCATGCAGAAAGACGGAAGGTGGCCCATTATTCCCCATTCCACCAACTGCCCCTTCTTCATTCTTCCCTTCGTCTGTCTCCTTGCAAATAAAGAACAATAAAGAACAAGATACCCAACTGCTTGTTACCAACAAATAATGAGAATGGATCATCCTATCGAGACCATTGCAGAACCTCATTCGGTCACCTCCTTGGGAAAATGAGCACCTTTTCACTTTTGTCAGACTGTCTCCTGGATGGAGGACAGTGTCGTGGATAGCATATGCTCTTCGACTATCGATGTTACGCACTCGTGATATCGACAAAAGCTTGGAGCTAAGACGCGTCAATCACGGTAGCTACAGTAAATGCAACAATAATGGTAAAAATAAAAAATAAAAACAATGAAATGGTGACTAACTCGTTCGTATCATGTAGTCTGGACTCCTTGATCGACAGCCTCACACTTGTGCATGCTTATTTGTTTCCTTGGGTGGAAGAAAAAAAAACTATGTGTTTCTTCTTGCGCACTATTTTTGCGCAGGAAAACAAAAGCCAAAAAACAAAATGTGTCAGGATGGTGTGCATAAAAGATAACAGGGAACACCATGGAATGGAGGCCCGAGCACAAAAATAGCACTCTCATCTCTGTCCCTTACCCACTCCTCCGAAAGTGCTTTACAATCAACACTCCAGCATGAAGCAAATGGACCAGGGAACATCGAGGCAAGGGGACAGAGAAGCAGAGGGATAAACAGATAGACTGATAGCCAGATGGAGCGAGTGATGAGATACAGAGATGCAAAGAGACAGAGGCAGAGAGGGAGAGAATAGTCTTAAAGGCCAGCAAAAGATACATCGATTGAGCATACAGAAATTACTCTGCAAACGGTTACACCTGGGAACTCATTGAACTCCATGCACCAAACCAAAGCAGCAAAATGAATCCTCTTTTTTTTTCTCCTCTCGGCAAATGCCAAAAAGTTGTCTGTGGAGATACGAATAGACATCCGCTTTGCATTATTTCAAGTGGTACAACTGAGTAGCGATCACGAACAAAAAAAAATAGGTATACAAGACAATGGTTGAATACCCTTGTTGGTTCGCAGTAAGGAATAGCCGGGTAGGGGAGACGCCTGGACGCAATCTTCAAACACAATTAGCCGACACTACTCAAGGAAAAAGAAAGTGACTGTCTGGTTGCGACTATGGACGTTGAGGAGTGAGGAATGAGGAATGAGAGCGAGATTGGAGACAGATGTGTGTGAGAGACTGAGCAGTCGAACTTCTCTTCTTCTTCATGCAAGCTAAAAGCAACAACGAAATAAGAGAAAGAAAAAAACGGTTGTAACTACGGCCTCCTGCCTTTCCTATTCACCTGCTTTGTTTTCCATTTTTCCTGTCATCTCAAAGGAAAAAAGAGGGGTCGTGCGTGCATGGTGGTCAAAGACAAGAGAGAGAACAACAACGGTTGAACTACCTTCCGTTTCCTCCATCTATCCATGCAATCAAAAAAAAAAAAAAAAAAAAAAAAAAAAAAACAGATAGCGCGAAATAGCGAGATTTTCGTGAAAGTTTCAGCTTTCCATGCACTAAGGAGGTATGAAGAGGTTTGAGCGGTGGCGACACGGGAGGGAAGGATGGAAACAAGAACGAAGGAGGACGAGGGGAGGAAGAAGAAGAGGAGAAGGAAGACGAGAGAGCGATGTCCCAGGTGGAATGGGCAAACAGCTGATAGGAGAGACGCAGTTCGCGAGACAAACGAAAGTGAGAGTACTCTGTCAGTGCTTCTGTTTCTCTGTGGTTGCAATATTCGTGTCATGATGGCACAACCGCAGGCACAGCGTGCGGCCGGCTACATGCTTTTTTTGTGTGCGAGGCCTAGCGCAATATAGACAGGGGCAATCAAGGGGACGGTCAAACAGAAAACAACGTCAATATCAATAGCAACAAACAACACCAACAACAACACCGACTTCAAAGAGAAAAGACAAAGTAAAGAAAAACGAGGGGAGAGAGTCAATGCCCGGAAAAATTGAATGGTGCACTGTTCGTGTACATGTATTGTGCGTGTGTGTATGTATGTATGTGTGTGCGTCTGTGTGAGAGAGAAAGTCGATGTGCATCTATCTCTTCGTGATTGTATTCTGCAAATTGGACCCATTTCAGAACCAAAATAAACGCACGCGCATGGGACAATTAAAATAAAAGCAAGGGTTTGTCGTTTAGAGAATGGTTATTTAGACAATGGCTAATTAGACGTTGTTTTTATTGAAGGGTACGTTCAATTAGACAGAACAATGTTCGCCGCGTCAGTCTATGTGTTTTCCTGCAATCAAGCATCCATGCCTTATTATCTTTTGTACAACAAAAAAGCAAGGATCAACACAGGAACAAGGATAATGGAGAACAAAGGATCTGCCACATTTTATTACATAACAACAAGGCAAATCAGATCTTCGCCTGTTATGCTCAACAGTGACAATAGAAAGTTCACGAACAAGATTGGCTAATGGTGGAGGCAAACAAAAGAACGACTTACATAATTTGTGCTGTTTTTGCTATGCAATCAAGAGACATTTGCAATTGTACCGGGAAATTGTTTTTGAGCTGATTGGAGTAAACAGTATAGGGGAAGATCGATCGAGCATGAAAAACATATTTGTCTCCTTGGTTATTTTGTTCCACGAGAGAACCCAACGGGCGTGAGTGAGCCAAAAGAAAAGAGACATTGAAAAAAAACAAGGGGAGCATTTGGAATGAACCCCAAAAATTCATCAACCGATTCTGCCGGCTTACGTGATGTTGCACTTTGGCATGTACCCGTTGTTTTTTTATGCCGAGGTATTTCAAAGGTTGTCGCCAAAGTGCGAAAAATATGCGACTTCCTGTATCGCGTTTTTACAAAACTTGATCTCGCGTGGAAGTGGAAGGGGGTTGTGTCCGAGTTTGTTTTTTTCTTGCATAAATGGAGCCTGCGTCGAAATCATCGAATGCTTTTATTGGATTTACTGAAGGAGGAGTAGGGATGGAGACAAGGACAGGGGAAGATGCAAGGATAGTGTGTGCTTTTCTTAGTTGAGGCCTTGGAAGGGATTTGACAGCCTTCTGGTCTGGTGTCAATCGGGCATGGCGGCAAGATTTGCGCGCGTGATTGGATTCAGTATCTTCGCCACCAATTTTCACTTATGATACCTAATTTGGTAATCGGAGTGCTCTCACTCCGCAGTAAAGTTCATTGGAGAACGAGAACCTTAACCTTGATTATTCACGTACAACATATGGAGTTGTCCAGAAGAGTATTTTGTACGTGTCGAATTGGAGTTTTGAAGGGGAGGGCCAAAAACTCCATTCGCAAAAACTGCGTGCAAGGGATGACAGTGTCTTTTTGCACTGGGTTCTAGCGTAGAGATGGAAAGGGGAGGTGTCGCTGTGTGTGTGCCTGTGGCACAGGGGAGACCAGCAAAGCCTGCCCCTCTTGGCCTATCTCCGAGGGTGGGCTGTGAAAAAGAGAAGTGTGGCATGTACTTGTGCTGGGAAGATTGTGCCCAAAACAGCGCATACACAAAGGGTCTTTTCTTTTTCTTTCTTTTCTCTTTCTCTCTCTTTTACATTCATTCATTCATTCGCTCTTCCCACTTAGATTATAATCTTAATCAAAAGCCTTAGACCCTGTCCCGTCTAATCATCATCATCAATCACACCTCCAATCGAATGACTTTGTGACCTACAACACTCTCACCCGTTCTCGACTCTCTACTCGCAACTCGCCACTACTCATTCGTTGCCCAACTGCTCGCAACAAACACAGCGCAAAAAACAACAACTTCCACTCCAACTACCGCCACCCTGTTTCCTTCAATGCCCCCATATTCGTCCTCCACTTCGTCTCTCGCCATGCCCATGGCCACTCCCTCGTCCTTTGAGTCTGCCTTTTTGCAGGTATTTTTTTAATCGCCACACTACAAACCCAGTGGGAGATCGACAACAAGGAGGAGATAGCAGAAAATCACTCTTCACTCGTACACACACATTCACTCATCGATCAACAAACAAGTGTCTGTATCATTATGTCCCCAGCGAAACGGACGTCTTTCCACTATCTCATACCTCACGCAGTACGCAGTGGGGACCAATAGTGATGACAACTGAGAAGTGACCCAAAAAAAAAAAAAAAAAAAGAGTGAGCGCACACAAAATATGAAAACTCAAAATCAAAAAGCGGCGGCGTTCGGCTTTTCTCGATCTCGGCGCAACATTTTTGGGTGCCGAAAAAGGACACGAAATGCTGACCGCTATTTTCTATCCATCACATTCACGTAATGCTTCCCCCAGGACTCGACCGACTTGCTGAAGACCCATGCTTATTCTCTTGATGCAGCATTGGAGAGGTAAGATGTCGCCTCGATGCAATAAAAATCATGATTATCTGTTGCTTGTCTTGAACCATATCTCACCAAATGTCTCGATCCACCTTTCCTTTCAGTCTCTCCAAGCCCTTGTCCCACCGCTTGAACGTCAAGACCCATGTCTTCAAGAAGGAGCTTCAGGAGTACGTCCCTACCCAGATTGAGGACCGTCTCCGTATCGAGACCATCATCTATGTGGAGCTCTCGGTTGTGGACCAGGAGGGTAGCATCGTCAACTCTTTCGACTATGCTCGCATGCCCAAGCGCTTGTTCTATACTCAACCCGACAAGCTTATGACCAACCAGGAGCTGGCCTCCAAGCGCGTCATTGACATTGGTGCTACCCTTCACTGCCCTTCGAACGATTGGCATGAGGAAAAGGAAGCTTGTGCCAGATGCGCTCGTCGCATGTCGACCAAGTTGAATCAGGATGAGAACAGAGTACGCACATTTGATTCCCTGACATACACGCATATATTTCGTCCATGGCATCGAATAGACCCTAACCTATACCTTTTGGATCTTCCCTAGATCATTCACTTGTTGCCCGAGATTCACCGCACCGAGGACGGGGACGCCTTGATCAGCTTCAGGAATGGGGTCGCCAACATTCAGTTCAAGATCAATTGCTACTGTGGGCACAAGAAGGAGAAGGAAGGCTTTGTCGTCCGCTTCGACCCTCAATCAGACAATTCTATCGCTTCGCATGTCACTCTGCCCTTGATGTTCTATCACCAGAACAAAAACAGAGTTGCGTCTCGAGCAGCCAAGTCTCAAGCCGAAGAAGATACCCTGGAGTCGTCTCCACGCAACATTGTCAAGTCCGTCGCGACTAAAACAAAACGCGAGCCCAGGAGCAAAGCCTCAGGGAGCAGTCCATTAGGTCATCAAACTCTGCCGTCCCCCCCTACGTCCTCCCACAGTTCACCTCTCGAGTATTCCATCAGCCCGCAACTAGACGACTTCATGGACAGCCCCGACTTTCTGTTTACCGTGCCTTCTCCTCCTCCTCCAGACCCTTTCATATCTTTGTTCCCCGAACTGGCCTCCGACTCTTCTCATCAACCTCCCCAGCCCAAGCCTGCCGTTATCAGCCATGTCACCCCCAACAGCGGTCCCACTCGTGGTGGTACGTTTGTCACTGTTCATGGTTCTGACTTCCCTGTCGGTGAGATGATGTATGTCTGCTTTGGTGAGGCTGTAGTACCAGTAATTGCTCAGCGGGACCACATGCTCGAGTGCTACACTCCCGCTTCTGCCAAAACCGAGACCGTCTCTGTCTTTGCCATGGTCAACAACCTTGTTGCCTCCGAGGCCTCTGCCGCCACTTTTGCCTACGTCGATGACAACGAGAAGGAGCTCATCAAGCTCGCCTTGCAGCGCATGATGAGCATCTCGGCCCGCATGGACGGACCTTTGGACTCTGTCTTGACCCGCGCCAACGAGTTCACCTTGTGGAGCGACCTCTTGGATGGCAACACCAATGTGCCATCGTTGCCTACCTTCACCAATTTGGAACAGATGGTCCTCGAGTCCTTCCGCCTGGTAGACTCCCCATCGAACAAGAACTGTGAGGGCTTGTCGCTCATGAACAGCACTGGCCATACTATGCTGCATCTCTCGGTCTCACTGCAGTACAAGGAGCTAGCACGCGACCTCATTCGGCGCGGTGTCGGCTTCGATCTCCAAGACAAGAATGGACTGACTGCTTTGGAATTGTCCGAGCGCCTGCGCCATCGGACCATGACCGAGCTCCTTATCAACATGGAGACCAAGAATGTCGATGGTTTCTTGGATGACTCTGTTCTGAACAAGAACGATGCTTCCTTCGATGGCCAGTTCTACCTTCAGGCCAAGGATGGTGAGGGCGCCCGCCGTTTCCAGAAGTTGCAAAGTCCTGAAGCCGGCCGTAACCATTATCCACTTGGACAGGCCTCCCAGCCAGGCGATGATGGCCTTGGCAGCCTAGGCGAGAACAATGCCTTGGCCTTTGATTGGGAGACTGCCCATGAGGGCAAGACTCTGCTGGATTCACTGCATGCACTCGGTGCCTCGACCGTGTCCTCGATGGACTTCCAAGACTCTGTTCTCTGGGAGTCCGCCTCTGCTCACTACCCTGTCCTACCTAATGATGGAAGAATAGATGAAGCCGTACTAAATGTACCGAGCCACTCTGAGGTGGATGCTGTTCCTGCCGATGTTGTGTTCCAACGCAACAACGACGACGTAGGAATGCAGGTCACCTCTTCCGTCGTTGTACTCCAGCGCAACAACGACGACGTAGTAGTTGGGGCATTCGATGCCCCAGCTACTGCTGGGCAGGCTGTAGTTCAGAGCGGCCAAAACCTCGAGTCTGAACCACTGTTCCTGGGCGGTCTCCCAGTCACAGTGTCGAACCATAGGAGAACTTCGACCAACAACACCCACTCTTCGATTCCAAGCAACGACAACTCCAACGACGCGTAAGTCATAGCCAGTGATTTTCCGCTCCATTCCTGGAATCCCCGTGTGTCAACCCGTCCCACGCTGGCTCGTGTGTGTGTTGAGTATGCATCTCCTATACCCCCCAACCAAACAACTTTTGTGGCAACCTTTTTTTCCGTCTTTTCTTCATGTACCTCCCTTGTTTTCTTTGTGCATTAGTAAATAGTACATAATTAGCTTCTGTAAAATACATTTTCAGCGTTTCTTGGCTTACTTGAACTGTGTGATGTCACTGAGGATGCTTTGAGAGGATGCTATCGGAGGTACTCACAGAGGGGAAGGAATTGCAGATAGTTTTGGTCGTGACGCAGCATTTGCGATCACTCATTAAACAATTCATATCCGGTGACGTGTTCATCCCGTGTTCATGTCTCGGACTTTCATGGTGAAGAGCAAATGATCCGAAATTGCGGTCCATCAGTTTTCTTACTCTCCACTCCATTTTCCATTAAAATCACAATGTTGTCCACAGTCGGTCTCCGCATGTCCGGAGCAGGTACCGTCCCTCTCTTCTCAGCACACGTACTCCCTCTCACGCCTACACCCTCGTCAATACTACCATTCCCACGCAATGGACGCATCACCGGTTTTGTGCAACCCATCGGAATTGTTGACTTCGGACTTTCGGGATCTCCCGACCGTGTTCGCCCTGTCAGCCTAATTACACACCTACCACACACACCTACACGCTGATCAGATCACCCCACTAACCCACACATTACGGTTCCTGTGCAACGCCCCCATCTCAACAATGTAGCTGCTCGCAGCGCCCTCAAGCCCATGGCTACCCAGCAGATTCGCCACTTCGGATTAGTTTCCGAGAAGGAGGAGCAAGGTTGGTTTTCTTTGAATGAGCTACTTCGGATGACCATGTCCTACATGGGAAAGCGCGATGTCAATTGTATATTGACAAAGTGTTTTATGTTCATTGCCTTGCTTTGCTTTCATAGCCAACACCCCAGCACAGAGCCGTACCATGTCAACAGCCGTCGCAAAGTCATACCCCGGACCTATCAGCCAGCCCGCCAACGCTGTTGGTACGTGAACTATGAAATAATGTCACAATCGGATCTCCCACGGATATTTTCGTTGAGGATGCTTCATCTAGAAGAAGTGTTTAATCGTCGATCCGATCTCATTGTCGTCGTGGACCGAGCCTTTTGTTGCCACCCTATCTTAACGTGATTCCTTTTCTTGTTTTTGCACTTTGTAGAGTACGCTCTTTCTACCGTTGACAAGATCATTAACTGGGGTCGTGAGGGTTCCATCTGGCCCATGACCTTCGGTCTTGCCTGCTGTGCCGTCGAGATGATGCACATGGCCGCTGGACGTTACGATCAGGATCGTTTGGGAATTGTGTTCCGTGCTTCTCCCCGTCAGTCCGATGTCATGATTGTTGCTGGTACCTTGACCAACAAGATGGCTCCCGCTCTTCGCAAGGTTTACGATCAGGTATGGACAAAAAATTAATTGAGGGGGAGTTACTTGCACAATAACCTGGAAAAGACGCGAAACCCAGAAACGAATATTCGTCTAGCACAAGGAAACTAACTTGCTGAATTGTTTCATATCCGATTTACCCGATATGAATGTAATAGATGCCCGAGCCTCGCTGGGTTATTTCTATGGGATCCTGCGCTAACGGAGGAGGATACTACCATTACTCTTACTCTGTCGTCCGTGGATGCGATCGTATCGTCCCCGTCGATATCTACGTCCCTGGATGCCCACCCACCTCTGAGGTATGATCGAGGATTTCATTCGGGAACACTGCGAGAGCGGATCCAAAAAAAAAAAAAAAAAAAAATAAAAAAAAAAAAAAGGGTCCAAGGAAGAGAAGAAGCAAACTAATCGATCTGCGTTTTTACTGTGAACTTTTGTAGGCTCTGTTGTACGGAGTACTCCAGCTCCAGAAGAAGATGCGCAGGAGCCGCGTTACCACCATGTGGTACAGAAAGTAGAAGATATTGTCGAAAAAGAAGACGAGGAGATCACGAAGTCCAAAAACAAGGATGAGATCCGGGAACAACTGCCACGAAATATATTAGCAGGTCCGGAACCTTTCGCTCATAATACATGCATGTGAATATAAAAACACTAAAACTATTGCAAATGACGTGTCAGTCAGTGTGTGCCAGTGTGATTTGACAGTACTCTCGAGTACTGGACATATGCATCCTTTCATGTGCCCGTGCGTGAGTGTCGTTGGTTTTTATGCAACTGTGCCATTTTCTCACGTCCACAGCCTTTTATTGTCTTTGCTCTTTTTGCTTTTCTTTTCAAAAGTTACATTCTGTCCATCACAAATCAACCATGCGTGAGGTAGGCTGGATGACCACAGAAATGAAAGTCAACGCCGCTCTCAATGACCCATTGCATTAATGCATCAACTGCCGTTTCTCTTTCTTTCTCCCCCACTCGTCCGGACAGGGGATCAAGTGTCCACTATGCCCCAAAGATGTTCCCACTGGCATCATGGTCGGGTGCGAGCACTGCAATATCTTCTACCACATCGTCTGCATCTCCATGACCATCGAGCAGTACGAGGAGCTGGACAAGTACCACTGTCGCAGCTGTGAGCCGATCGCCGGTCCAAGTATCTCCCAACGTAAAAAAACATCTGCCGTACCACGAATTTGTGTTTGTATCAGAGTAAACAAATATCGCAGCTATCCTCACACACTTTTTGCTTATTCTATGACAAAAAAAAAACCTGTAACTCGTGGATATCCACACCCCTCTTAGAACAAAGCAAATCTGGCCAACAAACAGCCAACACATCGGCACTTCAGTCAAAATGGAAAGATGCCCTCCAGGAGCGCACGTTTTTGCCCTGCGACACAATCGTCCAGCGGATCGCAGGCGAGGACCTCACGCTCGAGTACCTGCGCGCCACCGGATTCACTTCGCCCATCATTGTCGACGAGGGCACAACACACGAGAACAAGAGCGACAGCCATGCGGCGCTGGGGATGAAGATGCCCCCGCGGACACTGACCGTGGATGCGGTGCGGGATGCGGTCGGAGGGGAGCGAGTGGTGCCGGTGATTGATGTGGCGAGCCAGTCCGAAATGGACGAGTGGACGATGGACCGCTGGGCGGCGTACTTTGGCGAGGAGAACAAGGCCAGGGTTCTGAACGTGATCAGTCTTGAGATCTCTGGAACGCGTCTTGCGGAGCAAATCGTTGTGCCTAGAATTGTACGGTAAGACATGCCGAGGGGATGATCGCAGGCGAGGGCGATAGGAGAAGGCTAATTTAGATAGGAGGGCTCGTACTGATACTTTGATGCTCTTTCCGATACAACTTATCTAGCGAACTGGATTGGGTCGACAACTTTTGGCCCAAGGAAAGGACCTACAATGTGCCCAAGGTGCAACTGTATTGCTTGATGAGCGTTCAGGGCTCATTTACGAACTTGTAAGTGAATGCTTCAGAGAATTGTTTTTTTTGTCGCTGGTAGTCAATAAAATGAGGCATCACTGAACCAGACTCTCTCTCTCTCTCTCTCTCTCTCTCTCTCTCTCTCTCTCTCTCTCTCTCTCTCTCTCTCTCTCTCTTTCTCTTCGTCTCTCTTTTCCTTCTCCTGCAGCCATATCGATTTTGGCGGATCGTCTGTACGTCAAGAACCAACGTCGACTGCTCGTATACATCCTTGGAGCCATGTAGTTTGTACCTCCAACTAACTTGCTTTTGTACTCTTACTGGTCTTTTGTTTAGGTTTTCTATCACATCCTCCGGGGATCCAAGATCTTCTACGTTGTGGAGCCAACGACAGCAAACCTCAAGAAATATGCCGAGTGGTCAATGGAGCAGGAGAACAACTTTTTCAGTGATCTTGTCGATGGACAGTGCTTCAAGGTCGAGCTCAAGGAAGGAGATACTTTGTAAGCCCTTCCCCATTCTAAGGATATGATGACTACGAAAAGTTGTTGTCATTCTGATTTAATGTTCTACTGCGATTCTTTTTTTTTTTTTTTTTTTCTCTTTTCTTCTTTTTTTCTATCGTGAGTATCTCAGGTTTGTCCCCGCGGGATGGATCCACGCCGTCTACACGCCGACCAACTCGATCGTTTTTGGCGGCAACTTTATTCACTCGCTCCACATCCCCATGCAGAACCGGATCACGGATATTGAGATCGAAACGGACACACACGTCAAATTCCGGTTCCCACAGTTCGACAGGCTCGGCTGGTACGTGGCCCTTGGATGTGCTCAACGGGGATCAGGTAAGAGAAGGAGAAAGAGTGTTTTCTTGTTTGATACTTGACCGTCTGAAGAGCTGGAACTGGTATAAGAACTGGGACGTGAACTCATCTCTCTTTGCGACGCTGGATTGATAGCGTACCTCTCTGGATTGTCTGCTCTTGAGCTCAATGGACTGCTGGAGCTGATATCTCGTCTTGCAGGCCAGCAGAAGCAACTCAACGCCAAGGGTTGCAAGCTGTCCAAGAACGAAAAGCAGGCCATAAAGAACACTGTGCCCGACGAGGCTGCAGTGTGGATGTCAGTGGTCAACGGGAAGCTAGAGCGCGGCAGGCTGGCACTCTTGAGGGAACTTGAGCTGACTGTTCGGGAGGCTTTGGCAACAAGACAAAGTGGCACGGACGAGAAGAAGGATCAGGCAGAGAACAGGGCGGTGAATGGTTCGGAAGGGGTTATGGGAACTGAGAGTGGCGATCAGAGAGACTCGACGACAGAGTTGACCACTCAGCACTCACTTGAGCAGAACGTCCACTGCACCGCCATCCAAGAAAATCTGGAGCCTTTGGAGGCGCAGGAGCCACTGGTCAAAGAGGCAACTGCTGAAAAGAGACCATGTCCGACTAGCTTGGAAGACATCAAGTCGGTGGCAGAGAAAACTGTTGTCTGTGAGGATCAGGACACTGGAGGAACCCGACCACGAAGAGTCAATGGGTTCTCTTCCTATTCCAACCACGAATAAGGGCGTGGGCTTTTGTCGCCTCCTTGATCCAAGGCACGGCGATGTGTGCTATCAAGACTCACAGCGTGTATGTAGCATTGTTATGGTGTGCGAGGCATTTATGTTGTAAATATCACGGTACATTTTCCTCATATTTATGGAACACTTGCTCGAGGTGTCTTTTTCTTGGCTAGACCTCTAGAGTGAAAATTAAGGATGAGTCCGATATGATTAAGGGGCTTGCCATTTATTTTCCTAGCGTGAACGTACTAATGATGTGCCGCTCGCGAGAGAATAGTAGATATTATATAAAAGACAATATCGTTGGATATGAAGCGGGACGTGGAACGCGACAGTGCATATCGCCGTCTCATATACGAGAACGCAACAGCGAATCTGAGACCTCGTCCTTGGCAGCAACAAAATCCTTGTGTAGGGTTCTCAATTCATAATGTATCTCCTTTGTCCGATTAACCGCCTCTTCCAGGATGTAGTCATGCACACCTACGTTGAAGTTGTGCAAGTACTTGTGCCAGTCGATCCCTGCCCTGAATCCACTATGCAACTCCATTGGTGCGACATCATCCAGCCACAATCCATTCTTCGCATAAAAGAACCACTCGTAGCACGTGAATGGCAGAAACTTCTTGGGGACAACCTCAGCCTTCCGAAGCATCTTGCCGTACTTCTTCGCACCCTCTTTGGATGCCCTGGCCAAGTCGATCTCTATCGCAAATCTTTGCCGGTACCGGCGAGGAAAATCAGGGATCGAGTAGAAATCAACTCGGATGTCGTCCGTGAGTCGCTGGTTAAACTGGGGCTGCTGCTGCCAGTAACTTTCATAATGGCAGTAGAGATATCCCACTTTCAAAGGACAATGAGCACTGGTTCCCATTTGGATTACTGGAACAGTGTTTGGCGGAATATTGAACTCTGGCGATTTCGAAACTAGCGCCGGCCCGGCCATGAGTACCGTCTTGACAACAACGTCAACAGGAACCATATCCAGTACCTTTGTCTAAAGAACGTAAAGAAAAAGGAACACAGTGAGTTTTAATACCTTACCTTATCGCGTCCTCGTATCTTCATTATATTTTGCTAACTGCATATTTACCCACACCTGTCTGAAACAATAAACGTTACCTCGTCTCCATACCACTCTTGTACAGCACCTGTGGCGCAGCTGACCATGGCTGCTGCAGCACCGCTAATGCCCTGGCACCATCCAGGGACCGGCTCGATCAAGGCTCCGCCAACAACAGGCATGCGCACAATCACCAATGGCAGACTTGAAGACTCGCGTCGACTATTCATTAAATGCTCCGCTAGCGACTTTGTAAACTTGTAGGTGGATGGATACATCTTGAGGATGACATCTCGCTCAAAGTCCGAGATTTCCTGGTCAGACATCTCGTTCAATTTGCAGAAGAATGTCTCTGGGTCACCAAAAGGCAGCGGATAGATCCTTTCTTCGATATGCACGTTTTTCAAGTGCGCGTTGACAAAGGAAGTTGAGACATGCACAAAGGCCTGGAGCCTTGCCATTCGCTTGGCAACCTCAAGTGTCCTCAGTGGCCCGTGTGTATTAAGCTGAGGAAACAGACATGAATATGTAAAAGGATCAAGAGAAACCAGGCGTTACGATGCACTCTGAACGGTGGTGGTAAAATTCGAACAGAAGTTTTCAAACGTGCCTTACATCAAGAGCTACACGCAATGGGTCATCAAAATTGATGGAAGCTGCACAATTCAGAAAGACTTGAGTATCTTTGCCGACAATTTCGAGGTCTTCAGGCGAGATTCCGAGGCAATCAAACGTGAGATCACCCAGGATGGGCACAACCTTCCTCTTTATCTCATCAAGACGCGATTTGTCGTTCGAGCTCTGAGCTTTGATAGTCTCAAAAATCCGGCATCCGAAAACCTCTCTCTCGAGACGATCTTGCGCTGCTGCTTTGGACGAAGCCCTCATCAACATGTAGATTCTGTGATTTTTCGAGCACAAGGAAGGTTGAATTCAATATATAGTCAAGAAAGTTCAGTGAAATAAAGCTGAGAAACATGAGGCGTTTCATCTTACTTCTGAACTTGGGGCAAGGATCGCAAGATCTTTTCCAGAATGACCTTTCCCACGAACCCGGTTCCACCGGTGAGGAAAATAACGTTGTTCCGGGTATAAAACTCCAAAGCCTGGAGAGGATCACTCGATGACATGATGGATGATGACTTGTAGACCGGCGTTAGGTGCGTCGATTTTATCCAGAAGGGAGGACGTTGCAATAGGACAGGAGTGTATGTGTAATAGTGTGTTTCCAAGACGAAGGTTGATTGAAGTCTAAAGAGAAAGAGGGATATTGCTATGGTTTATGTATGTTTGAAATGTATGGTAGAATGTTGCGATGCAGTAGAGAGGTGCGATGTTGTAGAGAGGTGCAGAGCAATAGAGAAATGAAGATGATGCAGTACTGTTGCAGACGTAGTTCTGAGAAGTTTAATCAAGAATCTATTGTTGTAACGTCAAAGAAAATTGACTGCTCAATGCTGTGACGAGGAAAATCTGTCCAGAAGCGATCAACTAGTATCAAAACTTCAAAATATGTGGATAACCGTGCCGACTGTCACGATCTAGGGCAGGCCAAAGGCGGAATGACCTTCTCTCAACCGGATAAGACAAGGGAGAACTGGTGTTGGGATTTTATAGGTTTTAATCGAGTTGTCAGATACAGAGCAAAGAAGAGAGATCTATCTCTCTTTTATATTAAAATTGGAACTATGGAAGGCGAAGGTAAGGCGAAGGTAAGGCGAAGTCGGGGGAAGTTAGGCGAAGTCGGGGGGAAGTTAGGCGAAGTCGGGGGAAATTAAGTGATGCTCGGCAAGGTTAAGCGATGCTCGGCAAAGCAAGGGCGAAGTCAGGCGAAATCGGGCGAAGTTAAGCAATACTCGGCAAAGTTAAGCGATGCTCGGCAAAGTAAGGGCAAAGTCGGGCGAAGTTAAGGTGTGTTTGTGACAACCTCCCTCTCTAGGGCTGTACGCTGAGAAGCCTCTGGGGTAATGACTGGCTAAGGTGGAGGCAAGGAGCTGATGTGGTGGCAAGAGCAAGAAGCAAGGACTTGGACTGATTCTGCAGAACAGCTTGAATAATGGAGGTGACACAAATGGAGTCAAGGTGGACAGAAAAATTTAAATTTTGACTGGGTGTTTGGCTTGTTGAAGCTTGAGCACAGGAGTCACCCCTCCTTTTAGGTAGAGGTCAAGCTGCAAAGTTACAAAAGGTCTGCACAAAGACTAGGCAGGAAGGCAGGCAGGAAGGCAGGCAGAAGGCAGTAGGAAAACTGCACAAGAATCGACAGGGGACAAAGGCAAGACTAGGCAAGCCAAGGAAGGAACAGGACAGAGAGGCAAGATGACACAAGCCAGGACAGGACAGGGCAGGAAGGAGAGAAAGCCGAGAGAAAATAAAGTAAGAAAGAGAGACAACGAGAGTGTAAACCAAAGAAAGAATGTGAGAGAAAGAGTGAGGCAGAGAGACAGCACGTGAGGAAGAGTGCAAGGAAGAGAGAGAGAAAGAAAATGAGAACAAGGGTGGGAGGGATCAAGAGGAACATGCAGATCCAAGAAAAGAGCAAGATTTAACATTCTGGTACAAGTGTAACAAACTTGGTATGTGTTTATTCAGAGTCAGATGAGTGTTTCCAAGGTCAAGGTCGGGGCAAATGCAAGAGTTGGAGAATAAAAGATATTGTATGAAAGCTAATGAGATATGACTATGAACTGTTAACTATATATATGAAGACCATGGATTAGTAATCAGCGATGGTCCTAGCACAAGTCCTTGGTCATCGCTGGACGACTGTGTCCGCGATGGTTGGCTGGGACATTGTCACAGACTGGACAAACGTTTCCTGGGCTTGCTGGGCAACGCCGATCAAGCATTCAAGCACTCGAGGCGCGATACAATGAGGATACTCGAGCGAGAATTCCCTTAGTTCACTAAAGTTCAGGAAAGATCGAATACAATATTTAAATGCGTTTGTTGAAGCGTCTACACACCATTGCATTCACCTTTTGGCGAAATTCTTTCTGCAGGGATTCTTCTCGCTTTTCTTGATTCGGCAAGGTTCAACCAGGTCACGCGATACCTCATCCTCGCAAAACGGATCTCCGCCCACTGGAGTGTCGACTCAGGCAAACCATGAACAACAGTATGAGTTGCCTCATCCCTACGACATCCTTTGAATGTTTTTATTCGAGTCTCTTCTCTTCTCTGTCTCTATCTCAAACGGCCAGTCCTGGCGCACGACAGTGAGCCGAATCGACAACAGAGCTACCTCTTTCACTGCGAATCTATTCGTTGCTAACGTCAGTACCAGAGATGGATGTCCTGCTAGAAATGGGGTTGACCAGGGTCCATCGTAAGGTATTTTTTTGGACTCTCTCATTCGTCACCCCATCCTACTACCTCTTCCGCATTTGTTCTCATCTCTGTAGTTCACTGACTGTGATCCACATCATCTCAAAGCCCCCCCCCCCCCTTCTCCCCAGAGTTCATTGAAGAGAAAAATAAATGCGTTTGATGCTTCAATTATTGTACATGTAAGTTTATTCGTTTCTTCCAAGGGTATCCAAGTTTCTCAAGCCGCGCGCTGGCAGGCCGGTCCATGGCCGGCGCGTGGGTTCCAGCTCTTGGGACATGGCATCAGAGAGCCCTTGGGCAGGCTGTTCTCGATTTTGGTGGGATCGGGCAGTGGGGCTGCTTGCACTGTCTGAGTGGAGATGACCAGGATGAAAAGACCAAGAGTGCTTGCGAGAAGAGTGAATCTCATGATGGATGATTGTATATTTTGTTCTTTCTGGGAGTGGTTCAGGAAGGAATGTGATTAATGGCGTGTGATGGCGACAATGGCTGAGTTAATGAAACGAAGGAAAAAAAATGAAAGCAAAACCCACCTTTTTATACGTTGCCCTTGATTGTGGCAAAATGAGCACATACATGGCATGCCTCGCCTCGCGAAACGCGTTTCAAGAGAAATAACTGTCAAAGCACGTTCTTTCTCTTTCTCCCTCTCCCCCTCTCCCTCTCTCTCTCACTCTTCCCGTCTTGTGTCTCTCCTCTGTTCCGGATGAATGGTTCTAAAAATAGGAAGCGGGTAGAATGTGTGCTCAGCGAAAATAAGTGCTTATGCGTGCCGGTTTGGGTGCTTCCGTTTAAGGATCTAGATGAGCGCACACAGAGTACAACAAAGTCCAGCTGGATAATGCACGCCGCCTTCAGCATTTTGCCCTTAGTTAAACATCGCCGAAAATTATATTTTATTTTCTTTACTGTATATAAGTTTTTGTGTGTTTTTTTTACGCGGCCTTGACAGTGCCCAGCATGAAGGGATGAATGCTGCAATGGTATGGCAGCGTGGCAGCGGTCTTAAACGTAAAAGAGAACGACTGACCTGTGGCCAGATTGCTGGAGGCGAACGAGGTGCCATCGTTTGAGACGACTGTGTGGTCTATAATGTCATTGTTGGTCCAAGTGACTTGATCACCCGGTTTGATGTCGACCTCTTGGGGCTGAAAACTAAAGTTCTTGATCGTGACCATATGGACGGCAGCCAAGACAGGAGCGAGAAGAACAGCAATAATGGAGATAGCGTACAAATTGCGCATGTTTGTTAAAACGTTGGATTTGAGAATGAAATTGAAGGTTCGTGAAAGAGAGAAGGGAAGAATGAAGAGGAGAATAAAAGCTGCTCTCGACATCTTCAAGAGGCCAGTCCGAAGCGGACAGCGTGTTCAAGCATTGTGGAACCTGGGCGCTGGTGCATTGGTACGTGCACTGGCTAATCGGGTAACAGCTTCAGACAGCCGAAAATTTTTAAGCCAGTTAAAATTTCATACGAAATAGGCCCGACCTCTAGGCCCTACCTTCCTTCTAGTCAAAGACTTTTTCCAGCATTAATTCTGCCGATAAAGTATGCTTTAGCGACAGGAGCATTTTGTCCACATAGCGGCATTGAGACTGCGCCCGGTCTGCTCGTTCAGCTTCGAATCGAGCGAGAAAAAAATTGTTGGTGTTGAAGGGCGTGAGCATTGGGCAAAAAAAAAAAAATGCTGGTTTCGAGATGTTGAAGGAGTGGTGTGAGCAACGCAAAAAAAAATTGTGGATTTCGTGGAGCGAAGGGAAAGGTGTTGGCATAATCGAAAAAACGGATAAACGGACAGACGCCCAACGTTGTATACTGTTGCAGAGGCGGGATATTTCATGTCTGTCAACTAGTCAACTATCGAACTCCACTCAAGTGACTTTATCGAGTCCACTGTGGGTAGATTGTAACATCTTTTGTCAAACAAGTGTTACTGCCTTCAAAGCCTTCGCCTTTTAGTATGTAATTCGCAAGCCTAAACATATTCACAGAGCTGACGAGAAGCAAAAGTGTTTGCCCAGTGCTACCCTTGCCCCTGGCGTAGGCAGAGGTTAGCTTTTTTTTCATTTCTGTGCAAGAGCCGAAAGAGGTGCAACCGAACATTCAATGGCCGCTGTAGATGCTTGACGAAGGTACGTATCACGTACCTTGCAAGTTTTACTGAACCGTGCGGCATTTTTTGACGTGCATACATTCTCTTAAACGACGCTTGCTACACACTCTCCGTGTCTCTCTTGTCGGAGATGACGACAGACCATAGCGTGGGAAAGTCGCGCTGCCTGCTTCATAACCATCTTTTTATTTTGCTAGAACTAAGAGCAGTAATGGTCCGTGTATATGTAGTTTGAGTACTCGCGTAATATGGCTCAACTCTAATAAGTGTCTATGACCAATTGTACAATAGTCAAAATTTATCCTTGACATGCAGTCACATATCAAGTACATTCATAACTCATCGGAGAATTCGTCTCAGGAGATTGTCTCCGAAGCAGCCAGCGTCAACCATGTAGGTCGACATAGCAAGGGCGAGAAGTGAAAAACTCAGAGCGTTTGGGAGAAGAGAGAGCTTCGTTTTCGTTTTGAATATAGATTTCTTGATCTTGAAGACGAAGTGCGACGGCGCGAATTCGAGTGGATGGCGAGGTGGCAGAAGTGATAGAGAGTGCGAAATCAGAAAGAAAATAGAAGAGAAGGAAAGGGGAAGAAAATTCAATAGGAAACCATGGGCACTATTGGCAGGTTCCCTTGACAAACTGGTGAGTTTAGCAGATGTCCCCAAAGTGTTGTCACCGTTTTTTTTCTTTTGCCGGACAGAGAGTCGAAAGGGGTGCGGCCGAGATTCATACAGAGGTATGGTGTAAAATGATCTCAATACTCCACATCTGGACTCATCTGCCCTTATCTTGTCACTCGCTTTCCACGGCTAACAGCAGCGTTTGTGGCAATGGTTCGTCCATAGTTCTTTCCCTGTCTACGCCTACCTGGTCGCATTATTTGCTTTTTATCAGAACTCTTTTTATTTGCAAGAAAAAATAATCAATTACGGGAATAACTGTGATAAACGGACACGAAACTGCGGTTTTACTGTTTAGGCAGCCTTCTTGTTGATCGAGTCTAACGACGCAACAGTTCGTCCCAGTTCGTTTCCAGGAGTCAAGTACGAGATGTCATCCCAAGGGTGTCTGTACAGTCCCTGCTTGAGACGCTTCTGATCCAAGAAGTGACCGATGAATCCAATGGTTCGTCCCAACACGAACAGGCCATTCAGGGTTCCGATCTTGATGTACTCCTCTGCCTCCTCACGAGTGAAAGCGCCCGAGTTTCTCAACAGATCCACAAACAGGATACCAATGGCTCCGTCAACGTTCAAGATCAGGTTGTCCTTCTTGGAGGTGGTGATGGTCTCAACAGCCAGAGCATAGTCCAAGACGGGGGTCGAGGGGAAGTGGGCCTTGGCGTAGTTCTTGATGATCTCGACACGCAGGTCAGGGTTAGTGCGCGACTTGATCTTGTGGCCAATACCGAGAATCAGCTTGTTCTGCTTGCGCATCGAGGTAACAAACTCGCGTGGGGAAAGAGACTTGTCATAGGCAGAAGAGAACTGCTCAGCAGCACCGTCCAAAGCACCTCCGAAACGATCACCGATGGTCAAGAGACCCGCGCAGAGGGAAGAAACAAGATCCTTGCCAGCACGGGCAGTGACAATGGTGTTGTGGGCTCCAGAGACGGCGGGACCGTGATCGGCGGTTAACATGAGAACCATCTCAATGAACTTGCAGGCATACTCGGGCAAACGGCGCTTGAACCACAACAGTGACAAAACGCCACCAATGCCAATGTCCTCCTTGAAGACATCCGAAATACGCATTCCGGCGTAGAGCAACTCCTGGCCACGGTCATCGCAAATGGTCGAAACGAACGAAGCAGGCTTGCGAACCAAGCCCAACTCCTGGGCCCAGGAGTAGTCGATGGGAATCTTGGGAGTCTCGGGCTCGGGGCGAACGATGATGATGCCCTTCTTGACCAAGGCCTGGTAAGTCTGGGCGAGAACCAATGGCAGCTTCTCAAAGGTCTCGGGGACAATCACACCAGCGGCGCGAAGGGCACGGTTCTTAGCATCGGCAGTCTCGAGGTCAGACTGGGCCAAAGCACCGGCGTGACCAAACTGGACCTCAGTGGCAAACATCTTGGCGCAGGTACCGATGCACCAAGCAATGACGGGCTTGCGAATGGTACCGTTCTTGATAGCCTCGCAAACCTTGTACTCCTCAACGCCTCCAACCTCACCCAAAAGAACGAGCATCTTGCATCCGGGGTCCTTCTCGTAGCGGAGCAAATGATCAATGAAGGTCGAGCCAGGGTAACGATCGCCTCCAATGGCCACACCCTCGTAGACACCGTCGGTAGTGCGGGAGATAATGTTGTTCAACTCGTTGGACATACCTCCAGACTTGGAGACATAGGCAACAGAACCGGCGCGGTAGAGCTTGGACGACACAATGTTGTCCATCATGCCTCCAGTGTTACCAATCTTGAAGCAACCGGGCTTGATACCACCAACAGTGGCTGGTCCGATAACCAAGACATTTCTCTCGCGAGCCTCCCACAAGATCTGGCGGGCACGGCGCTCTGGGACACCCTCAGCAATGATCGAGATGGTGCGGATCTGCTTTGAGTGCTTGAAGATCTCACGGGTCGAGTCGTAGACGGAGCGGCACGAAGCAAAATTGACAACAGTGTCGACCTCGGGGAACTTGGCAATGGCCTCATCCAAGGAAGTAAAGACGGGCAACAAAGTTTCCTTGGTACCCCAGTAGAACTTTTGCACGTGAGCACCACCGAAGGGGTAGACCATGGCAGCAACGGAGGGAACCTCACGCTTACAGATAAAATCGAAATCGAGCATTCCCTGGACAGCGCGGGGCTGCATTCCGTAGATGAAAGAGCGAGTGTGGGCGGTGAAGGGGGTGTTCTCGTCATGTCCGCCTTCGGAGGTCTCATTTGAATCCTGGAAGTAGGTCATGCGTTCCTCCAATGGTGGTGGGGAGGAGGCACGGGATCCAGAGTTGTGAGGGGTGTTGTTGCCGAGGAGTTGGTCCTGAAGAAGGTTTCCTGAGGACAGAGGAGTGCTAGGGGTGGCGTGACCAGACTGGTCCAATCCAGAAGTCTTTCCGGTCAAGGCCAAGGGGACAATCTCGGTGATGTGAGTCTCAGGGCCAAAGACCTGGATCTCAACTCCCAAGGTCTCACCCAACTGACGCATTGAGCGAAGACCCTCCTGGTAGTTGGGGCCTCCACGACGGACAAAGATGCGAACCTTGTGGGCGATAAGGGGCTGCTTGAACTCGGTCAGAGCGCGGACGATACCCTTGAAGGTTGAGGCAACGTTGGTAAAGTTGGCGATACCTCCTCCAATGATCAAGACCTTTCCAAGAGGATGGGGGACAGGGGAGCGAGTCATCAAATCCAGAATGGTCTTGGCGTATTCATAAGTCTGAGTCTCGGTGGGTGCTCCTGAGTACTCTCCGTAGTTGGCCAATTCGTTAGCCTGGCCCAAAGCCGCAATAGCATCACTATGGAGATCAGTGAAGACTGAGGTAAGTATTTCATGTTCAGCAAGATCAACAGCGACAATGTAACTGAAAACTTACCTGTAGACGACAGAGGCTCCTCCTCCAGCAACCATGGTCCAAATGCGTCCATCCTTGTTCAAGATAGTCAGCTTGAGGGAGGCACCAGTCTTGGAGTCCAATTCCTGAACATAAGCCTCCTCCTTGGTCAACTCACGTCCGAAAGGAGCGGGGAACTCCATTGGTGGACCAGCATCAACACCCTGGGATCCAGCAGCAACAAGTCCAATGTTCTGGGGAGCTCTGGCAAAGGCCCACTTGGGACCGGCCTCAAACTCGGCAGTCTGATCTACCTTGGCAGCCAGATCCAAGTAGTAGACCTGGGCAGGGTGCTCGGGTGTGGGGTCGAGGACGACCAGAGGGTTGATTTCGAGGTAGGTGAAGTGGAGATCGATGTAAACGGCGTAAAGACGGGTGATAAAGTCGATCAGGACGTCGTGCTTGGCGGCAGGGACGTGAGTCAAGAGCGAAGTCTGGATGGCGGCAGTGGTGGGAAAGGCATCGGTGACCTTGACCTGGAGCTTAAGGGCTTTGGCGTCAACATCGCCAACTTCGATACCACCCTCGTGAGTGAAGAGGATGTTGTCTCCATCGCGATCCGAGTTGATGCAAATGTAGTATTCAGTGTTGGCGGGGTGGGGGATGAAAGGCTCGATGAGGAAAGTCTTGAGGACACCAGCAACCGAATCAACCTGGGAGCAGTGGCGGAGAAAAAAATGGCAGAGAGAAGGCAAAGTGAGTGATGTATCAAAAACTATGATTATTTCGATCCAATCATATGCTTTCCAATAATTTTGGCCGCGTTTTCACGCGTGAACGAAACTGCGTGACGATCGGGTGATGCTTTTCCCACATTAAATAAATCCATGCCAATCCCCGGCAAAGTCGGGTCCCAATCATATGTGTTGCTTGCCCACGGATCATGGAGCAATAGACATAGTCCTCGTATCGTTTTTGTTCTGCAAGTTGCATTTGTTGACGAGTCCAAGAAAGCAAAATCTCCCAAACAAATGAAGGCCAATGAAGCACGGCGACAATTGATCCTGCTTGTCGATTTGTTCAGTGCGGTTTGCTCCAACAATACTTCCTCTGTCAACACAAGAAATAAAAACAATAGCGAAACAAATGCGGACAACACTTACAACAACATCTTTGCCAGCATGTGCAGTGATCCAGGTCCTAACCGCGGCCCAATCGGCGTTCAGCAACAAAAGGCCCGACTTGCCGCGACGCTTGATCAACTGATCAGGCTTGGCAACAAGCTTGGTGTTGAGCAACCAAGGGTGGGTCTGCTCCAGGTGGTCGAGCAAGGTCTTGACGTGCTGGGAGAAGACGACCTGGTCGTGGAGGAAGGCAGTATCGATGGCGACGTGGGCCAAGCGAGTGGCAGGTTGCACAAACTTGGACCCAGTGGCCGAAACCGAAGTGGCTGGCACGGGGGCCCTCAGCAGCCAGTGGGCCAGAAGGAGCTTTCCATCGTATTCACGAACAGCCTTGGCGGACATGGTGGGTTATATGTACAAAAATATGAATAAAAACAAGGATGTCTACGAAGAGCAGAAGGTGCAGATAGATCGATCGACAAGGTTAATATAGAAATTCATCAATGTTGTGGCAGGCCACGCGGCCCCGGTTCAGTCTCGAGCACAGTATGACAAAGACAATGAGAGAGAGTCTAATATTCTGATCAGATCAATGGTCGAAATGCTCTTTTCTCTGACGCAGTCGAGGTGTAACAACAAAAAACGGGTAGAAACGGAAGAGATCAGGTGCAACGGTCCCACAATGACGTTCATTTCTGCATGGGCGTACTCATGAACACGCTGCAGCTTTTTGTGCACTCATAAAGTAGCTGTCGCACGCATGGCTCATTGTCCAATGTCTATTTTTTCTCATCACACCAGACGTGCCCAATGTAACAAAAGTGACACTCAGGTGTTTCTGCACATAATTGACAACAAGACATGCGTACCTTGAGGTCAAGTTTTTTTCTATGATCCCTGCGTGTTTACAATACGAAGACAGGGACAGAAGAAAAGAAGAGGATGGAGGGAGATTGCTGAGTAAGAGGGAGAGCAAAGCAAGAACAAGAACAAGAAAAAATAGAAGAGACGAAATGAGAAATGTAAAGTGCAGTGAATTATGAAACAAAAAGCCTTAAATATCTCTTGCTGTACCCTGCGTGCTGCTCGACGTCGAGTGCTCGCCCCTGTCACCCTGGGCGTTGGGATTGGCCACGCATGGTGATAATGCGGATCATCGATCCATCCCAGCCACCAACTCGTGCTTCTTGCCTTTTTTGGATGCACCCCACTCGCTACCATTCCTCACGACAGTCGTATGACGGCAGAGACCGACACCGCCCTTCTCAGCAAAAACGAATGATGTTTGCTGAGTTTCGAAATTAAAGACAAGAGAGAGAGGCAGGCCAGTCCAAGGCAAAGACAAAGGTAAAAGTAGGTGCAGGTTGGAAGACTTAGGCTTTTCGTCAAAAACGGCTATCTGATGAGATGCTCGAAGATAGATAACTACAACGATATATTAGATGTCCAAGTCGATCTTATCAACCTCTGCCATTTCCTCCGCAGTGAACGGCGGCAGCTCAAAGCTATCACTCGCCTCCTGGCTGGGGCTCTGGTCTTCTGATATGGTCATCGCCTGAGGCCCTCTATTTGAAGTCAGTGTTGCTGGTGACAGTGACCGTGAATCAGAGACACAGGCTAGCGTGGGTTCCTCTTCAGGTATGCTCGGTGAAGCCTCGTCTTGATCTTCAAGAACCACATCCATAGCTGGCTCCTCGCTGATCGGCTCCAGATCCGCCATGCTTGACCGTCTGCTGTGGGATGACTCGACCTTGTCCATGGCCTCGTCGTTGGATTCGCCCAGGTCCTTGGGCATTACTTCCGTGAATTTCTCTCGCATCTCGGTCTGCTCCTCATCCTCCTCCCCCTGTTGGACCAGGTCGCTGGCATCGGATCCACGACGGCTCTGTGTCAGAATACCCAAAGAGGCTCCTGCGCCTTGGGATTGCGCCTTATGGAGATCAGCAATATCGCCGCTATGAGGCTCGGTTGTTCCATGGGAAAATCCAAAGTGGGATTTTGGAGAAAAGACAAACGACGAGCTTGGGTGGGACGGGCCACTGTGGCCGGAACTCTTGGATTGGTCGTCTTCCTGGCTCTCATCGCTTTCCGACTCCGTATCCATTCGTAAACGGCCAAACTTCTCCTGGTGGTTGGACTGGCGTCTTCCAAAACTTCCATTCGCTGTTGCGAGTCCATCGTCATCCTCGGTAAATGCCCGCTTTCGTCGATTGCTCTGGCTTTGCTCGTAGTCAACCTCGGTAAGGATAGCACCCTCAAACTGATATGTATTGGGTTCAATCAAAACCCATCCTGCACGGCCACCTTCGCCAGATCCATCGAGGTTCGTATTGGTCTCCATGTTCGGTACATTGGATGTTCCACCAGAAAGCTTCTCATGCTTAAGCTCCCATCCGGCCATGCGGCAAAGTTCAGCCACGATCGTGTCACAGTTACCCAGCAGCTGGACGTCGAACTCTGTATGCATAATCGGCGTCCTGTTGATGAGAATCTGTGGCACCTCAGGAGGAAGTTGGTCTAGTACCAAATAAAATATGACACGGTTAGCCTTTTTCACCTCTCGAGCACATAAGGCCATCAATTCTTCACTGAAGGAGGCCAAGATAAACCTACACATGATGTTGCTGACTGGCTCGACTTTCAGACTGCTGCCCATGACAATCAACAAGTCTACTTTATCCTTGTCTTCATAGAGGTACCGGTTAAAGTCGTACGAAAGGGGCTCGTTGAAAAACACAATATCGGGCTTCATCAGCGGAGGCCAGTCCTCCTCGTCAGAGTCACTATCGCTGGTTTCCGAGAGCTCGCCGTCTGTCGAGTACGATCTGAACGAGCGTCTCCTTGATACTATGCGTTCTATTGGCTGTGATGCACGAGGACTTCCTGCTGGGCAGACATTGCAGTAAGCGACTTCCTGTCTCATGATATCATCCTCGATTTCACGGCCATCGACCTGGTGCCTGCACCTGATACAGCTCGCAGTCGCAAATGATCCTTTGTAATTAGTGCCAAATCAGAAAAAATCATTTGATGGTTAGCTTTCGTCAGCCTGGATGGCACAAAAAAAATGAGATGGTTGCATGAAGGTGCAACCTACCATGGCACTGTAAAACGCTTTGGATTCCTGCTTTTTGCTCCAAGGTGTCAATGTTTTGTGTGTAGTTCCTGAGAAGTTTCCCTTGGTCTTCGATCAGTTTGACAAAGTTGTGTGATGGCGAAGGTGAAAAGTTGCTGGGGTAAATCTCGTGAGCAAAGGAGTAGAATAATTCCGGCCGATCGCAGAACACTTCAAGGTCAAACATTTGAGTCGGGTCGTCCAAAGCAAACTCGGAGAGGCGCGCGTAGATTCCGTCCGGTGATCGAAAGTCGGGGATGCCACACGAGACCGAAATACCGGCTCCCGTTAAAACCATGATTCGCTTTGACGTCTTGAGCAGCTCGACAACTTGTTCCAGAGTGTTGATGTGCTTTAGGCGTTCACGTCTCTTCATGAGAATCCCCAGTTTCTGCGAGAATTCGCCAATCAACTCGTGCTCTGTGCAGTTGGGGGGTATGTTTATCTATTTTCGACATAACAAGCACAAACTAATTTAATGCGCACGTACAATTGCATTGACATCATAAATCACAACGGTAACACAAGGAAAGACCCTCCGTTCCTGCAGCAAGGCACATTACCATCCCATCGTCAACCATGAGGAGCAACTTTTTCACAGTCATCATCCTCGACATGATGTACTTTTGAATTACATATGCGATCCCTAACACATAATAAAGGTAATAGTGTTAGACTCAACGGCGCTAGAATGTTTAATCTTCACATTTCAGGTTTACCTTCTTGTCGTGCCTCCTGGATGATTTTTTTCTTCTGTTCTTCAGTCACCACGTCCATGCATGCTGGATCCTCGTCGGTGTAGAGTTCCTCTATAGTGCCGGGTATTTGGATGTTGCCGACATCAATGCCGTCAAGGATGTCTTCCTCGTCCTCACTCTCTGAAGAATCCAACCTCTCGTTTTCTTCATCCACTGTCGTGTCCGCCTCGCCTGTGTCGTAATCGTCATCCGCCTCTGAGTCGTATTCCGGCGACGTCTCCAAAAGAAACTTTGGAGAATTGTTATCCTCGGGGCTGGCGATATCCTCGATCGAGTCAGGCGAGTTGACTGTGCTGTTACTGAGTGGGTGCAATGACTGGGAGGAATAAGAGAGGTGGTGATGCTGAGAGAGTGGCTCGTCGGTGAGCATGGGTGTCGATTCCCTGCTTGTCATCCTAAAGTTGGGGACCCCTGGGCTGGATTGGCGACTTCCTGGACGACTGGTGATCACTCCCATGGCGCGCTCGCCAACCGCTGACGCCTCACTGGGCTCGCCAAGATTCAGGTTCCCGATAGCAGTTTCGTCTGATCTTGATAAGTTTTCGAGCCGTGCGCTGACATGACGTGTAAGTACAGGAGTGGATGGCATAGAGGTCGATCTCAATTCGTCAAAGGTTCTTGATCGGACTAGTGGAGGCACAGTTGTCCTAAGAGGCGGCGACAGTGCACGATCGAGGATTACCGTGGATACAATCGACCGAGGCTCAGTTGCATCCAGATGAGGAGAGGTCTGCGGCGAGATCACATCGTCCTCCACGACGGCTTCCTGCGATGGCCGGTACTCAGTGAGGCTAGACTTTGCCTGTGACGATGGTAGAAGCGGTGGAGGTGAGGTCTTTGAGCGCTTCATGGGCGGGAAGGCACCATTCTGACCGCTTAAGTTGCTGTTGTCCCCGTCCTGAGTTCCAGCGTCGTCGGCAAACGAGTGGTCCATATTGGCGTCTGCCCTTTTTCTGGTGACTGGGGAATCTGGCTGGTCAACAACAACAGGACGGGTTGGTTGTGATAGCGAAGTGTTGTTCGTTTCGACACGCAAGGTTTTGCAAGCCTGCGGCTGGCTTGATGAGTGCTTGTGTTCTTGCCGTTGTTCCTGTTGTGACATTGGAATTTGTGAATGTGTGGGAGTTGCTTGTATGAATCGAAAAGCGTGGAAATTAAAAAAGTAATTGAGGAGTGGTAGCGAGCTTATGTACAATTCTGGATGTTGATCAGCAGAGATGAAGAATGTGGATGGTCGCCATTAAAATGAATAAATAACAAGGTGTGATAAGGTGCGACTGTGTGCGGACACGGATCGATGTGTGTTTGAATGGGTGGTGTGGTCCACTGTGGCAAATGTCCTTTTCCTCTTGTGAGAAACAAAGAACCACCGTTTTTTTGAAAGTTCGAAGAAAAAAAATTCAGGCGCGTTTTAAGGTCAGCTGACCTGGCATGGATCAAGGAAAAAAAAACATAAAGAGCGAAAGTTTTTCACGGTTTCTCACTTTTCTTCCTTCCTTCCCTCACCCTTTCCACTTCTCACCTATTCCCACCTTTCCCTACTTTCCCAGATCCACCACCGGTCGTCTGTCTGCTCATGTTTGATTCAAGGATCAACAGGATGTCACGTCAAAGATCGTTCTCGGATCTGATCTGATTCATCAAAAGGTAATTATGCTCACTCCACAATCCACCCATCACCAATTCCTCCCTCTTTGTCTTGTTGGTTTACAGGATGATTCACTATGCTAATTTAACCCAGCTCAATTCGATCTATAATGAGAGTAATTTTCGAAACTGAACAAACCACAAACAAAGAAGCTCAATCCTCTCCACATCTAAGCAACTGAAAATTGAGTATTAACATCGTCCCATTGTTTTCTCTTGCTTTGCGCTACAAAGGTTCATCAGATGCTCGATCCTTATATCACTGATCCGCAACGTCAAGGAGGTAAGATCGTGTCCCACGTATTCATGTAGTTGTAGTTGAAGTTCATCAAAAAAATAAACATCAAAATTTAATCCTATCTAATTGAAAGTGTGGTTTGATTGCAAAATCTTGTATTCTTAAGAGTGAAAGATGCAAGATGGTTATGTGTTGTGTGTGTGAGTGTGTGCAATATTTGACGGATGTCGGGTTGTGCCAGAATGCTGTTTCGTACAAATATTTTGCTTGCAAGGAGTGAACAAATTGCGTGAATTTTGATTTAGAAATCGGTTCGTTGTCTACTCGTTCATTGCCAAGATGTGGTTCTCGTCCTCTCCTGTGTAAAGGAAACCGTCCAGGATCATACTCTCAATCAAGTCACTACAGAATTCAACGAAGAAAAATTTGTTAGAACTTGGAAAGTGCTACATGCTTGATGCACAATAAACAAGGCCATACCCCACGGTCTGAGGATCAGCTCCTGTTGCGGCGGCGACGGGGCGGATGATCGCGTCACGATGGACACCAATCTGGTTGCCAGGATTGTTTCGGATCGTCTCCAAGATCTTAGTGGCCATGAAGTCAGCTGATCCCGATGCTCCAGCGTTGTGATGTGTGTATTGGTTGTTGAATTGGCTGGCTGAGGAGGGCATGTTCATGCCACCAAGTCCAGAGGACTATTTTTTAGGGTCATCGTAAAGAGTTATTTGTTAACGCTGTCTTCTTGATGGACCTGAAGGTGGCATCTGCTCCGTTGTGTCTAGTTGTGGAGCTACCTTGCTCTTTGTTGAGTTCACATGAACGTAGATGACTTCAAGGGTGTGGTATGTAAGTTCGTCAAAGTTCTGGATAGGGCGGATGGAGAAGATGGTGAGCATGAATCTGCTGTTGAGCTGCTTCAAAACACCAACAACTCGAACGTATGTGCCAATACTATAGATTAATAGCAAGAAGAAAGGAAGACGAGTTCATGAGGAAAAGTGTTAGACAAAGCGCATGTGTTTCTTGATCCTGACTCTGCTCAAGTATCTCCCACATACTCAACAGCCGCAATCTCGGCAGGATCCTCTTCTTCTGAAGGAAATCTCTTTGCATCAATGGTGCCGGTACCGTCCTCAATCTGGAAAGTCTGGTGAGTTGACTGTTTGTTCACGTTCCTGACACATCCGATGAGAGTGACCTAGCAGAAAAGCAAACAGATAAACATATTAGGCCTGTGCTCTCGTCAAGGGTGCCTCCAAGTATGGCACACTAGAGTTACGAAAAATAGGTCCCACTGTACCGAACCCAAGGAGACATTGTCGATGCGAAAATCACCATCGGCCTGAGTTTGCTGAACGCTCAAAAGCTGCTTGATGGTGACAGGGCGCAAGGTGTGGTTTGATGGTTTCTATCCAGTTGAAAGCAAAGGGCACAGCGTCAGTGTTTGATCCAACAAGCCTATAAAGCGTTCAGGTTCCATATTTTGACCGCAAGATCTCTAATTAGAAGTCCTGACAAACCACATGCGTTTTATCGAGAGGCTGTTCCTGTACCTTGAAACCTCCTGTGTTGTCTGAGCTGAATGAATCTTGTTGGACATAGCCTTGGCCGGCATTCGAGTAATTTTGATAACCTGCTTGATTTGAAAGAATATGTAGGGAGGTGGGAGCATGTTAGTGGACATGTTCGTGGCGCACAGTTGTTCAAATGAGGATGGAGGCTGCAGACTTGTTGCTGTTTTACCAGACATGTTGTAAATGGAAGTTGCAGATGAAAACTGGAAGGCGAAAAAAGAAATGGAGGCGCGAATTATGGCAGGGGAAAAGACTGTCCTTCTGAAGTTTTGGTGGCACCACGCGTCCCAGTCTCGTTCGACTTGTTTTGATTGCCAAGCCACTTCTTTCCAAATTGGGACAAATTGCGTATGATCGGTATGATTGCTTGCGCATTTCTGTTTATTTCTCTTGTTGCGTCTCCTTTTCGGAAAGGCTCCCAATGTCAACATCGAAGGTGGTTGTATCACCACTGATGGGCATTGACGGCGGATGTTCAGGTTTGGAATCAACTAGAGCATCTTTTGCAGAAATCGAAGCATGTGCCGTAGACGAGGGCGAGTGTGGACTTACAGCCGAACCTCCTGGCTTGCCAGGGACTGAGGAACTTGAGCCCAAAGTCGAGATCAAAGGAGACATGAGAGAGTGCGATGACGCGGACACTGATGACGCTGATGAGTGCGCAGCTCTGTTAAGTGAAATCTTGAATCCTTTTACGACCAACTCTTGCACTTTGCTTAGGAACGCTCGTCCAATTGTTTCGTCGACGAATATGTACTTGTTTAGCGACCTTAGCATCTTGTCCAGCTTGGTAACAGTTTCGCCCTTCCGAAGAGGTTGTGATAGGTCCACTCGATGCTCATATGTACGGTAGTACCGAACCAGGTCAGAAATTTGTTGAAACACAGAGACAGACAGTTCGTTTGTACGGGTAATCTCTTGCATGTAGCAATATGGCAAACCTAGAGCAAGAATGTTAAATAAACGTTTCGTCAAAGGCATGATATGGGAGAAAGAGTGAGACAATTTTTAAGCAATGGTGCAACTTACGACAATTCAAGCTTTCGTCAAATCTGTCAGAGACGGACAAGAATTGGAACTCGGAGAGGTATGACAAATTTCTGGGGTCAAAGGGACTCACGATCACGCCAACAAATGGCTCCACTCCAAGCTCGTGTCGTCGGAACATGGTTTGGTAGTCTGTCTGATTCTCAATATCGCGGACACTGGGCGTCGGTTCGAATGTAGGGTGGGAATGGTACCAGCCAACGACCACAAACCCCTTGGATGAAAAGAACGAACGCGCTTCGATATCGGACACTGGATCAATTTCGCACTGTAGACTCGTGCTTAGACTGCGACACGGAAACACACTAAGAATGAACAAAATCCTTTCGTCTTCGTCGTAGAGACCGCCCAAGAGTCCAATGATTTCGGTCTCCGCCAAGTGCGAGTGAAAATCCATGATGAGCTAAATACATAGAGGACGAATAAGATGTTAGCTTTCATCAGACACGCCGTTCACGCTACCTTGTTGTAGGCCCTTACCATGGCATCCGATGAAACTTTGACCCGGAATGGGGCAGGGTACTGTTGATTGTATTTCCGGAGCGGGATCAGTCGGAAAGGGTCATATCCTTCACTAACGCCGTCCATTTCACTATCGCCATAGTCGTGACGGTGGCCTCGAGATTGACGAAGTAAATGTTGGGCACGTTTGTTTTTGGGGACACGAGTATTGACTGGCAAGACTTCAGTCGCAGCAAAGTACTTGGCGTTCTGGGCAGCGAGCCGCTCCTGTTCATATTCTTCTTCCATCTCGTCGCGTGTCATTCCGTGTCGCTCGAAAAACTCTGCATCGGTTAAAAGGCTGTCGTCGTCTTCAGATGGTCTCCGGCCTTCTGGACCATCCTTGTGAACATTGTGCTCGATAACATGGCCCTCAAGCTCTCGTTCGTCAACCCTACATATGATTCAAAGGCAATAAAGTTGTGTCAAAATGAGCGAGCATTATCCAAAGACGAACGACAACAATGATATTGAATCGGAGGCATACCATTCTCCTTTCTCGTTGCGGACACGTCGTCTCCGAAGCGGTGGAGTGACCCAGACAGAGTCCAAATCATCGACTTCTGTGTATGCAGTCCGCGCTCTGCGTGAGACTGCAGGTGCAGAGGACGATGACGACGAAGACCAGCCTCGCTCTTCTGAGTGCCCCCGTCGCTTCGAAGAGTTGTTACCGCCGTTCCTGGGTCTGGCAAGCGAGGCTCCCGGAGAAGACGCCGTCATACCGACATTGATGGCTCCAATAGATTCGAGCCAAGAGTGAACGCGACCAATGGCATTGACATCTCCACAGTCCTTCAATCCCGATCTCACACTGGTCTTGGTCAGATAAGTCGAAGGCGATCTCTCCCAGGCCTGCAGAATTGTGTTGCGAATGCGTTGGTATCGCTCTGGGGTCTTGCTTGCTTTGTTGCAAAAGAATTCGTAATGGACCCGCTTCTCCTCGTCTGTGATCACATCCTTGTCCAGAATCCTGTGTACCGTTTGTGGTCCTGACGAATTATTAACAGTCAAGGATGGAGCAATGGACATGGATCCTGGTGAATATGATCTTGACGCCATAGGGCCCGTTGAGTGATCTTTCGTGAGTGATGGTCCCACGTACGATACCGAGGACGCAGTTCGACTACTTGATACTGATGATCGAGCTTTACGGAAAGGTGATACTCCAGTCATTGTTGTAGACTTTCTCTGTCCAGTACCAAGGCTCCCTTCTTCCTCTTCGCCATCGACATCGCTCTCTGGTCGAGGAAGGACGGAGCCGATCGAAAGTAGACCTGAATCCTGTCGTGTATTAGTAGTTGAGTTGATGACAGGGCTTTCGGCCAAGGTATCGTTGTGTTGAGCTGTACGTACGGGTGGGTGCCCGAAACCTGTGGTCCGTAGAAAAGACGTGCTTGAAAGGGGTGAGGGTGCTAACGTGGCGTCCATTGACTGCGGGTGAGCCCACTCAGAGCTACCGTCTTCGGAGGAGCCACCTTCTTCGTCATATGAGGTGATGTCAGGCTGTAACTCGGCAACGTGAACGGCACCAAATGATACTGTCCTGCGCTCCTTGGGCAAGTGAGGGATCTTGTCGTATATTTGACTGAAATGTTGAGGTTTCTGAAGCTGGGGTTGTTGATCATATTGCACATCTTTAAGTGACGGTTTGAAGGAGCTGCCCGTGGTTCCCGTACTGTTGATGCTGCTGCTGCTTGTGTTGAAGTTGGTATTAGTGTAGGGATCACTGGCGGATCCATGAATGTCGGATAGCGCTGGAGACGATGCCGTTGACAGTTTTCGTACACTTCCTGACTCAAGTGTCTCCTCTTCGTCGTCATCATCCAAGTCGTCCAGATCCCTGTCAGAGTCACTATCAAATTCACTTGAGAGTCGTGATCGCGATGATGCGTTTGAAAATGGCGATATTGACCGGGACTTTGACTTTTGTGCGAATGGTGGGAGAGTTCGTGCCAAGCTGAGACGAGCAGCAGCGCCTTCGTCACTGCTCTCAATGTCGATATCGATGTCCTCATCTTCGTCCATACTGGATGCGCCTGTCCTCTGGGGAGGTATGGAGAAATGCGAAGGAAGTGGTGCAAATATCGGTCGCAGACCAGGACTTGGCGTGGTCAATCCTGCTGAACTTGCTTTCCTTGAGAGCGAGGGGGATTTTGATACCGACCGATCCTCGTCGTTGTCCGTGTCATATCCACTCTAACGATATATGGTAGCAATGGCCGCTATTAGTGACTCCAACGACTGCTAATAAAAGAGTTCCTATGACGACGCAGGACTTACTGTCGCTCCAAACTCTGATCCAGTGAAATCGTCAAGGCCAGACTCGGATGTAACGCTGCGCGCTCGACGGCCATGCCTTCCGAAGGATTCGTAACCGCTCTCGTTTCCCATTGCCGCACTGGAGTCGATCCTCTTGACTTTTTTGCTTCTAGGTCGCCTTTTCCCATGTTGTTTATGGTCACCATCGTCTTCCGAATTTGCTGCCGACGATCGATGCCTGTCCAAGCCCTCCCCATCGCTTGTATTTGTGGATGCATCGTGTATCTGTGTGTCGAATAGAGAAATTTAAGATTATGCGCGGTTACGTTTTCTCCCATCAATTGCATGTTCTTGTTTGCAACAAAACAAGTTTCGAACCTTCTCTGTCACAACCAGATGTCGAGCATGGTTCTTGACCTGGAGTGCGTTTCGGGTTCCAACGACAGCAGCGATCGCTTTCCAGTTTCCGTGGCCGTGAAGCCTCTATCAACGATTGAATAGGATTAAATGTGAGCTTTGGCTTAACAATACCAATAAAGATATATCGCTTGTGCGGTATCTGATATCGTACAAGGCCTTCCCGCAATCTTTCATCCTCTTCAGTCGTCCATCTGGTGTTGTGCGAGGGCAAGTCTACGGACGACAGCTTGGTGTTCCATCGGGCGTCTGAGAGAAAAACAAGAAATTTGAAAACTAAGTACATATCCTGGAATCAAAATACATAAATGCCAGCCACGAACGAGGTCTTGAATGGTGCTTAGTAGTACCTTCACTCGCCGTCCGCTTCGACTTGCCAGACCAATCGTCCGAACTTTTGCGCTTTTTCGTCTCCTGGTGCTTTCCCTTTGAGGTGCCAGTCGGTGAGTGTTTGTTCCATGACGACGACGACGAGTCGGCATATTTGGGACTATAGGCGTCACTGGATTTGGAAGGTCGCCCTGAATAGAATTCTTCTTCTGCCAGCATGCTCTGAATCATAGATCGCGATTTTTCGTCCATCTCTCCTGCTGTGTCGAATCCTGCTTGCGCGTGATACTATTAGATGTACGAACAAGGTGTCGTTAATACTGTACATATTCGGACCTAATTCCACCATGTGCACATATGCCACAAGGGTAGAAGGGTACCTCCTGCGAGACCCAATCAGGAATTTGAAAATCATCCGCAAGAGAAGATTCGATCCTAAGAACAAAAATGTGATAAGTCGTTGAGTCAGGGTCACTCCTAGACAGCTCAATCTTTCGTGACAGCTAGCAGGAATTGAGTTGCTCTTACTCAAGTCCTTCAGGACTGTGATCGCTATCGGTGTTCAAGGTCTTGGGTTCCGTGTTGTCGACCTTGGCACGTTCTGTTTGAGTTTCGGTAGGTTCTCCATCGGTTTCACTCCCTTCACTGGCTCTCAACTGCGGATATGATATCGAATTGTGCGCAGTGTTGGCGATAGTACGTGGCTTTTCAAGCTCGGAATCGTCTCCATCGATGTCAATGTCAATGTCGATATCAATGTCTTCCTCTGCCATAACACCAAGCGCCAATGATTGTTGAAAAGTTGGACTCCAGAGATGCAAGGTGATCGAGTTTGGCCAAGGTCAGGGCCCCAAATGAAAATGTGCTGCGTGGTCCAAACGAGTGTCCTGGATATCTGGCAAACGCCTCAAATGTCGTGGTTTGTAAATGCTTGGTTGGGCTGTATATCACCGAGTCTAGTGGGAAGGACACCGTGAGGTAGAAAAGAAAGAGTGAATAGAGTGTCGTTGACTTTTTGCTGCCAGACTGCTGCTCCCATTGGTTCCATGGACTCGCTTTTTGCTTGATTCAATGCGACTGCTACATCCGAACAATCAAGTTTTGCTCCGATCAACTTTCTCTGCGGAAATTGATCCCATGCTGAGTTCAAGTCAGACAATTATTTCGCCTTGCTATACCCTGTGGGAACGTACAGTGAATTGGTGTCCTTGTCCTGCAGATGGATGCATCACTGTGCGGATGGTTATTGGAAACGAAGCTCAAGCCTCTTTGACCCTTTCCTATTCTGCTGGTGGCAAAACCAAAACCTGGAGGGGTGCGCCTCACCCTTAAGGAATCACCAAAAATGGAATGCTCTAATGTTCAAGAGGTCGTCGACGTGGGGTGTTCGGATGCCCACCTAACAGATACATGGGTCGCGCGAGCAAGCTGAGGATTCCACATCCGCGAAGCACCAGGATATTCGTCATTATACCGCATAGAAAAGACGAGGCGTTGTCCTTCCTCCCCTTTTTTGTCTACTCCGCATGCATTGGTTCGGCTTCGATTTGTGATCATAATCGTCATCGACAACTGGGAGGCTGAACTTTTGAACTTTAGTACTTGACGACAAATACGCTACTGAGCAGACCATTTCATTTTACGCACCGCTTGACACTTGTCCAAGTGAGCACAATTTTGTTTTCTTCAAGTTTTAGGTCAGGTGGACTCAACATGCCAATGGGTGGGCGGTTGTCGAAGATCAACAAAGGAGAGGGAGCGCCAAGTTAGTGCAGATTGGACGTGGAAAAAGAATGGATGAGGGGTGACCAAAATTACGCAAGAATGCTGAACATAGGGAGAGGGGGGCAGCAAAGTAGGAGCCGTTCTCTGATCGGTTGAAAATTGAAAACTTATGTTTCTTTCCAATCTTCAATCTCCACCCTGCACTACATGCACTGCAAGCACTGCCCCTTTGTCCGCGGAGAACGTTGACTCTCTCGTCAACTCGACGATCCAAACTGAACCAGCATAAAATAGTTGAGGATCCTAAAAAAAAAATGCATGGCTTACACGGCTTGTGCATCGCTTCCACCATCGACACTGCTTTTGCTCGACGAGAGAACAACGAAATCCTCTACTTCCTTCCCTCTAAGAATGTTTACAACAGGCGTAGTGAAACCATTTGCCTTTTGAGAAATATCTTGCCAGAGCGATGTGGCGACGACGAGGAAGGATCCATCGCTCTCAAATGAAAGGAAAGGAGAAAAATAAATATTTGCTCAATGCAAGCATGAGCTTGAGAGCGAGAGAGAGAGAGAGTAATTCTCCTCTCCTATGAGGTGGACCGGACCACTGGCTATTTACGCCTCTGGGTGCGGCTGTGTGTGTGTAATGTGAAGGTGGTGGGAAGTGTCTCGACGTTATGCATTGTGGAGGAATAAACACCTCTCCATCGACCAGAGCGGACAGCAATTTCCATGCCTGCATGCCAATGATGCCACGCCATGCCCCTGTAGCCTGTGGACAAGGCAAAAAGCGAGGGTCTGCTCTGAGAAGTGTTCGTTACTTGTTCGCGGCAGAGTGCTTAAATGACTTTTTGAGGCAGCAAAAAGCACAAACAAACAAGCACATTTATGCAAATGCTGCGAGATCTTTTTTGGTCGACAGACCGTCCATCCTCTGTCCATCCATCCATGGACACACTTTGTCATACAAACCACTCAAAGCCATGGCCATCTTGCCATGCGCCATTGTTGCTCTCTCTTTCTTTATTTCTTTCCTTTCTTTTTTCCCTCTCTCTCTTCCTTCCCCTTCACCCCCTGGCTATCTCTTTTCCTTTTCCTTTTCCTTTCGAGCATTGGATTACAAACTCACATCCACTTCACTCGACTCTCTCCCTCACGCAGAGCCATTTGAATCCCAACACTGATTCGCTTGTGTTCACCATTCCCCATCCCTCATTCTTCATGGGATACGTCTCTCATTCATCACTTCAACTCCTCCCATCCCTCATCATTGCATCATTCCTCTCCCTCTCTTCTTTTTCTTCATATTTTACTATCAGAGCTTATTAAAAATAAGCATCCTCGACTGACCGTTCTCCTCACTATCCTCTCGACACACACGCGCGAGAAATAGCTTGTTCCTGTTCCTGGCCAAGTGAGACTCGGCCAATCACTTCACCTGAACGGACAGACCTGCACTGAACTTCGAATACCCTGGAACATAACATCGTGCAACAAACAGCGATTCCCTCTCTCTTCTTTCGTCTCTCGCCATGTTCTGGAAAAAGGAACCGACTGGAGGCCCGACGCTGCAGCTGCAGGAGATGGCAGAGAGTCCTCCGTTGACAGGCACCGACACGGCACCCTCCACCCTCGCAGACATTGACTCTTCCCCAGGGAGAATGCCATTCAAGAGCCTCTCGAGCGAGAAAAACTCGGACAGCCCACGCGCACGGCCCACTATCATCGACCCATGCAGTCGTGGTAAGTCAAACGGCCAAAACAATGCCCTTGGTGTGCAAGTGCACATACCTTGCTTACCTTGTTTGCAGAAATGGCACTCTAATTTAACGGTCTTTTTGGCACTCTCGCGGGAAATGTTTGCTTTGGCGGGAAATAGCCCAACGGAGGTACTTTTGTCCCGTCGACATTAGCCTCTCGAGAGGAAGAACTTTTGTACTGGAAGGCAAGGCAGAGTAAGTCCGCTTTTGCGATGGTACACCAATGTTTGAAAAAGCGCATGCATCACTGTCGAACGGAGCCTAATTAGGGTTCTCACTTTGCTTACTTTGTTCTCCTTGATCTCGTACGTGACAACCGACAGAGGTCCAACCTTCAGACCAAAGTGAGTGGAACGACGGAAACCATCACCATTCAAAGAATCCATGTATCTATTCTTCTTGGTCTACTCACCAACTGGTGTTTAATATCATGATGCAATCAATACTTTTAGACCGGACTCGGCCGCCCATCTGCCACTCAAGACGGCTGCATTCAAAGTAAGCGTGCATCTCTATTCAACTCTTTCGATTGGTCAAGGTATATTTGGCGACTAACTGTTGTCTGTCTCTTACTTTTGTTTAATATTTCAGCTCATGGCCAAGTTCAGGAACTACAGTGCAGGATATTACAACGTCCACTGGAGAGTGAAAGCAACCAAAGATTTCAACATTCCAAACGGTCTTCATTTTGCCGTGAATGTCAAATACACTGTAAGTCTTGGCCGGCCGATTCGACCGTTATCAGCAATGTGGCATCGAACTAACAAAGTAATCTGTTGCCTGGAAATTAGACTGAACCCGACATCAGCGGCACACTGGATGTCATCATGCCACCCCACAAGCTAAATATTTTGGGTAAAATGCATCTCAAAACATTTCTCAGCCCTCATGTGTTAAAACGTCGACTTTGTCTAACCCTTTTTTGTAACTTCGACTTTCAATAGCCAAGGACCAATGGTACAACCTCATGTTAGAAGAAAAGGTCTACATCCATCCCCATGATGGAGTCGCCGAGATCGAAGTTCTGTTGTGCAACAACGAAAATACCAGGCGAGACGAGTATCATGGTTTTATCATCGAGCACGTCGAAATCAGACCCATTACTCTTCGCGCAGAGTCCCAAGGTAAGCATTTCGGCGTTACCTCCCTAAATCTGCTTCAATTTATTGGGCCCGTCCACTGATCCATGTCTCGCTCCGCTCTTGATACATCTAGCTGGCGTCAGGAACTTCATTGCACAGCGAGCGGGAATACCCAACTACTCCATCGACACCATGAAGTCGCTGCCAACAACAGTTGACAGCTCATACTTACAACCCACTGTTCCCGTCTCGAGATTGGCATATGCAAAGGCCAGTCGTTATCTGGCAACACTCTCGGTATCCGAGGATACGGCTTGGGTCCGTGTCTGGGACATGAGCATTGTCAGGAACCCACTGAACCCACCCAGAAACTTTTCCAAGCTGTACAAGACCAGCGCCACAGCCATCATACACCACCCTGGGATTGGAAAGTTGCCCATTGGCATCGCTATTTCGCCTTTGGGAGATCAGGTCACTGTCTTTCAAGAGCCCAGGGTGGGGGAGTGGCAGGAAGGCAAAACAGTCGAGAGTGCTGCTTTCCCGTTCAAGCTATTCAATAACCCCCTCGTCCGCCAGGAGACCCTCGTTGTGAACATTGACTCCCCAGCAAGTAGCAACATGGACGACACCAAAAAACATAGTCCGGATAACTCTGAGCAGTTTTACGATCGTAGCGCCACTCAAAACTCAGCCAGCACTCCCGGTACGCCATCGGACGGTATTTTGCTCCAAGAGGTGAATTATACCCACAACCTCTTGGACTCGTTCATCGGCTTCGGAGAGTTCGTTTCGGAATCAAAGAAGAGCGAGGAGGAGAAGAAAATCGAGGCAGCGGATGCAGAGGATGGAGTTATAGATGGCGACGACAGTAACAGCACCGTCAAGAGTCCCAAGACCATTAAGAGCTGCATGTTTGTTGCTTGTGACGGGCTCTATCTAGATGTCTACACGATCTCACCAGAGAAGAAATGGGCGCGATCTCACACCATTACTCTCACGGATCTCTTGCCCACACTCTCCAGAAGAATCACTTGCAAGATGATGATGGATTCAATCGGCAGCGACACGTTTATGTGGCTTGAGGACAACGGTAGAAGCTGTACCATCTGGGACCTGATGACGGGCGCCAACATCTCTCACATCTCCAGTATCGAAAATGCGCGCTTCAAGGGACCAACCTTCCGCGGGCACAGCAAGATGGCCATCTCTCCACACCAGTCGATTGTTGCTCTGGCAAGTGTTGACGGTAGTTTGACGACCTATTTCTCCCGAACCGGCATGGCAATCGACGATCGCAAATTCCCCGGATACAAGATCGAGTACGTTGGTTTCCATGGGCAAGACGACCAGCTCTGTGTGATTCTGAGAAACAGTGTCTCCTTCGAACTCACGGCCAAGATCCTGGATACGCTGCAGCTCAAGTCCGAGTTTGACATCAACCAGATACCTATTCCGACTATTGGATCTACTGCCCTGGCCTTTTTCAGTGTCAAGGGATTTTGGAACCGTGGTATCGTGTGTGAGGCGGACGGCACCAGGGTCAACTGTTATATCTCCTTCCAGGCACAAAGCGGGAAAGTCGCCAAGACCAGCGAGTCGGTTTTGATGGTTGAGCCAACGGACGTGGTGTACGAGTCCTTAATCGACGAGCAGGCTCAATATCGAGTTGTAACCGCGTTCCATAAGGAGCTCTTGCCCGAGGGTGATGGAGCCTCATACTGGGTTCACCGAGTCGAGTTGATCGAAGAAAACCTAGTAGCAAGGACTCAAAAGCTGATATTCTCATTTATTCCGGAGCCCTGGATGCGTGCCATGACCAGCGACGTGGTGCACCCGGAAAACCTGCTCAGCGCCTATTTCATGCCATGCGGAACCCGGTTCGTTGTAGTTGGAATGCAGACACTCCAGGTTTGGAACCTTCCCTCACACGAGCACTCAAAATGTACACTGCAGTTCTTCTGGAGTCAACCTCGCGATGAATCAGATCTGAGGCCAGGAGGGATCGCTCACAAATCCAGACGAGTCCGGGACTACTATTTGGACACCCTGAACACGACAATCCTGGTTGACACCGAGACTGACAATACTGTGGCCGAGATCAAGATGAACGACAAACAAAAGAAGAAGGTGGTTCCCATGCCTGGTCCTGGTACCACTGGTGCTCGCCTGGCAATCGTTCACTGCTTTAGGAGCGTCCATCTTCTTGCCGCTGCCTACACGTTCGCCAACCGAGAAGGCAAGAGGGTCGCAAGACTCGGACTCCAGCAGAACTTCACCTTTGAGGACCATGCTGGGGCCATCATTCGCTTTGCGCACGAGCATGTCAACCGCATGATGTCTATTGGTGTTTATGCTCCCAAGAAGAGAAACTCGCCACCAACTCCAGGACCCCAGAAAATGAACAAGAAACTTCTGGAGGAGGATCTCAGAACTCTCCCGCTCCCTGAGTACTCGCAACCTGGGTCCTCAGTCTTTGACGGTGCGGTCCTTCATGCCAACTCGAATAAGCGCGATGAGTACGACTCGGTCCCTAAGGAGTTCTACGAGAAGAACACGCATAAAGACGATGGACCTGGCTCAAACACCAACAGACCAAGAGTAGTGACCCTCCTGACGCTGCTCATGGACCATGCTTACCTACTGGACCAGAACCATGAGTTCGTGAAGGGCCTGCTCAACACTTCGAACGGTGACTGGATCCCACGTGAGGACATTCAGCTCAACCCTATCCGGCGCGCGATAGAAGCCAGAAACGGACCACTGGTCGAGGCGTTCATCGAGTACTGCATCAAACACGCCAAAAAGTACCATCCAGCGTACTTGATGCCTGCAGTTCAGTGTCTGACAGAACTCTCGGAGCGATACCCGGCGATCCTCGGAGATATGTTCCGCCGAGCATCATATGTGCCCGCCCACAACCACAGTTACATCGCCTCTCACGCTATCATCGCCAACCACCAGTACCGCAAGACATTCAAGTCTTACTTTGCGTTCTGGAATTACTTCAGGGGAACGAGTTCCTACGCAAAATCGAACAACATTAACGATTATGCCAAACCTGTCCTCCATCTTCGGTCACAGTTGCCCTTCCGGTCCGCCAACTTTTTCCATGTACTCAACATCGAGACCTCGATGCGTGAGTCTAGACACGATACCTTCCCACTAAAGCCTGAGATTAGCGAGGAAGAAGAGCGCCGCAAGAACAGGACAGGCGAGTTCTCGCACAAGATCTACGTGTCACCGTTCCCGAAATTGTCCATGTATGGTCCGTATCAGGGTTGGCAAGGTATTTTTGGAGACCCAGCTCGCTCTGCGTTTACAGAGATCGCAGGACAGGATTACTTTGACAGTCCTGCCATGATTGCTATGCTTGAGTTCAAATGGTAAGTCGATTTTTTTTGTGCTGCCATCTTCTGATCGAATTGGCTCATGTATCAACGTTCTTCATGTTCATTTCTATAGGCACAAGTTTGGATTCTACAGATGGTTGAGAAGATTCTTCGTCGTTTTGGTCTTTTTCATATTGTATGTCATCCTGACCGCCAAGCAAACCGAGATCTTCTCAGGCCCTGACGGTGTTTCGTTTGGAAATGAAGACGCCGACGCCAGATATATGTCCAAGTGGCGTCCCGTATTCTGGACGACAATTGGATTCGGATGCATCCTATTGTTCCTAGAGCTCTTGCAATTCAGAGCGGGTCCCAGCAAATACATCCGGTAGGTGTGGAATTTTTATGTCTTTGGCGAACTGAATAGAGGACACTGACGGCAATGTTTTGGTTTAAATTTTTATTTAGATCGCCGTACAATTTCTTCGACTTGGCCGCCTACTCGACCCCGATTATTGGGTGCGCGTTGTTCTTGTCCACGAAAGAGGGCACCATCGACCCGGAAGCAAATACCGACAAAGGTCCGGACCAGATTTGGGTCATGAGTTTCGCTGTCCTGGCCTTGTATTTGAACATTGTAAGTTCACAAAGTATTTTGAAGTATACAACCAAATCTATTGCGGTTTTAACAAACTGTTCGACTTTATTTGATTGCATCAAATAGCTGTTTGAGCTGAGGGTTGTCCGCCAGCTTGGAGTCGTCGTCAACATCATTTTGAACATCATGAGAAGAACCGTGTGGTTCTTGCTGATTTTTGGACTGTTCCTGCTGGCCTTCACCCACGCTTTACTCCATTTGCTCCACACTGGTCATGAAAATGTTTCTTGTGACAAGAGCATGCCACCCGTTTGCAACTATAATTACACGGACGGGTTCCCTGTCGCTCCGGGCGCAGCTCTGTCGGCTGTGTATTTCTTTTTGGTAAGATCGGCGTTTACAACTGACTCTGTCAGATGTTGACATATTCAGTGTACTAAATAACAACTCTTTCATTGCTCCACTAGGCCGGTCGGTATGATCCAGTGGATTCTGATTTCGAAGGACCTTCAACTAGTTTCCACGTCATGATGATCATTTTCTTTTTCTTCACGGCTATTATGCTTCTCAACATTCTTATCGGTACAGTGCTTGTGTTGCAGTCAAGTTGGTTTAAAAAAAATGCATGCTTCAAGCTAACAGGCGCAATCTCTTGGACTATACAGCTTTGATGAACGATGCTTACAACGAGAGCAAGGATGAAGGTCAATTGGCATGGCTGAAACAGTGGTCAGAGGTCATTGCTGGTAAGAGACTCTTGTATGCTCCACGTCGCTTCCTCCTGGCACCCAGAAGCACGATTCAACTAACATTGAATTTGTTGGTCAAAGAAATCGAGATTATATCTATGACTTCGAGTGATCGTCAGAACTGCAACTACTTCCCAGACTACATCTACTACGGCGCCAGTGAACAGGAAGCAGAGCTATACGAGTCGAAATACCACATCGCCAGTAAATCTAACCTCTCGATTGAAAACCGGTTCTTGATCGACTCGGTTTCCATGGAACAGAATGCCACGCAACTCTCCCAGCGTGCCGTGTTGAGAGACGTTCAGACGATCGCGCGAGAGATGGACAAACTGCGACAAACCCAGGACGAGTTTAACCAGGACATGGCTCGGTTAGTCGAGCTGATGGCCGCTTACCTCGCACAAACTGCAACAACAGGCGAGACTGGCTCAGAGATGGCAAGTCCGATAGAACAAACGGCCTCACCGATCGATCAACAGCCCACGCCTGTTTCTTCGCCGCAGGAAGAGGGGCTCCCATCGACTCCTAGCACCGCTGGACCTTCAAGACCTGCAGGCAGAAGATTGCCACTGGCGCGCGTACGACCTTCAGAAGCAGCCATTGGTGATACTCGAATGAGTGCCCCCGGCAGTACTGCGATTGAAGATGAAGATGAAAATGAGAGTGCTGACCCCTTTGACGATCTCTCTGGAAGTGGTGCTCCGTACAGTGCTCCGATTGTTTCTCGTCCCCCAGGAGCTCCAGCACCGGGTCCCGCTCCAGGTTCAAGCACTCATCCACCGGTTTCGACGCCAGCATCCCCACCACCCATTTATTCTTCAGCACCAGCACCTCCTCCTCCACCGCCAATGTCTTCAGCAGGACCAACAGCAGGACCAGCACCAGCACCTGGCGGAAACTCGATGGGTCTTCCTCCACCACTTCCAACTGCCCCATCTCGCCAATCCAGCTCATCTTCCCTTCCTGCTGAGCTTCCCTCCCAGACCCATAGCTCAAAGCCAACCTCAACTCCTGCTCAGCAGACGATCCCAGCGGCTGTACCGCCCAAGCCAACACCTATTCTTCAAACAGGCGCAGCTCCTTCCCCCTTCGGGAAACTTCCAGCTCACGGAAGGGTGTTCAGGCCATCGACTACTCCTGCAGTGCTACAGCAAATGCTAGAGCACAAGGCAACGCATGTGGATTCGCCCACGTCCTATTTGCCAGGTGTCCACTTTGGCTCTCCATCAACTGCACCCCCGATGTCCCAGCTTCCAGGCTCAGTGTACTATCCAGAAGCAGGCCCTTCGTCGGGCTTCCCGCGCTACAAGATCGTGGATATGCCGGACCAGGAGGCGATCATGAAAGCTAAGGCCAGTCAGAGCTCGCTGAAGAAGCGGCTGCAGCAGAAGCTAATGGCCGTGCACACCATAGACGATGCGCTGCAGGGCCACCACCTGGAGAACACGGCGAGCAACCCGACCTATGTGGTGCCTGTGCGCCGATCACAGAGCGAGGATGAAGACGACGACGACGGCGATGAAGATTACGAGGACGAAGACAGCTCGATGTCATCCAAGAACCGAAAGGGTCGTCAAGTTCAGATGCACAACCGTTTGGCGAGAGCTCACCAGCCCGTTCGGGACGGTGACGACGAGTACGATGATGGCGGCGGCGCGGGCGAGGGACCCTCGTCGTTGGCGTCCTTGGTGCCAGAGCATGAAGTGCCACATCGGACGCAGAGCGAGATAATCTTGACGGGCGCGGAGCACGAGTCGGTGCCGTTGAATGTTCACCCGCCCAGGGGCCAGCCACGCCGGACTGGTGATAGGCCATAAACAAGGATTTCCTTAATACCTTGACATCTTCACATAGTGCATTCGCATTCTTTAATTAATAACATAATACGTCAAATAATATTATAATAGAATAATAAATCGGCAAAAAAAAAAAAAAAAAAAATACGAGGATCTAGCATGGGCTGGTCGAGTCGCCGTGGTAGTTGCATTTTTGTTGAATCGGTGAACCGTTAACACACCTGAAATTTCTTGAATCTACTCGTTGCAGTGGGAGCCGTCAATGCTCAGCATCGGTGCTTCATTCCCCGTTGTGCTTTTGTGTCAAAAAAAAGGTAGAAAACCTCTCTCCCTTAAAAAAAAACGAATCTCCCCTTTGCCTAAGATGGATCCATTGTCGGATTACATGATTGAGGCATTTCCTCATTCAAAGCCGACGTCATATTTCTCAACCTAGATTTTCTGTCGTTATGGATCGTGTTCACTGTCTCTCATGAAAAGCTCCACTTTTTTTTTTTTTTTTGCAGAAGTCGACAATCTTGTTCCTGGCCGAACACGCTTCGCCCATCGTTCTGCCTGTTTGCCACCAAAACTTAATACTAGCAAGTGTACATCAGACCAAAATTTTTGTGAACGATGGTTTATTCAACTCTATATTTGAAAGCGTAGCTGGAAGAAGTCAAGCGTCGGGCTGATGTCTGTACCCGCCATGGCCGTTGCAGATTCCTTTCACGACTTGCAGCCTTTTTCTGTTATCCCTTATCCACTTGACGTCCTCTGCTGACATGTTCTGGACTGTGTAAGAAAAGTCCGGCTCCTCCAAATGTTTTAAAGAAGTAAGTTGATCCAGTCCGCTATCCAGTGTCTGATCCAAGCTTTGGCACATCGGCTCATCGTGCTGCCTTTCTTAGTTCTGCGTATCCCTTTAATATTTTTTTTTTTGCATCCCCTCTTTCACTACCTACCTTTGACCTTTTCATTCGACACTCTCATCCTTTTCTTACTCTACAGTCCCTTCTTTCCCGAAAGCCTTTACAAGGATTAGACTGACTGTACTTCAGTATGATAGAGAGAGCCGACATCGAAAGACCAAAGAGCAACGTCGCCATGAACGCTTGGCTGCCACATCTCTTTGATCTTTCCAATCTCTTGATTTTTGCGTCCCCTTGATTTTGCTTGTTCTTGACTTTAGCCTGCTCTCGGCTTCGCTTTTGTGTGCCCTTTATTTTGCCAGGCTACATTTCTTCCTTCCTTTGTTTTTTTCCCAGTTTATCTTGATCTTTTCCATCATCTTTTGATCTTTTGCCATCTCATTTCTTTGTACGTACCATTGAGCTTTTTACTGTCTCTCCTTATTTTTCTCAGCATGTCTTTGCTCTTTTGGCGTCCTTCCTTTTTCTTCTGCATCCTCTTTTTTCCTCCCTCATCTTCTCTTTGCCGTAGTACTTTCTCATTCCAGATCCAATGGTGTCGCTCTGATTGATTTCTCACTCCCTGCCGAAATAACAACTCGGTTTGTTTTGCTCCCTTTCTGAGGCTCTCGTATATAAAGAAGTTGCACCCACCTGTCCTCCAGAACCAAAACGCATCTTATTCTACCCCCAAGACTTTAGACTCACATTGCAACAGCACTCACAGTGCACACAACAATTCATTGACAACACCATCAAAGGAGTCTCCATACGAAAGAGCTCCCTCACAGAACCCTTGCAACAGCACCACAGATCCATATCAAGAACCCTCACGGGAACGTTCATAGGACCCTCACAACCCCTCGAGTAAACTTGTATTTCTTGACCACACTCTTGTAAGGGGATATGACTGGATCGTAGCCATTGTACTTAAGACTAGCAGTATTCATTCATTAATTGACCTATTTTTTTTTCACTATCTGATCGCTCTCTATTTCTTTCTATTGAATCCCAAAAATGCCTGCTTCCATTCACACTAAAGTAAAAATATGGCAAAACTCTGCGTCTTCATGGCTGCCCTGATTCTTTCCAGCATCTCGTTTGTGCTAGCTGGTTGCCATGCTCTGTGCAAAAGTCAGCAAATCAATTGCAACAAAGGGTGCGGAGGCATAAGAGATGGACAACAACGAAGTGTATGTGTCTCTGGCTGTATAGCGCAAGCCAACCAGTGCCATCAAGGTTGCCGAGATTGAACTTTCATTTCATGCCTTGACTTATTTCTGCCGCGCCTTCGCGATGAGCCAGTCGCCAAACCACTTTCATAGGGCACTATGGTTTTTACTGTCAGTCCATTTACTATCAGTCGGTTGCCATCTTGAGGAGGAAAGCCGAGAATTAACAACGAAAATAAAAATAAAATAAAAAACACCCCCCCCAGCCAACCAGAGCCCTATCGAGGGCATACCCTCCATCTCCTACCCTTCCCACATGTTTGCGGTCACGTGCATCATATTTGCACACGCAATGAAGTCAAAATGATTCGGGCGCAGATGGGAATATCTTTTAGGGAAAAGGACACCAGTTTTAAAGTTGAACGGATTGTTTGTTCCCTGTGCGAAAAGCCTTTCTTTCTCCTTCTCATCGTTGTCTTTTTCCACAAACACGGACCTCAATGCTAAAGATCCCTGCTTCTACCTCAGTGGGGTCACCATGTTCACCTAAACTCACAACCTCCAAGCCCAGTTCCCCCTTGCCATCAGCAAGTAGCTCACCCGTTCAGCAAAGAAAGTCAGAGTATAATGACTACTGCTCCACAACTGCTCGCTCTTCCACATTAGAAATTACTCTCGACCCTGGCTCCAACCCCAGATGCGAACATGCATTGCAGGGCCCAAACCTCTTGGAGCAGCCAACAGAGGAGTCGGCAACCACCGACAACACTTCCGATCTGACCCAACACCCTCCTCTCAGCTCCTGCGACATTTCTCGAACAAGCATTAGCATCAATAACACTCCATTTTCGCAAACTCCAACCGTTTTCAGCACGAACAGCGTCAATAGCGGTAATACCCTAGGATCGTTCTTTGGAAACCCAAGAGCGCTTTCATCACCTTCCTGCAGTCGTATTGGTTTTCGATCAACTTCTACGTCAACAATCTTGTCATGCAACAACTCTGCGACAGCAACAGAGACAGTAGCTGGTGCAGATGGGAATCTTTCCGTTCAACGCCGACAGCCAGTGCACCAACAGAATCTATCGCTCTTTAGCCGCTCAATTGCTGACAACACTCAGTCTAACAATTCAGGCTCGGTGTTTCGACCAACCCTTAGCTTGTTGGTAGTAACCACGCTCCCACTAAACAGCAGTAACGATGGCACGATCCGACTCGGAGGCAATCAAGCCGTTCCCTTGTCTACTACCTGCAGCAATGATGACTTACCTTCGCCCTCATGTGTCAATCTTCAGCTTTTGGATGAATCCAGTGCAGGGCATGAGGAAAATGCGACGTTCGCATTCTGCGTTCAGCCAGCTTCAATTGCAGGATCTCCCGACTTCGCTTACGAGTTTGACCAGTCTCTGTCCACAGAGGGTTACACAGCTCTCGGTGTGGAAGTGTCGTCATTACATTCCTTTCTGGAGACGCTACAGCTGCCAGACGAGTACGACTGCAGGATTGACACCCCACTTCTCGACTTGCAAGAGCAAGGATATGCCATGGTATCGCCAGGCAATACTATTGTACCTCGTGAGTTTGACGAACGACTAGCAGCGATTACAGAGAATTTGATGCAGATTTCGCTGAAGGACGATTCGCCCGTTGTGAACGCGTGTCTTTCGTCACCGCTGGATGCACGGTACCTTGAGTGCTCGTCTTCGCGCCCAGATATGCTGTCTGAAGATTTGGCAGACCAGGATGTCTTGGAGTCGGATGAACAGCAGGAGATTTATTTGGACTGGCTTCTTCAATGGGACGCAATCGAAGTGGAGGATTTGGCATTCACAAAGGCTGAGGAGGTCATGGCCGTCAGCTGTGTGATCAACATGGACGGCCAGTGCTCACTTACTGCAAAAGGAGCGCCAACGACCCTCGAAGGGCAGTCGCTCGCCCATGGGCTGGTACTGAAGCTGGTCCGTTTCGATCCCTATGTCCATATCATCACCTCAAACCTGGTGCGGTATGGTGAGGAGTTGGAGTCTGCGATTTCAGGAGGATCTTGCAGCTCGCCCACTCTCGGCCTCGGATTGAATCTCGCAAGTCTTCCGCCGCTTCCAGCATCTCCAGTACAAAAGTTCTCGACTTACTTTGTCAAAGCAAAGTACCACCATCTCTTGCCTGCATTGCCATTGACTCCGGTACTAGAGCCAGAGAGTGTATTCTCTACTTTGGCCATAGCCGATTCATTGACTCCATTGCATCAAGAGGATGTTGTTGATCTTTCCATGCTGCCATTAGTGCCTCTTTCACCTGAGACTGAATATGTCGACACATTCTCAAGAAAGAGACCTCTCGACACTCTGCCAACCCAAGACACGAACACAGACACTGACTCTCATCTTCCACTGCCGTCGGCCAACCTCCGTAATCCTGGGGTCATTTCTCTGCAGCTTGACACAACCCCTAGACACAATCTCTCTGATGAATCGGCAAGTCTTTGTCCGTGGACTATGGCCAAGAGTCCTACTTTGACAAGAACACACGCAAGTGCAACCTCGCCCTTAACGCCTGTGTCACCCCGTACTATTGAACTGGCGGCGACTCGACAACAGCTATTGTATTGGACTCAGACGGCAACCAAGCTTCGCAGCCAGGAACGAATGCTGACGGTGCATATTGATAACCTGATCGCCGAGATGGCCGAGCTGATAGACCGCTGCGAGGAGTCCGAGATGGGTCTGCAGGCCACTGAAGCCCAGCTCCAGGAACTTCAACAAAAACTGGCAGAGGTAAAAACAGAATGGTGTTCCACATTGGTGTCGGCGTTTGTGCTGCAACAAACCTAACATTTCTTGTGTGTTTTTATCATAAAGGAGCAAGAGCGTGGGTTTGCATCGATTCAAGAAGCGGCGCTGTCGATCCAGGAGAACTATTTGCTCGGTATTGCTCTGGAGGAGACCTGGAAGGAGCTGGATCTGATGAAGGGAGCGTGGGTGGACTTGCAGCGGCAAAAAAAGGTGGAGCACGAATTGGTATGCCGGGCACTCCAGGAGCAACTGCCTTTGCCAAGAGCGGCATCTCTGGTGACGGCTCCTTGTTCCCAAGCTAAGAACTCTTCCATCGTCGGACTCAGAGATTTGGAGGATGCTTTCTCGCGCCATTCTGAATCTGACACCCACAGGACTGAGGACATTCAGTCGACACTCAAGTTTGTGGCTGTGTCGTTGGGGTTGACCGTGGCCATGACAGCGTGCTTGCTGATCTTGTTCGGGGACCAGAGCAGTGTGCACCGTGCTGGAGGCACTTTCGTCGTGATGATTCGCTCTTTTGAACCAGTGATATACAGATACTCGCTGCTGGCCAAAGAAGAGGTATTCGAGCACTGGGGAGAGTTGAGCCAGGCAATAGAACATGCCAAGACGACGGCTGTGGTAGCTCCTGTGCAGTATGCGTTTGCGGCCTGGAGCGGGATGATGGAGTATCGCGAAGAAATGTGGTCATTGCTGACAGCCTCTAGTTTCCGACACAGCCTTTTGCGATAGAAGCTGTGTCATTTAGCTTTTTGGGATGGGGTAATGAAAAGTTGTCGAACCATACAAAACATGTTCATCCAAACTCTTTGTCTCTAGCGCAATTTTGTTGAAAATTACTATCGCTAGTTCCAGCCTACTTGGAGCTGTGTTCTTGAGGGTGATGTTCTCTTGGTGCGGGATGCAAGGAAGATATCTCAATACTTCAGCTTCATTGGAGAAAAGTCTGTAGACCTATCATCCTACTAATAGAACTAGCGCAAGAGTTAAAGCTGCAGCAAAGAGGAAGGGCCATAAGAACCAGGAATGTCGGCCGATGTTCGTTTTTCACCACTATCTCGCATCCTAAACACTCTCAAACCAGCATGTACTTCTCATTCCCTTCCTTCTTGATCGTCTTCGCAGCGAAGCAGTTCTTTACTCCACCAGCATCTGCGGGTAGCTATGACAACGACTGCTCAACAATTGCGTTCAAGCTATGGAATTGTGATGGTGCCGTCGGTTCTCCAGGGCTCTCGAAGCTTGATGTTGCTCTTGGCAATTGTCTATGCTCCAGAGAACGGGATGAGACAGGTCTAGATTCAAATCCCAAAATAAGGGTGCGAACAATGCGTGAATCTCTGGGAAGAAGAGTGGAAGCACTTGCATGAAGTGAGAAATGAAAAAGATGAAGACAGACAAGAACGGTGACTAATGCGATGAAGAAACGGCGTAGGAGCGGTGGCAAAGACGAAATATGAGCACAATCTCTGGACAGAGGACGTGGAAGAACATGCGACCATGGGAGACTATAAAGTTGCATCGCAAAAGTGATGCTGACGGAGAGGGCTTTTTTCAGAGCTGGTATGGTGGCCGAAGTGTTCTTCTTGACAATGGTAAGTGATGAGCTGGTTAGTGTATTCATTAATCTAGTACAGAGTGATCTACTTATCGCATTTGTACGAACTATCTCTCCTTCATTAACATCGAACAAGTCTGCCACAAGGTAGGAATATGCTATCTCAACGTATATTGCATTTACAACTTTCAAACTAACAACTCAACATATCACGTCCAGATGAACCCCTCTGGAGGCGCGGACGCCCTCAACGCTATGCATGATGTTGTATCTCTGGCTAATTGGATCAACACACTGCAGTCACTGTCACTGGCCAATCTCAAAAAAGTGTTCAAGGAGTATCATCACGAGAGATTACCAGTCGCGAAAAAGTCATTTAAGTCGTGCCAAGTCTTCACCAGGAACTTGCGAAAGGTATGTATCGTCAGGCCAGTACTTTTATTGAGCGCGTGAAATGAGATATCTTCGGTATTAAATTCTTGATTTATAGATGCGGAGCAAGTACACTGCGGCCCTCAGACTTTTCATGAGGCGACTTCCAAAGTGGCTGTGGACTCGAATGATGGCCAAGATCGTTTCGGCTAGACCACAGCTATTATTTTTGCCTTTGGTTGAAGACAAGACGCGCTTTTGAACTAACAGTGTACGGACCCTCTCTGCTGGCCAAGGACGGGATAATAGAGCACGAGGGAGAGCTGAGCCAAACGGTAGAGCATGCCAAGACGGCTGTGGTAGTTCCTGTCCAGCATGCGATTGCAGTCTGGAGCGGGATGATGGAGGTTCGCGAAGAAATATGGCCATTGTTGACAGCCTCTACTTCCCGAAACAGCCTTTTTGCGATAGTCCTTCTTTGGGTCAGGACATGAAAAGTTGTTAAACGACGAAAAATCGTGTATACACAAACACTTGCGATGCTCTTTAGAGAGATTTGTCGAAAGCTGTTGTTGCTAGCTATAGCCTACTTGGAACTGTTTTGTTGGGCGGGAAAGTCCATTAATGATGTAGAGTATTTTCACGTTCTTCATTCATCCCGCGCCAAAAAGACAATAGAGAAAAAGCCTGTCGACATGTCATCCTACAATTATGGCCGGCTCAGGACACAAGCTATAGCAACAAAAAGGCTATAAGAACCAAGGATTGGCTCAGGTTCGCTTTTGACCATTATCTCGCAACTCAAACACTCTCAAACACTCTCAAATCACCAAACAACAAATGTACTTCTCATTCTCTTCCACTACTCTCTTGCTCGTAGTCGCAGCGGCTCAGTTCTTTACCCCACCAGCATCTGCAGCCAGCTGTGACAACGACTGCTCCACGGTTGCTTCCAAGCTATCGAGCTGTGACGGTGTCCCAGGTTTTCCAGCACTCCCGGAACTCCCGGAACTCCCAAAGCCTGGAGAATTCAGTTTTCCTGAACTCCCGAAGCTTGGTGACGCTGCCCTCAACAATTGTCTCTGCTCCAACGAGACCATCAACGCTTATCGTAAGTTGTCTGCCATTGTCGCACTTTCGCGCCTTTTTTTTTTTTGTTTACTCTTCACTCTGTTGACATCTTCTGGACCCAAAAAAAGGTACAAGGAAATAGGAAGCTGCGAAAACTGTCGCAGCATTCACAAGGCCGTGATGAACACGGACAGGCTGATCGCCGACTGCAGGCGTGTAGACCCATCACGAACCTATCTGGCCACAAATTCGACATCCAACACTCGCTCCATGGCCACGGAAACCAATTCTTCCGGCGTCAGTGTCGTCGTAGCCATCATAGCAGTTGGTCTCGCTATCAGCCTTTCATGAACCTCTTAATTTCTCTAATAAAGGACAGGCAAAGCTTTCTGTGGTAGATGTGTATTGTTTGGAGAGAAAAAAATGTCGATGATATATGAACAACGTGTGGAGAAACAAGGAAAGGACAAAAATATGATGAAAGAAAGAGAGAGAGGAAGCTATGTTCTATGTTTAATCAATGTCCATGTCCTTGGAGTCATCGTGCTTGGTCTCGGGGGACTGCTTGGGCTCGGGGGTGGTGGACTCGGGGGTCTCAACAACAACGGGCTTGGGCTTGGGCTTGTTCAAGATGGGGGTGGCAAAGTAGACGAGGTTGTCGCGCTCCTTGCGGATCTCCTCGGCGCTGATGCAGGGGACCTCGAACTTCTTCATCATGGACTGGCGCTCGGACTTGTTATCGATCCAGGTCTGGGCCTTGGAGACCTTCTCAACAATGCTGTTCTTCTCCTCCTCGGGGATGTGAGCGAACTTCTCCTCAGTGCTGGTGGCCTGGGCCATCAACTGGTTGATGGTCTCGCGGAGCTCGCGGATGGCAGAGGGGCGGGCCTCGGCATCGCGGAAACGCTGAAGGATGGGCTTGCCAACAACGTGGAGCTCGGCCAACTTGGCGGCGTAGACGGACTTGGTGGTCTCGTCACCCTCCTCGTACAACCAGTTCTCGGCATCGTTCAAGTCCTGGACAAACTTCTCCTTGTCGGCGGGGTTGATGAAGTCCTTGTAGGCGCCATCGACCTTGCCACGGGTGTCGTAGATGTACTCCTCCAAAGTGTTCTTGGCCATCTCGGTGTCAACGACCAACTTGTCAGAGGCAATCATCTCCATCTCCTTCTCTCTCAACTCGCTAACAACGGCGCGGTCCAAGCCAGTGGTGGCGCTGACAACGGGGAGGTCGCCCTTCTTGACCAGCTTCTTGACCTTGCGGGTCAAAGGGGCATCCTCCTTGGCCTCGGCATCGGCAGACTCCTCGACCAACTCCTCCTTGACAACCTCCTCAACAACGTAGGCGGACTCGACGGTCAAAACACCGTGGATGTTGACTCTGGCCTTGACCTTGACGCAGGCGGGTTCGCCGTTGATGGGCTCGACCTTCTTGATCGAGAAGCGACCGATCCAGGGGTTGATGCCGGCAGGGATGGACTCGGGCTCGGCGTACTGGGCCTCGAGATCGAAGGGCTCGGAGCGGTAGAAGGTCAAGATCTTGGTCGAGGGGATGGAGTTGTTCTTGTTGAAGACAACAAGCTCGGTCTCCTCCTCCTCGGGGGTGGGCTGCCAGGTCATCTTGATGGGGTAGTTGGTGATATCCTGGATAGAGAAGTCACGGACCTTGAAGGTGGGCGACAACATGGCGCACTGGAGAGCGGCACCACGGGCAACAGCCTCGTCCTGGTTGAGGGTGGAGGAGAGCTCCTTGCCGAAGAAAGCCTGGATACGCTCCTTGAGGGCAGGGATACGAGTGGAACCACCAACCACCTCGACGGCATCAATCTCGTCAATGGTCAAGCCAGCCTCCTCCAAGGCCTTGGTGAGGGGAGCCTCAACGCGGGAGATAAGCTCCTTGGCCAACTCCTCGAACTCGGTACGCTTCATCATGGAAGCAACATCGCGATCCTCCATGATAGACTCGATGTTGAGGGGAGCCTGAGCGTTGGCAGAGAGAACCTTCTTGAGCTTCTCGCAACCAGCCATCAAGCGGATCATGGCCTTGCCGTTGGACTTGACGTCAATCTTGTACTTCTCCTTGAACTCGGCAGCGAAGTGATCGACCAACATGCGGTCAAAGTCGCGACCACCAAAGTGACGGTCAGAGACGCGGGACTTGACGGTCAACTGACCCTTGATGAAGGAGACAATGGAGACGGTGTAGGAGGAGTGACCAACATCGACGAAGCAAATGTTGCGGGCCTTGTCCTCGGGGAGATCGGTCTTGGTGATACCGTAGCCGAGCGCAACGGCGGTGGAGTCGTTGAGGAGGCGGAGAACGTTCAAGCCGGCGATCTCGGAAGCATCGAGAACGGCGCGGCGCTGGACATCGGTGAACCAGGAGGGGATGGCGATGACGCAGTCCGAGACAGGGGCCTTGGTCTCAACGGCGGCAATCTCCTTCATCTTGGTGAGGTACATGGCGAAGACCTGGACGGTGGTGAAGGTGACCTCCTCTCCCTTGTAGTTGACCTTGACGGAAAGCTGACCGTTGACGTCAACGAGGGGGGCAGTCAAGTACTGCTTCTCGATCTCCTGAACCTCCTTGTCGGCGAAGGTGCGTCCAACGATACGCTTCAAGGACGAGATGGTGTTCTTGAAGTTGGAGATCTCCTGGGTCTTGGCAGTCTCACCGAGGTAGCGCTGCTTGGGGCCGAACGAGACCAGGGACTATTTGAAAGGGAACAAACAAGCACTCGTCAGTAATGCTGCCTTTCCTTTCCTTTTTTTTTTTTTTTTTGCATAATCAGAAGGTGAAGGATTATCAATTGGGTTGGCCATTGGCATATGCCCCTTCCCCTTATCTCTCCCTCCCTCTCTTCGTTCCTTGCCGAATCCCATCACACAGACAAAGGCAGCCACAGAGCGAGGGAGAGCTGGGTTGAGGCGTTTGTGCGATTGCGTAGCGTTGCTTTGCTGGGGTTGTTGTTGTCCAGTCTGCCTTTTTTTTGTCTTTATCCAGCCATGGGTCGATGGGAGAAAAAAAAGGTCCATCCTCTTGCTCCGTTTGTCGCCAATTGATAACTGTATGAAAAAAAAGAAGCTTGTAACGTACGGGAGTGAAGCGGTTGGAGACTTCATTGCAGACAACGTCAATACCACGGTTACGGGCGACGGCAATAACCGACTGCAAGTTTCCGAAATCAATACCTATATGGTTGTCAAGTGTGAAGGGAAAACAGTTTTGTTAGGAAGACAAGCCAAGGTAGCCTTCAAGTGCTGTGCCCGCAAGTGTGTGTGTGTGTTGAAGAAGTTGTTGGCTTTGTTGGGAGATCAGGTGGAGTGGAATGGTGCTGTTGAGGGGTGGCGTATGGTACATACCAACGACAGACATGATGTATTATGTGATGTATGGTACAGTGATATTAAATATGGAAAATGAAAGAGGATGCGGGAAGGAGGAGGAAGGTGGATGGATGATGGTGGGGGGAGAAGAAAAGAATCCAAAAAACAGTGATCTTTTTATTTGAACGGGCGACGCTGCAGAGAGCAGGGCCGATCGACTAATAAACAAATCTCAGCACTTTGCCACATTTGCACGGGCTTCCTGCGTGAAAGCCATTCGCAGAAAAAAATATTCGAGACGAGCTAAGCCACCGCATGGAGTGATTCTTGCCACTTTTGAGGGATATTCTGCGGTGTTCTGTGAGCTTCCTTTTGTTTCCATGTCGCCCGCTTTGCCTTTGATGAGTACTTCTTGATTTGGTGTTTGCGGAGAGTCATGTCAGCAAACTTATGCACAGTGAACTCATCCGGCCAAGGGCGTAGAAGTGGGGAAGGTTCTTTTTATTGTTTGGTCTATCAACCTTGTCGGTAGCCGGGATCACCTTGGTCCGTGGCAATTGTGGTTTGGCCTGGTCTGATGCCTGTCCTAGATGAGGACTGTGTGGCTTGCTAGCAAGATGGCATTCGAACACAGATACCCATTCCGGCCAAATCGAAAACAAACAAAGAGGGGTGTTACATCACCTCAAACACAATGCTTGTTCTCCATGGGGAAAGGGATTGAGCTTCGACGGACGCAGGTGACAGGTTTTTTCTTCGCTTCTCTCTCTGATTTGGAGCCCGGACGGACCACTTTCACATCCGAAGAGGAAGGACTCACACTCAGTCACAGAGGATCGTGAATGTGTGAGTCGAAGGGAATTTTTGAGGTGACTATCATTCATACGTTAAAGTGCGTGATAGTGCACTCGAAAGCGGGTGCTCTCTCACAGACGCAGACGGACTCGACGGACTCGACAGACACGCGGGGACAAAGACCAATCGAAATAAAGACGTGCTTCTCTCGCCTTTCTGTGTTCTTTTTCTTTTCTTTTCTGCATTTTTCAATTTATTTCTTCCCCATCCATCACCCCCTCAGGACAGACATCCCACCATGAGGAGCCAGACTACTCTGTAGGCCTCATTCGCTGAGCAGACAGACACATTCTCCTCTTTTTTTTCTCTCTACCGACAAAGTGCTCACATAGTCACTTTCCATTTGCCACAGAAAAAACATACACGCACAGAAACACACCCAACTCAACATTCACACGAAAGAAATATCCTTTTTTTGCCAGTCGCAAACATTTGCCGGCAAAAAGCACCCATACGAAAAGAAGAACAAAAACCAACACAGCTTTGACAACAAACACACCCACAAGACACACGCTACAACGCAGCCCAGTTGTTTTTTCATTTCCAAAGACAACCAACACCTCTTCAAAACACCAACAACTAAACAAGACAAACAACAACCCATCAGCAGTACATGTGAGGACCAGCCATGACAGGCATGAATCAGGATGAACTTCTCGAGCTCCAGGAGAACGAACTGGAAGCTCTCAAGGGTAAGGACGCGTTCTTGTTCTGTGTTTACTGAGGCCACCAGTGGGAAACACACTAGCAAAGCTGACACTTGTTTTCTTTATGACCTTGATACCATAGCTATCTACATGGAGGACTATCAACCCATCACCGTTCCGTCGGCTTGGAAGGTACATGGAGGGGCCAAGGAAGTATGTTCGCTTTGAAGCTTATCCGATCTAACACTTGAATTGACTTTTTTTCATTCTAGATGGTACCCTCGACGCCCGAGTTTCGATTGCACCTGCTCCCGCAGGAGGAAGAACTCAAACGATACGTGTCGGTAGACCTTCGAGTCAAGTAAGACTTTCTAAAAGTTCAATGATGCTCGGACTTTGGACGAGTGAGGATTACTCATAATACTCGCGGTATCTCCGCTCACGCTCATTCTTCGATAGGTTCACAAAAACATACCCCAGAACGATACCGGATCTGAAGATTGAAAATCCGAGAGGATTGTCAGGTGCACAGGTCCAGGAACTGACAAAGTTGGTTCCAGCACAAGCAAAAGAACTCATTGGACAGGAGATGATGTACGAGCTGGCATCCTTTGTTCAGGAATACATCACCCAAAACAACTCGACACTCTTCATCAAACACACCAGTTTCCACGAGCAAATGCTGCTACGCGTGGAACAAACAACCAAGGACGAAAAGGAGCGCGCCATCGAAGCCCTGACCAAACAGCAGGAACTGGAGATGGAGGCAACCTTGAACGAAAACAGGACACTCGATCAAAAGATTCGAGAAGAGTTGCTGCGAAAGGAAGAAAAAATCAAAGAGGAGCGCAAGCGCCAGAAAGAACTCAAGTTCAAGCAACAGGAACAGTACAATGGTGACTACCAGGACCACCGCGGCAACTCAAGTGGCGGTGGAGGGTATAGTCTCGACGCCGTCACCATCAATTTTGAGACTCCGATCATGATCTCGCCCGACGACTCTCAGGTACGATATGGACTCACGCAAAGAACCACAAGGCTTGCTTACTGCGGCTCAGGCATGCAACTTTATTGACACTTGGACGGTTTTCATATATGCATGTGCTTACTACTCGTCCTTTATCCTGAACTAAGTAGGCTCCGGCATTCCGCTCTGTTGTCCGAGGATCCTGCCTGTCCAGAGGATTGCTTAGTGCCACGTACACCGCCATGCCCACCAACTATACTGCTCGACCCCACTGCTCAGCCGATGTTCCGTTCCTGCTCCTTAAAACATTCGACATCAACTCGGCTCACTACAGCACTCATCTGGGCAAAAAGAAACTTCAGGATGTGGAGAAGGAACTTTCCAGGCTGAAACTCCTCAGACACCATCACCTCGTTTCAATCCTCGAGTCACGTCTGGAACGGAATTCATCTGGATGGAATCTCCATGTCCTCACCGATGGAAGCTCAGTCAACATGACCTCTCTGGAGTCGTTTATCAACATTGCAGGAAGTGTCAAGCTTGAGACCACTCGACGATACCTTAAGGAACTTTTGCAGGCACTTGTCTATCTCCACGCCAACAACGTTATCCACAAAGGTAAATATCATGAATTACCCTTGTTGACTCCGCATCGTTTGTGAATCAAATGGCTCACCCTATTCGGTTTAACTTTTTAACTTAGATGTGAAGCTTTCCAACATCATCCTGGACGCCAATGGAAGCATTAAACTCGACAACACCAGCTATCATCGACGCCTTTTGGATATGCACAGATCATTCAGCTTCAACGCCGATGCAGGCCAGGAACCTCAAAGAGCATGGTATGTTAGGTGCTTTTTTAGAGCACACAGAGGAGAACTGCATATGGTCTGACCATTTTAACTAACAATGGGTTATCCTTGATACAGGCCATCGCCAGATCCGCAGGAGACATCAATCGTGTACACGAGGTAATTTCCTAACAGAATGAATTTACAGTGAACCTCGAAAAATTGCTTCAGTGTATACTAACGCTTCTTATATTGCCATTGACTATCTATTAGAAAACACGACATTTGGTGCCTCGGACAAGTGGTGGTGGAGATGCTCTGGGGTAGCGACGTTACCCGCTCGTTCCCTTCCCCTGCGCAGTTTCTGGAAACAGTTGAGCCCAACATTCCTAAGTTGACAAAGGATATTATCGCCCGCATGTTCGAATTGGATGCGAAAAAGCGACCCAGCGCTGCGGAGCTCTTGAACGATCCATTCTTAGGCGATGCCGCAAAGGAGGACAGCGTTTTGACCCAATTCCACATGTTCCGAGGTGAGAGATCTGGTTCTTTTTCTGCGTTGTGTAAGAAGTGTACGCCACGTAACCTCTTCGAGCTGACCATTTTCAATTCGCTTTAGATCCCGAAAGAGATTCGAAACTAGGCATCAGATCACACCCTCCTTCAGGTATAAATATTCTCCCAGCAAGAATTGGCAGAGAGTCGTCCCGACTGGACGATATGTATGTGGACGACTCCATCAACCAGCTGAGCACATCACCTCCTTCAGGAAAGAACCTTTATTCACGGTACAAGAGCGACTTCGAGGAGATTGAGTTCCTGGGCAGAGGAGGATTCGGCGAGGTGGTCAAGGCCAGGAACAAGCTCGACGGTCGTTTCTACGCCATCAAGAAGATCAAGCTGGACCCCAAGGACAACGCCACCAATCGCAAAATCTTGCGCGAAGTGACTACTCTCTCTCGGTATGTTGAGCACACTGCTTTTTATTATCCACCGCGCAGCTCTTTAGGTACAGAGCGAGAGCTAACTGTGTATCTCTCCCTCGCCCGCTCCAATAGTCTCCATCATCAGTTTGTGGTGCGCTATTTCACTACATGGTTCGAAGATGCCAACGGGGCCTCTTGGAATGACAATAAGTCTGACTTTGGCAGCAACTCAGATTCAGAGGAGGACAGCGAGGAGGAGGAGGATCTTTCGTCATACGAGGATTCTGGTAGAATGGTCAAGGATATGAAGTACGACTTTTTGTCCGAGGGCTCCAGCAACCGTAATCGCAGTTATCCTGTTATCCACTTCAGTGCCCACCGTGCCACCGAAATCTCTGGGCGCGCCGAAAGCTCTTTTGGTATGAATGGACTGGCTCTTGATAGCTCTGATGAATCCTCGGATTCTGGATCTGAGGAATCTGGAAGCGACTACGAAAGCGATTCTGAAGAGGACTCGGACTCAGGCATGGTTCGATTTGAGTCTGACGAAACAGACGGAACCGTCAGCCAATCGCAACCAAAGGGCAAGGATAGGCATGCGAAGCAGAAGCAACCCCGTGGCAAGCCATCAAGGACCCTATACATCCAGATGGAATACTGCGAACGACAGACGCTTAAGGATTTGATCGACATTGGCGTCGATGAAGAGGAGGGCTGGAGATTGTTCCGACAAATCCTGGAAGGCTTGGTCCACATCCATTCTCAAGGCATGATCCACCGTGATTTGAAACCCGTTAACATCTTTTTAGACGCGAACGGTGACGTCAAAATCGGAGACTTTGGACTGGCCACTAGCAACACCCAAGCCCTCGGCGACCTCCGCAACCAGTCGCAAATGGTAACAGAGAGCATCATGATGAGCCGCAGCGCAAGCTTTGATAACAGAGCCCACGACGATGGGCTGTCTTTGACCACGGGTGTCGGTACAGTCTTTTACGTCAGCCCCGAGGTCTTGCATGGAGCAGCGACAGGCACCCGGTACAATCAGAAGGTAGATATGTACTCTCTTGGAATCATTTTCTTTGAGATGTGCTATCCCTTGGCGACAGGCATGGAGCGTGCAATGACCCTTCGGAGCCTTCAGCTACCCGAAATCATCTTTCCCAAAGAGTTCCCCATGGACAAGATGTCGGCTCAAGTGCAAGTAATCCGTGCTCTGCTGAACCACAATCTGAAGGAGCGACCCACAAGTCTCGAGATGTTGCAGAGCGATCTTTTGCCACCAAAGATGGAAGACGAATATATTCAGGAGTGTGTCCGGACAATTGCCAACCCCAACACACCCTATTATCACCGCTTGATGTCGGCCCTTTTTGCACAGAACGCGGACAAGCACAAAGACTACACCTACGACTTTAACTCAGGCAACACTGCATATGACCAGTTCAACGCTCTTTTCTACGGCA